>JBBPBR010000006.1:16651433-16673248 GCA_037974775.1 Cicer pinnatifidum
GTTGATGTTATGTTTATTTATTTTATAATTTTGTGTATTATCTAATTATGGTAGTACTTTAATGTGAATATTTTATAAAATAAGTATCATTATAGTGATTATTTTGAATATGAGTCTTGGTTATTAATGTATTTTAAAAGATTAATTACTTTAATTATTTTATTTATAAAATATGGTTTTGAAATATTAATAATATTGTTCTTGATTTCTTTATATGTGTGCTTGTCAAGGTGTGGTGTCTATTTTATACATATTTAATTGATTTAGTGGCTTATATAAAATATTGATCTTATATTTTTTTGTTGTCATTTTAATTATTCTCATAATATAATAATCATTTAATTTGATATTTTGAAAGATGTTATTTTGGTGGCAAATAAATGAATTAAAATAAATAATTAGTTGGGCCTTGTGAAAAAATAAAATAAAATAGGTTAACAATAACTAATATGTTAAAAGAAATATCAAATATACCCTAACATACTATGAAAGCGCTACGGTAGAAAGAATGGAAAGAGAGCGGTCGCACCTTCACATAATAGGAAGAATAAAATTGATACCGATAATCAATCACAATCTATAAATTTTTTTTTTTCGTCTAAATTTCAGTAAGTTGTTTATTCATTTAATAAGTCAATAAAAAAAAATTCTTAAATTTTTAACCATCCCAATATCTCTCTAAAATATATGACTTCTCCGTTTATGGAATTCCTTATTTTACACCGTTCTTTTTCATCGTAAGCCCGATTTGAGTGAAACCAATGCCAAAACGATCGTGTGAAAAGTGGCTATGTTATCCACTGATTAGTTTTCCGATTTATAGAAATTTTCCTTGATCGAATTTAGAAATTTAGTTTTTAGAATATCTTATCATAATTTATTTTGGACATTTACCCGTAAACTGTCGAGTTAGATCTATTGAAGGACAAAGATTCAAAGATTCAAAGAACAAAGGTTGTTTGCTCGTCGAATTATATTCGTGTGTGGAAGTATTAAAATAAGGTAAGGGGTGAGAGAATATTTGAATTCATGGGTATAATATAGTGAGATGAATCGGAAAACCGTATTTCCAAAGAAGGGTTTGCTACGTACGGTAGTAGCCTTTCGAGGGATAAATTAATTTAATGTGCAAATATGAAAATTGTGAGATTAAAATATATAATAGAAATATTTGTAAGGTGTTGATTGATTTAATATCATTAAATGTGAGGTATTTGATATTATTGTGATATTGAGTGTTGAATCAATTTTATGTATATCACAACAAGAATACATTGAATTTGTGAGGGCCAAAAGCCCAAATAAATGGGCATTTGTGGCGGCCTTAGGCAGCCACAAATAAGGTGGTCACAAACCTTTGTGGCAGCCAAAACGGCCACAAAATTTGAAATTTTCTTTGCCATTTGTGAGGACAGAGGCAGCCACAAAGTCCTCCTTTTTGTGAGGGCTTAGACCGCCACAAATGCCTCCTTTTGTGAGGGCTTAGACTGCCACAAAGGTTAAAGCAGAATTTTAAAATTAAGCTTGCGAGGTCCAAGCCGCCACAAATGTCTCCCTTTTGTGAGGGCTTAGGCCGCCACAAAGGATGAAACGAATTAAATTTAAATCTTTTGTGAGGGCTTAGGCCACCACAAAAGTTTTGCTTTATTAAAAAAAATAATTTTATTAAATTTGAAATTAATATTAAAAATTGATATTATATATAATAAATTAATATCAATATAAATTTAAAATATAATATTACAATTTAATTAAAATTTAAATTAAATTTAAAATATAATATTTAAATTAAATTTAAATTAAATTTAAATTAAATATATTATATATAATAAACTAATATCAATATAAATTTAAAATTTAAATTTAAAATATAATATTACAATTTAATTAAAAATTAAATTAAATTTAAAATATAATATTTAAATTTAAATTAAATTTAAACTAAAATTAAATATAAATTTAAAAATAACTATTATATATTAAAGTATAATATTAATATTAATTAAAGTAATTACTACCAAACCAAATAAAACATTCCAAAATTAATAAATTATGTCTTACAAACTAAAAATTAAACACACCATAATTAAATAGGACAAGATATAATATATTTATATAATAAATTATTATCAAGACTATAATTATATAGACCGAAATAAAATTTTAAATGATGTTTAGTGAAATTTTTCATAAAATAACTTCTCTATATATATAAAAAAAATAGAGACTATTAAAGTATATAAATTTTTCGTACGAACTCAACTACAACTCTTTTTAATAACTAACAACAAATATTAATATCATTAGTTTTAATAATGTTTTTTTAAAAAATAGTTATATTAAAATCAATAAATTTTAGATGTGTTTCAAATTTTTATTTATCATATATTATGTAAACAACATAATTTCTATTTTTTTTTATAATAAATCTATAATAAGACTTATTTTACTAATTTATATTTTAAACATAATAAAAATATATTTATAATATCATATATTTTACTAATCTATATTTAAAATATATAAAATACTAACTTGATGTCGGGTAGTGTCTGACTTGAAGCTTTCATAGAGCTGACAAGTAAACACAATATATCACCACTGTGAAAATAAAAATTCAATAATATTAATTAAATAAATAACTTCAAATCAAAAATAAAATTAAAAAACTAAATATATAATATAAACTTACCAAAATTCAAGATAGTAAAGAAAAACTTGGAGAAATAATTTTTGTAGAGAGAAGGTGGAGAGAAAATTTAGAAAGAAGGTTTAGAGAGAAGGTAGAAGTGAAAAATGATAAAAGGAGTAGAGGGATATTTATAGAAAATGGTTGATCATTTGTGGCGGTCAAAGCAGCCACAAAAGCCAAATGTACAAAATTCTTTGTGGCGGCCTGGGCGGCCTCAAATGGCTTGCCTTTGTGGCGGCCTTTACCCTCACAAAGGGTTGATTTTGTGGCTGCAAAAGCCTTTACAAAAGGCTCCAATTTCAGCTGAATTTTGTGGCGGCCTAAGCCCTCACAAAATGACAACGTTGTGATTTTGTGAGGGCTTAGGCAGTCACAAAATCCAGCTAAAATTTTAGTCTTTTGTGAGGGCTTTTTCAGCCACAAATAAAGACCAATTTGAATTTTTGTATTTGTGATGGCTTTTTCGGTCACTAATTTGTGAGGGTTTTTTTTTGCCACAAAATATTTATAAAATTGGCCACAAATAAGGGTATTTCTTGTAGTGTATGTTTGATTAGATGAGTTTATGTGATGGGATAGTAAAAGATGGATGCGCGTGTTGTGATAATTTTATGGGATGATGATGATGTATGATTAATAATTGTGATTTTATAAATTTGTGATAAGTTTATGTAATGAGGTATGATAGATGATAATGATGCTATAAATTTATGACGAGTTCGTGTAATGATGATGATGCATTATTTATGAAAGTGATGTTATAAATTTGTGATGAAATAATGGTGATTCTAATTTGTGTTTGAGGGGACGTTCTTAATGACGTATCATAGACCAACGTGAGGAGAAAACAAATATTGAGAATTTGTGAAGTGGAGATTACTTTGTCATCAAATAGGTAGGGCTTGACAAGCCTAGTGATTCTGGGGAAGTACAACTAAATGAGCCTGATCGTGGCAGTCTGCTATTGAGCCTTAAGGCAACGTTGTGATTTGCTTCAACTCTGCCTAACAATCCGTCATCTCGAAGATCTTTTCCACTTCTTAAATTCACTTATCAACTTTTTTCTGAGTTCTCATCACCCTTGATCTTTGGAGGATAGTAACGACGAAAACCTTTCAATCCTCTTGAATCAATATCACAGATATCTTTTTCCCTCTTCTCCAGATCGCACAGAGTCTTTGCAGCTGTCTGTGATACAATGGAAACATCCATGTTATTCGTAGCTTCAACCGTTTGGTCATTCCTATTGACGTTTATTCTTGCAACGTCGTTCCTTCTTGGAGGTAGTGTTTCCCAAAAAACATCAAGAAGAAGTATTAACACCACTTCGAATAATTCCAAAACTAATTTTCGACTATATCAACAAATAATAACTATCCCTGATCTGACAACTCAGACCAATTACCCCGACGCATGATCAGATAACGACTCCCAACCTATAGGTTGACCTACAATCTAAACCAAAGGATCCACAGCCCCAAAGAAATCCAAACCAAAAGCTCTGATACCACAATGTAACACCCCAATTTTTAACAACGCGAGTGTATTTTTTTTTTTAAACAAAGAAATAAAACAAATCAAATACTTTTGGATGAATATTTTAGTCGTAACATAGCGACAAAAGCCAACAATATTTACAAGCAGCGGAAATAGTTTTTGAAATACAAACCCAAAGTATTTACACGACAAAATACATCGGGGCTATGAGACCTATCAGACATAGCTCATACCCCTAGAGTATTCTCGGCAGACACCTGTACAAAAGCACTGTCCCAAGAATTTTAACTTCCTCACGTCGCATCAAAAAAATGGTACAAGGACCCATCAAAATAAAAGTCAAGCTGACAATATGAGGTATATGTACAGTCTTTCAAATTGAAATAAATACATCCACAAAAGAAAGACAACTAAACCCTATACAACCCTCTAATATGATCATGCTACAAAAACTACACAACCCGAATGATCTCTGTAACACCCCGTTTTTCAAAGCGAGGGTGTATTTTTTTTTTTAAGAACTTAAATAAAACAGAGTAAGTACATAAGGAAAAGCCTTTGGATACATATTTTAGTCATTAAAATTTACAAACAGCGGAAAAGTTTTTCAAAATATGAATCCAAAGCATGTCCTGATATCAACACTAGTACATATACATCCTTCCAACTTCACATAAAAGTAGCCCAAAAGAAAGACATATGTGTCCTGGGTGACAGCCTAGTCTGATCATTCTATACATAACAAAAACTATACGCCTTGAGTAATCTCCACGCGCCCCGTGAGATTCTCCTAACGTAGCTCCAATCAAACACTTCCATCCACATTCCCATCCGGAGGGTATGAACCGGTAGGATCATCCTGACTCTCATCTGAGGGCAAAGCCCAGATTTCCACAATAGTTGTAAAGGGTCACCAACCGAAAATTAACAGTTAACACATAACATTTAAGCTTTTAAATGCACAAATAACCTTCTCAACTTATCATGCATCTTAGAAGGATTTTCCATATGCTAAAAGTTCATATAATGCTTGCCAATTAAAAATGAAATCAAAATAAAGTTCTCAATCCCTCAAGTAATATACAACTAACCAAAACATTGATAAATCAATTGAGCAATCTGTTATCTAACTCAAAATAAGAATTTCTACTAAGCCAATCGATTGGGGAAATCCATTTCCTGAAAGTTTTTAGTGAAAATTGAACTCTGGGCTTAAATCAATCGATTGGGTAAATCGATTGACTCAATCGATTGGGTAAATCGATTGACAGACAAGACAGCACCCCTGTAATGAATCCAATCGATTGGACAAATCGATTTTTGGAAGTCAAAGCCCCTGACTTGAATCCAATTGAATCCAAATCGATTTACCAAATCGATTTCTTAAATGATTTTGAAATATAACTTACAAAATCGATTGGGTAAATTGATTTCATGCAAAACAGAGCCCCTGTAACTCATCCAATCGATTGGGGCAATCGATTTCCCTGCATATCCTTTCAAAAATACATAAACTAACTCAATCATATTCAAACACCACTCCAAACCTTAACACTTAGCAATACCCATACAATCACCACGACATTGTGAGTTTCGAAAACGATTTACAATCTAACATACTATCACACAATTCCAACAAAACTCTTGGTACAATCGACACAATCACAATTTGATTCAAACATACTTACACATAAGTTCAAAACATAGCACTTAGCAAAATCAACACAATCATAATTTGAATCAAACACGACTCGTGTGCCAAGCACCCTAATGCAATGCGTATATGCCAAAATGCATGGACTCGGAATTCCAAACCAAAACCCTCCTCGAAGGGCCGTAAATCATAATTGTACCGCCTATCGCAGGCCAAAGTACCAATTACCGAGGTGCCACCTATCACGGGTCAGCACGATTTACTAAAAAGCGTAAATCATAAACGTACCACCTATCACGGGTCAGTACAGTTTACCGAGGTGCCACCTATCACGGGTCAGCACGATTTACTAAAAGAAAAAGCGTAAGTCGTAAGGGTACCGCCTATCACAGGCCAAAGTATAACTTACGAGGTGCCACCTATCACGGGTCAGCACAACTTACAAAAAAGTAAATCGTAAACGTACCACCTATCACGGGTCAATACAGTTTACCGAGGTGCCACCTATCACGGGTTCAGCACAATTTACCAATGAAATGCATGAGCATACACTAACTCCATTCACAACAATCGTTAAGTAAATGCAGCTATTAAAAGATTCCCCATTTTTAATACTCATTTAACTTAACGACGCCAAACGTTAAGCAAACAGACATATTAAGAGATTCCCCAATCTTAATATACTTTTGACTTAAACGATTTCCACAACAAAACATTCAGTAAACAAGTCATTAAGAGATTCCCCATTCCTAATGCTCATTTACTGAAGCGATTTTCAAAAACAAACATTAAGTAAACAAGACATTAAGAGATTCCCCTTTCTTAATTCTCATTTAACTTAAATGATTTTTCCAAAACAAACGTTAAGTAACCGAGACATTAAGAGATTCCCCATTCTTAACGCCCAGTTAACTTAAACGATTTTCAAAACAACATTAAGTAACCAAGACATTAAGAGATTCCCCATTCTTAACGCCCAGTTAACTTAAACGATTTTCAAAACAAACTTCAAGTAAATAAGATATTAAGAGATTCCCCATTCTTAATTCTTATTTAACTTAAAACGATTTTCCAAAACACACATTAGGTAAACGAGACGTTAAGAGATTCCCCATTCTTAATCCTCGTTTAACTTAATGGTTTTTTTTCAAATTTCCACACGAAACAAACTCAGACGTACTTCCACATTCAATCCGTAACTCACACAAAATCATTTTTCCACACAAACCACACAAAACACATCTCAAACATGTTATCAAATTCAATCCAAATCAATCAATGATTATCAAGTAAGAACACGCCATGTACGATGAACACAAATCAACGCAATCATAACACTCAAATACATCAAATTTCATTTACTCAAAATTATACGTAAATGAGTTAAATTCATTTTCCCCAATTCGCTACACCAACCCTAATCAAATTCTTCTCCACACAACTACAGATAAGGCCCTAAATGCAAACTAAAAGTTTGGAAGGAGCCCTTACCTTCACTTTAGCTTTAACGTGCGATTACGGTACCGCGAGTAAATCCGGTAAAATCTCCGCTCGCAACATCGCTTCCAAAGTTGGTTCCCTAGCACCGTAGCGTGGTAGTGAGCAACTTTCCCTTCTATCTCTTCGCGAAACGAAGCTTAGATCTAGATGAAACGAGGAGATTTGTGTTTGAATCCCTAATACCGTTTTTCTTCGTTTTCGGATCAAAGAGGAAGAGTGAAGTTGAGTAATCCTTGTCCTATCACCCACTAAGCCTTGGGTTTCTACTTTTGTGTAAAAGGAAGCAAAGAAAAGCGAAAATGGAAGAAGAGGGGGAAGGTTCTCGCACGCGCAGAGGAAGAAGAAGGAAAATTTTGTGTTTCTCTACTTTTGCTTTCTTTCCCTTGTTTTTCTCTCCTTTATATTTCCTTTCTTTTCCTTTCCATTTCCTTTTTCCTCTTTTCCTTCCAAACATATACTTATATAATACTAATATTAATAATATATAATATATATATATATATATATATATATATATATATATATATATATATAATTAAACCTAAACCAATAAATATCTAACAACTCTCACATCCATTACTTCACTCACATCTCCAATTATTTTGATAAAAACATCTACTCTCGTCGCAACTCAATTGTTAAATACAATTTTCAGCAACCTGAGATATTTTGAACAAAACCGCCCAGAATTAAATTCTTCGAAACTTAAATAAATTATTCTTCGACAAATAATTTTAATCCAATTTCCAAAAATATATTTTCGGCCTTTAACTTACTAAATACCGAAAATTGGGTTAAAAGCCTAAGCAATTTAACACAAAATACCCTAAAATTGTATAACTTAGGATTTAAAATTACGGGTCTTACAATCTCTCCATGCGCCCCGCAAGATCCTCCTTACACAGCTTCGGTTAGGTATGACTAACTACTTTCCCATCTCCAGGGTACTAACCGATAGGATGATCCTGATTCTCATCTGAGGGCAAAGCCCAGATTTCCACAATAATTATAAAGGTCACCAACCGAAATTAACAAATATCACATAGCAAAATTCTTATATTTTCAAATGCTCAAATGAACCTTTCGTCTTAGCATACTCCTTGAAAGGGTTTTCATATGTCCAAAAATGCATAAACAATATTGAATAATAAAGTTTTAACAAACTGCATTGTCGTAGCCGAATACCATTGAGAAAATGCAGATTTTCAATTCTAAAATGGTTCTGAATCAATCAACACTTCAAACATTAATATTATCAATTATGAACACATAATTAACACCAAATTAATCATCACAAATTCACACCTCAATCACACATCGAATATTCATAAAATTAATTATGAACACATAAATACATCAAAACTTAATCAACCCAACTTCACACCTCAAAGCAATTACGACAAATCACAACAACAACCAAATATGTATATACAATCATCAAAGTATACCAAACCTGACTCGCGTTGTGACACCCTAAATCCCAAAATAATATATATAATAATTTATATCATATTCCTATAAAATTTGCAGCAGATAAATAAAATTATATTTTCAAGAAAATAAAAACTTTTGTAACTAATTTAGGATATCACGTTTCTCAAAGTACACATTCAACAATTCAAATTTTATTACTCAAATAAAACAATTCAATCTCAATGAACTTGATTTAAGTATAATTACTTGATTTAATTCTAAAAACTTACTAGTACTTTTAAGGTTTTCATACAAACATTTGATTCAAATTAAATAAGTAAAATACAAATTAAAACCCTTATTCCCGGTATCACCTATCAGAGCGGGGTTCCTCCCAAACTTGAACTTCATGACTCATTAACCTGTAATAACTGCGATTTCGCAAACGCAGGGCCCAGCCAGTCAAACACAAACAACGAAGGAGGTGAGTTTTGAAATCATGTTAATAGTATAATATGAGTAAGAAGAACACGCAAACAATCATAATAGAACCATATCATAATCACTTTACGATATATCAAAATATTTAATTAAATAGTATCATACTATAACATCAAAGTCACTTAAGTAAAATAATCATCTCATTATAAAATGCATCAAGCCATCTAATTATTATTACCTTTGAAACACATCAATCACAACAAAACAATCACAAGGAAATGCAATGCTATGCAAGAGCTTAGACTCTACTTCACAATGTGGTACCATTCTAACTCTGAAGTACTTGGTTAGGAGGCCATGATACTATGCCACCATCCCGGTGGACGGACAATTCAAATTGGCCCTGTCCTCATAGATCCCCTCAACTCAACCCGAGACACATATACGTGACAGTCGAGGTAAACGTGTGTTGCATGGTAGCTCCCGACATTTGGAGTGCTACCTCCAAGTCACCTAGGAATTCCCCACCGGAATACCTCCAAGGTCTAACAATCTTGCCTTAAGGCTCGATAGCAGACCGCCACGATCAGGCTCATTCAGTTGTACTTCCCCAGAATCACTAGGCTTGTCAGGCCCTACCTATATGATGACAAAATAATCTCCACTTCACAAATTCACAATATTTATTTTCTCCCCCCGTTAGCTTAGACTACTCCATTAAGAGCACCATATTTAAGAATCATCACTATCTCATCAAGTATGGGGTACTTCAATATTTTCATCACAATTTTATAATATCATTAATCATAAATAATCATGATCATCGTATAAACTCATCACAATTTTATAACATCACTATCATCAATCAAAAATCATCATTATCATCACGTAAGCATATATCAAACCATGCATCCATATTTTATTATCACATCACATAATTTCATCTAATCAAACATGTACACATAATTTCATTCAACATCCAACATCAAAATAATAACAAATATCAACTACCACACAAGTATCGAAAATTAAATCAATCAACATCTTATAAAAATTTCTATTTCACATTTTAATCTCACAATTCTCATATTTCAAATTAATCAATTTATCTCTCAAAGGGCTACTGCCGTATGTAGCAAGCCCCGGATGAATCGTTGGGAAATACGGTTTTCCCGTTCATCTCACAATATATTATACTCATGAATTCAAACGCTCTCTCACCCCTTACCTTATTTCGACGCTTTCAGACACAAGTACAATTCCACAAGCAAACAATATTTGTTCTTTGACTTTTTGTCCTTCAATCAATCTAACTCGACAATTTATGGGTAAACGTCAAAAATAAATTATGCGAAAATAGTCTAAAAACTGATTTCGAAATTCGGTCAAAGAAAATTACCATAAATCAGAAAACCAATCAGTGGATGATATAGCCACTTTTCACACGGTCGTTTTGGTGTTGGTTTCACTAAAATCGGACTTACGGTGAAGGAGAACGGTGCAAAATAAGGATTGCTGTAAACGGAGAAATCAGGTATTTTAGGGAGAAATTCGGGTTGTTAAAAATCTGGAAAATTATGTTTAATTGACGAGTTAAATGAATGAAATAACTTACTCAAATTTGGGCGAAAATGGAGAAAGTTTTCTGGAACATCACCGGTGTCAAACGATAGAGTTGTGTTTTCTCCTTGGTTTTACGGCTGCCCTTCCAACTACCTTCCCTTTTTTTTGTTTGTTTTATTTTATTAATAAATAGGGTTCGTAGAGTCAAACCCATTGGTCTCTTTATTTATATTTTACTATTTTTATTTTTATTTTGTTAAAATAAAACTAATAATTATTTAATCTCCTTTTTAATATTCCTCCAAACACCATTTAGTTTTCCAAACATTACTAATATTTTGTAAATTAGAGTAATCAAAATAATCAATATAAAAAAAACATATTACTAATAATCAAAACTCTCACATTCAAAATAATCTCTACAGTTATAGTTATTTATCAAAATACTCATATTATAATAATACCATCATATTAGAAAATAGTCAAAATTATAAAATAAATAAATATAACATCAATATTTTATATTAATTACTAAATCATAATAAATATATGTTAAATCACAATACCATAACAAGTATTTAAAAATAAACGAAATCAAACACAATATCAATTCTATATCAAGATAATTGTTTATAAAAAAATAACTTAAAATAGAAAATAGTTATAAATAATTGAAATATAACTACGTGTATACTTAACTTCAGTCAAGCGCATATAAAAGTATTATATTAATTGGGTACACGTATATACACGTAAAATCGCATAAAATCTTTTTCTTTAAAATATATATTACACTAAAATACTATTTTTTTATATATATATCAAATAATAAAATATAATATGTATTATTTATATCGCTCATGTAATATAACATGTATCATACTAGCACATCATAGAAAGCATCCATATAACGAAAATTAGCCACGAAATTTATCAACATATATTCTAAAATAGTATCAGTCATCAAATTAATTATTTAAAATTCTATTTAATTAATAAAATAGTTTATTATAAAATTTGGGGTGTTACACGCGTGCCAAGCACCCTAATGCAATGCGTATATGCCAAAATGCATGATTCCAGAATTCCAAACCAAAACACTCCTCGAAGGGCGTAAATCATAATTGTACAGCCTCTCACAGACTTGTACTAATTAACGAGGTGCCACCTATCACGGGTCAACACGATTTACTAAAAAGCGTAAATCGTAAACGTACCGCCTATCACATACCAGTACTGTTTACCGAGGTGCCACCTATCACGGGTCAGCACGATTTACTATAAAGCGTAAATCATAAATGTACCGCCTGTCACAGACCAGTACTGTTTACCAAGGTGCCACCTATCACGGGTCAGCACGGTTTACTAAAAAACGTAAATCATAAATGTACCGCCTATCACAGACCAGTATTGCTTACCGAGGTGCCACCTATCACGGGTCAGCACGATTTACTAAAAAGCGTAAATCATAAACGTACCGCCTATCACAGACCAGTACTGTTTACCGAGGTGCCACCTATCACGGGTCAACACGATTTACTAAAAATGTGTAGTCTATCACAGACCTACACGACGTGAAAATCCCCGTAAGGATAAGATGAACCAACAAATCACATGGCATCATCTCGTGGCCCATACCTATGAATAGTAAACGATTACGTTTGTTGATATTTAAGTGTTTAGCAACATTTATTTCCTGCAAGTATCTCTACAATTTTTTATTTTTTAGGAAATGATATTTACGACCTACATTATATGACGGACCTCACATTATACTTTTCTAGTTAAGATTAAAACTTAAGTTATCTTGAACAATTCATCCAACATTATATGACGGGCCTCACATATATTGTGACATGTATATTTACAACAATTAAAAAAGCATTAAAAAAAATTACAAATAATACAAAAAAAGAATCATAGATTTTTAAATTGCTTTACTCCTACGATATTTTTTTCATTTGCTTTTCATCGAAAAGGGTGTTGTCAGTAATTGACATATCCCATTGTAACTGGTTAATGTCTAGTAGATAGGAAAATTCATAAACTATATTTAACTTTCGGTTTGCGTTGACCTCTTAATTTCCTTTGTTAAATAATTAATTCCACTCTTTAAATTTTTTTATTTAACTTGAAGATAATTTTCGCTTCACAATTTGGATGTGCTTCTCACTTCTTCTATTTTAAATAAAGATTTATTTTGAAAATAGAATAAAATCAATCTAGATTGGTGTCTATTTGTATTCCTATTGTTGGTGTTATTTCCCCAAAATATGCAACATTCTTCCTCCAATTTTATATAGCTCAAATACGCTTATTTCCATCCCATAGTTCGGTTAGTGATGGACCCACCATCAGAAGCAAATTCATCATTGTTTTGTAATTGTACACTAGTTAGGAATCGAACTCGGGTCTCTATATTAATATCTAGTTATCTCTCACTAAACCACTAGTATTTGTTAATATATATATATATATATATATATATATATATATATATTTCTCTAGTATTATTTATTTAAAATACGAACAAATATTAAACGATTACGTTTTTTGATATTTTGGTGTTTTGCAACATTTGTTTCCTGTAAGTATATCTATACATTTTTAATTTTTAAGGAAATGATGTTTACAACCTCCATTGAATTAATTAAAATACATAATATATATCCAATCTATATGGTGTCTCGGAGGATGTGTGTGAATAAGTGTGATACTTTTTTAACTTATTTATTATCACTTTGAACTACTTTTGTTGCAACTAGTTCACAAGAATTCTACTTTAAGGAGGAATTTTATCTTAAACTTACTGTTTGATTATTTAAAAAAAAAAAAAAAAAAACTCATTTTTGACAACACATAAGTGGAAGATGTTATCACGATAATTTAAGAGAAGAAATTAAGATAAAGTGTCTTTTTTTTAAACTCTTTGATGCACGAGGGAAACGAACCTTGATATTAGGAGTTCAACCATAAATTATGTAATGTATGGCCGATGATTTTTCTAGTTAGGATTAAAATATGTGTTATCTTGAACAATTCTTCCTCAACAATATTTGACTCACCACCCATAGCTTGTGATGTGTACGAATAGTACAAAAAAGAA
The DNA here is from genome assembly GCA_037974775.1 of Cicer pinnatifidum. NCBI lineage: Eukaryota > Viridiplantae > Streptophyta > Magnoliopsida > Fabales > Fabaceae > Cicer > Cicer pinnatifidum. Next base: position 16,665,300 of record JBBPBR010000006.1, read on the forward strand.
TCGTTGATTTTTCATTTTCTTTACTCCTACGGTTTTTCATTTGTTTTTAGTTGAAAAGGGTGTTGTCGGTAATAGACATATCCCATTGTAAGTAGTTAATGTCTAGTCGATAGAAAAGCTCATAAACTATATTGAATTTGTTGTTTGTGATGACCTCTTAATTTCCTTTTTTATATAATTAATACCACTCTTTAATTTTTTTTATTTCACTTGAAGATAATTTTCACTTCACAATTTGGATCTACTTCTTACTTGTTCTGTTTTAAATAAAGATTTATTTTAAAAAATAGAATAAATCCATCTAGATTGGTGTCTAGTTGTATTTCTATTGTTGGTGTTATTTCCCCAAAATATGCGACATTCTTCCTCTAATTTTATATATTTAACTAATATTAATTTTTTTAAGTGGTTTATAAAATCAAAAATCTAAAAGGAGCTCAAATACGGTTATTTTCATCTCATAGTTCGGATAATGATGGACCCACCATCACAAGCGAATTCATCATTACTTTGTAGTTGTACACCAGTTAGGAATCAAACCCGGGTCTCTACATTAATATGCTAGACCACTAGTGTTTTTTATTTTATTTTATTTTTTATTTCTCTAGTTTTATTTATTCAAAATACCAACTAATATTTATGATTACGTTTGTTGATATTTTGGTCTTTTGTGACATTTGTTTACTTCTACTATCTCTATAAATTTTTGATGTTTGTGAAGAAGTGCGATACTTTTTTAACTTATTTACTATCATTTTGAACTAGTTTTGTTGCAACTAGTTCACAAGAATTCTACTTTAATGAGGAATTTTGTAAAATTAAAAGTCTAAAAGGAGCTAGAATACAGTTATTTATATCCCATAGTTCGGGTCATGATAGACCCACCATCACAGGCGAATTCATCATTGCTTTGTAATTGCACACTAGTTAGGAATCGAACTTGGCTATCTACATTAATATGTCGTTATCTTCTACTAGACAACTAGTGTTTGGTTTATTTGGTTTTGTTCGGGTTTTATTCAAAACTATTGCTAAAATGAAATCAAATAAATTCATATGTTTTTAATTAGTTATAGTGTTTTTTCAAAAAATTGAATCAAACCGGCTCAATATACTCTAATCAATCAAAATTTATTGAATATAACAAACAAACATAACTATAAAAAAATTATGCTTTGAAATTTTTTAATTTTATTTTACAATTTTTTTTAAGATATTATAAACATTTTATTTACAAACACTTATAATATTTTAACAATGGATAAATCCTAATAAAAAGATTTAAACGTCGATGTTTAAAAAATTATATTTAATTTATTTTTTATTAAAAATATTTGTATATTTATAAAAGTTAAAAATAAAATATTAAAATTTTATGGAAATTATTTAACTCATATAAAAATATAATAATTATTATTGAAATTTGAAAGAAAAAAAAAAGCTTCCGAATAGTAATGAAAGAACTAGTGCCTACTAGTATAGGCTACAGTCTAGGCTACAGTAAATAAATAGATGAGGTACCTGTTTAAAAGATAATAAAATAAAGAGTTGTTGTATTCTGCAATCTTCGTGTGGGAAGAACATTCATTTTGAAACAAGAGCTGATGAAAAAACTGCATCTATGTTGCTCGCTTTCGCATTGTGGCTGAATGGAGGAACAGAGAAGTGTTGTGTTTGTGAACTAATCAAGTACGACACCGGCTATATTCGTTCATATTATAGAGTTTATATAACACTACATCACAATACTATTTGTCCCTTCGGGGACATCCGATAAAATTGGAACGATACAGAGAAGATTAGCATGGCCCCTGCGCAAGGATGACACGCACAAATCGAGAAATGGTCCAAATTTTTTTGAGGTTTTTTTCCCTTCATTTCGGTATCTTCTTTTCTCTGTTCTTCTCACTTTCTATGCTTTTGAAAATGTTTCTTTTTGGTGGCTTCTTCTTCTTCTAATGCATTTCATGTTTCTATTCTACCTTTACGGAGGTACATTTCATCTTCTTGCTCTTGCTATTATTCACAATAGATAAGATTGTTCATTTAGCTCTACGATTTTCATGTTTATTTTTCTAACTTTAGCTTTGCTTTTCTTCACTTTCATGCTCTTAAATTGTCGGTCCCTTATACAAGTTTATTTGTACGCCAAATATTTCAAATGCAATTAGTTGTTTTCTCAATTTCAATTTTACTTGTTAAACCCTAAAATTTTGGGGTGCGAAGTTCATCAAGCTAAAATAAGTAAGGGAAAAGACCTTGAATGTCATGTGTTTGATAAAATGTCACATTGAAAAATTCTCTTAACTTGAGTTGCTGTTTGCATTTGGTTTTGCCTCTCTCTTTCAGTACCCACTCAAATTTAACTAAACACATAAAGAGTTGTTATTAATAATTTGGAAATAAAAAATATAAGTAGGGTCAAAAGAAAAAAATTCATCTTGCCAATACATTTTCAATATTGAGTGAGTCAAGGAAGACTGTTTCATTTGGTTGGTTTAAATCTTCTACTAACGATATTCATTTACTCTCATGTTTGTTGCTACCTCCCAAAATCTCAGAGGTTAACTTTTCTTCACTTTTTTGGTTTAGGTTTTCTTTGATTTACATGATATATTTTTTAACCAATATCACTGGATATCTATTGTTTTTCGTCTGTCCATAGTTAGCCTTTTTGGACTCAAGGGCTAATAAGGTGCTGCAATGTAGTGCTCATTATGTGAGTCTTACCCCTTACAAGCTCTCTGTTGGTGTGTCTCATTGTTTAAGAATAATAATCTATCTACTATTTGTGAAGGCATAATTCGAGCTCTTCTGGTTTTTCTGTTACCACATGCACTTGTGCATTCTCTCTAAGTAACCGTAATCTGCAAAAAGTGTAACGTAGAACTAGCTGAAGAATATGTGCATATCAGCATGGTTTGTTTTAAGATAGATAGGAAATTAAACATAAGTTAGTCTCAATTTTTTTAAGATAGATAAGAATATGTGCATTTCATGGTTTGTTAATTTGTGTTTTTAAGTGTATTCATTTAAGAAAGGAAATTAAACATAAGTTAGTCTCAATTTTTTTGCAATTCACGTGCACAATCAATGATGCCTTCATTATCAAAATTGGATTTGTAGCATGTAAGTTAAAAAACATTTGAAAGAAGATCTTAAAGAGTATTTATAATTTAAAATAATGATGGAAGAACATTCAACATTATGCTATGATGATATCATAAAAATGATCTTTCTCAAATCAGCAAACAGCAAGTTTTCAACATCAATCATATGGGCCTTTATGCAACACAAATCATAAAGTTTAAGGCAAAAATTTTGAAGTCCAAACTGATGAGAAAGTTTGTCTAGATCAATCTGTTGAAGCTAGAACAAATTGATAACCAAAAAAAGTTGCACAAGAGGTCAAAATGATACTTTAAAGTAAATGTAAAGTGACACTAGCACAAATACCAATAATGTTAGCTACTCTTAATCACTACTAGAAATTTTGTTTTTAGTGATTGATTTAGCGATCGAATATTTTTAGTCATACCAGCGATTGAATTAGAGATTGAATTTTTGAACTTTGTAACCATAGTTTTAAGAGTCACTAAATCAATCGTTAATAAAATAGAGATCGAATTGGCGACTGAGTTTTAGTGACCGAAAAGTCGGTTTCAAATATTTATTTTTTTAATTTATGTTAATGTTGAGTGACCATAATTGTAGTCACTACCTCCTTTTTAATAGTGCATTTTCTGATATAGTGTCTAATATTTAGTTTCCCTCAATTATTTTTTTATGAACACTTTTCTATTTCTCTCCCACCTTTACTACAAAAAATGACCTCTATGTACCAAAAATCCATTTTAAAAAACTCTTTAGTTTCTCTTTCTTTCTCAACTACCTACAAACCCTAGAACCATTCCCCTCTTTCTTTCTCAACCTAACACAAACACTTCATTTCCTCTCACTTTTTTCAACTTTTCATCACTAAAACATAACAATTGTTCATCACCTTCTCATCCCTAATTCCATGTACAAACCATTTTCATCACTGTCTTTATCATGTTTCATCACTGCTTCACAACCACTTGTCATAGAACCCAAGTTCGAGTCCAACTCCAACCCAACTTGTTCAAATTGATTCAACAACCGTAACGCCGTTGTGTTCCCTTAAAGTCTCAAATTGCAACTGCGACATAAAACACTCAATCTTTGTCGTATCGTTGGCTATCGTGAACCATGAGGTAATGAACTTGTTTTATTGTGAACCATGAGGTAATGAACTTGTTTTATATTTCTTTTGAATGTTCTTTGACGTGGAGTCTTGAAGAATCACACTAATCTCATTTCACCAGTTTTTGCATGTTCATGAATCACTGTGAATTTCTTTGCTTTTTTGTTTGTTTATTTAATTGGTTATTTTTGTGCAGGAACCAATATTAAGAAAAATGAAGAGGTGTTGGGATTAGGCTTGTGAGTATTCTGATTCTGACCTAATATCTACCCTAATTTGAAAAGAAAAAAAGGAAAAAAAGTTAACTTTTTAATTTTTGGTGATTGCAAAATTTAAATAATATTTACTCAAGTTTGCTGAGAAATTCGAGTTACATAAATTAAGAGATTGGAATGTTTTTAGTGATATTGAAATGAAACAATGGATTCCAAACAAAGAGTTGTAGAGACAATATGAGGTATTGAATTACTTTGGGTGTGCTTTTAATTTGTTTTCATAACTGAACTTGTTGGTTTATTTTTGTTTGGCAATTGATGTTTTGTGCATCTCTCTACTGCAATATTGAAATTATTTAATGCTAATTCCTATGTATTTAGAGAAGTGGTTTATTTTTGTTATTTTATTGTCCTTTTGTTTGATTAAGAAAATGTCAAAACCAAGCACCCTGAATTGTTGTATGAAGCAAAGCCGTATAAATTACTGCAAGGAGGAAGTAAACTCCTATCTTTGGTGAATTTGTATATTTTGGAACTATTTATTTATCATTGACTTCATATTACTCACTTGATTTAAATGTTTTTGGTGGGCTATCTTTATTTCGAAGTTGAAATCCCAAATATAAAATGGTCTGGGGTCGAATGAGAGTGCAAATGTCCTTGTGATGGATTTACATGGCCCAAGTCTTGAGGATTTATTCAATTTTTGTAATAGGAAATTGCCCCTCAAAACTGTTCTCAATTTCTGTAATAGGAAATTGCCCCTCAAAACTGTTCCCAAGTCTTGTATTGCATAAGCTTTTAATTGACACTCACCTGTTTTCTTAAAATGTCTCAATCTGTAGCTGTTTCTAGATAATTCGAATTGAATTCGTTCATTGCAAGTCATGTTCAAAAGTAACATCATTGAAAGATGTGAAATTGATGCGAACCTAGATCACTTGAACAATAAATTGAAGGAAAACAAATCAATAATGAAAAAAAGAAATGTACTATTTATGGAAGTGAAAGATAACTGCAAAAAGATGAATATCCAAATGTTCACAGAGCTAGGCTCCTACAGAGAACAGCATTCGTTGTCCATAACTTAGAAATGATTTTCCAAAAGATAACCATTTGTCTCTTCCCTTAGTTCTTATATAGTTGATTGTGTAACATGTTTTCCTCACCCCTATGCTTCACCAGCATTCTGTTTCCCCCTTCTACTTTTCTCTAATAAATCCCCACATCAAAAGCTTGGGGTCCGAACAGAAATAAAATTTGTTTTGTGCTGGAAATTATCATGATTTTGCATTCCCATCATTGATTATTTTTCTGCCCTTTGATATGTTTATCTTTTTAAAATCATTGCATTACCTGTTACCCTAGTTCTTTAAGTAATTTGTTCGCGATGATTTGCCTTTGTTTGAACCAAGACCCACTGATACCATACTTTGCATAATAACTTTCTCTAATGTGTTAAATTAGCCTATTCGATGTGTTAAATATTATTTTCGTAATCGATGTTTTTAGGTAATTTGGACGTCCGTATCATAAGTATGTAATCTTATAGTAGATATTTTCTTTTTAAATGTTAAAATTAAGCGGTAGTACAAAATATCAATTAATTTTTGTGTTGTATGAAAGCTATTAAAGGGTAAACTTGATTTCGTTGAATTTTGACTCTGTCTATCTGAGTGTATATGATCGCTTTATATGGTCTTAAAAGTAATCTATTTAAAGAATAAGTTAGCACTTAATTTATGTTGCTCTAAATAATAGAGGAAGTATACTTTTGTGTTTTTTATCTGAATTTGACTTTCTTGTAATAATCATATATTTGCAGAGAGAATAAGAATATGACTGGAACTGCTAGGAATACTCATCTTGGAATTGGTATGCTCTCTTTATCTCATTTGATCAGTATCCATTCTTAATGAATATTGATTTTGACCCGAGGATGTCAATTATCTGCTTTAATAGAGCAAAGCCACATGGATGAGAATTTAGAAATACTACTTAATTATATTATAGTTTTTTTTATTATATACAATGGTATGTTTAATGCACTTAAATATTTTTGGAGTATGAATTTTTTAGATAATGAAATCAAATTTAAAAAAGTGATTTTCGTTGTTATTTTAGACATTAATATAATGCATTTTTTTTTAAAAAAATTGCAAATAGATTTAGTCACAAAATTCGTTTCTAAATTGGTTGCTAATGACATAGAAACTCAGTTCAAAGTAGTTGCTAAATTGATCTCAAATATTGGTCACTAAATTAATCTCCGAATTAGGTCGTTAAATCGGTCACTAAATATCAGTCTTTGATACAGTCGCCAACAACTAGCGACTAGTGATTTACCAACTAAATTTAAAAGGTCTCAGATTCAATCGATTAAAGTAATAGCGACTAATTTTTTAACAATAACGACCGAAAAATCGGTCACTAAAAGAGAAATTTCTTAAGTGAATAGTCATATACCACCAACAAACATTCAAGTACGTTTCATCTTATACCAGTAAAGTGAACTTTTTGGTCCAGAGCAGAACGATCTACTCAACAATTCACTAGTTTCTTCAATTCTTCAAGATAATGATATGAAACTTTGCATGATACCTTGGGAATGTATGTAACGACTATATTTAGTTTAAAATGGTCTCCAAATGTCTCAACAATTATAAATAGAAAAACATTTTAAAGATTAATACAAGTTGGATATACAATCAATATCCAATTGTTCAAGTAAGCACAAGTCAAACGCTCTTCAATCAAACAAACTATAATTTTCTACAATATTTTTATGTGTCCTTAATTTTCTTAGTTTGTCTTAATTTATCTCAAACAATGAGTTGAGAATCATTTGATCCCCATACACTTTATCATCCATTTTGTAATGATCTCAAGTCTATCGCATAGGTTAGTTTGAGAGTTTTGTATAAAACATTTCTAGTTTCAAAAGAAAAGAATTTTAAGTTTGATGAGGCTAGTAGAATATAGTTTGCAATTGGTCATATCAAGAGAAATAATGCAAAGTAGAATGTTCTAAAGCTGAGCATCATAGTGAAATTTTCACAAAGTGTGAAGACTTTACTAGCACATATTAGATGAATCAATATAATTTTTTGTGCGATCTTGCTATGTTTTATCTTTTATTTTCAGAATTTATAGATCACACTTTATAAGTAATGTTTTTATTGAGAAAAGATCATAAGATTTTGTGTTGTTATGACTAATTGTTAAACTCCAATTTAATGCATCTTTTTTAAGGATTTTTGTGATTAATTTTAGAGCAATTATGCTCTATTATATAAACTAGAATGTAACCCTTGTAATTATTGTATTGGGAATACATTATTTTGTATGAATAAAATAAAAATATAATGAGTAAGTATAAAATGAGAATATTAACATTTTCAATTTATGAAAAATAGAAGGAGAATGATAGTTTTTCATAATCTTTTTTTCATTTTAGTTATATATTTTTACTATTTAAATTTTTGTTTGTTTGTACCATTGTTGCTATG
>JBBPBR010000006.1:16677051-16719287 GCA_037974775.1 Cicer pinnatifidum
TTTTTATTTTATAAAATAATAATATTATTAATATTGTATAATTATTTAACTTATTTATTCTCTAAATTCATGTGATGTTTTTATTAAAAATATTGTAAATGAAAAAATTAATACATATATATATTTTCATTATATATGTATTAATTTAGTTTTGATATATTTAAATGTATTGAGAAATAAATTGAAAGTAATTGATTGACATAACTTGAAATGAAATGAATTGATAGCGTTAAAATGTCAAATGAATTGGATTAGCATTATAATTTATAAATTTATTATAAAATAATATTATCAAATATATTTTTTTAGGAAATGTAAAGTTAATTAATATGAAGAAAAAAACGTATTGAGTAGTAATGTAGATTTAATGTGAAAGATTTAGGCAAATTTAATGAATAATAATATGACGTTATAAAATAATAATGTGGAATTAATTTAAAAATTTTGAGTAGAAGTTATGAAATAATATATGTATATAATTTGGAGAAAAACAATTTAGAAATTGAGTAGAGGCTCTATGAAGACGTACACATCACCTTTTCGGCCTATGTGGGAAATGTTTGCATATATATATTTTAATATATATATATATATATATATATATATATATATATATTATAATAGTAAATAAATTTGTGTATTTTAATAATTTAAATTGACTTTTTTAATAAATTTTCATATATTCGTATTTTATGATTATTTTTAATAAATTTGTGTGTTTTATGTCAAATAGAATATATATATATATATATATATATTTTTATTTTATAAAATAATAATATTATTAATATTGTATAATTATTTAACTTATTTATTCTCTAAATTCATGTGATGTTTTTATTAAAAATATTGTAAATGAAAAAATTAATACATATATATATTTTCATTATATATGTATTAATTTAGTTTTGATATATTTAAATGTATTGAGAAATAAATTGAAAGTAATTGATTGACATAACTTGAAATGAAATGAATTGATAGCGTTAAAATGTCAAATGAATTGAATTAACATTATAATTTATAAATTTATTATAAAATAATATTATCAAATAGATTTTTTTAGGAAATGTAAAGTTAATTAATATGAAGAAGAAAAACGTATTGAGTAGTAATGTAGATTTAATGTGAAAGATTTAGACAAAATTTAATGAATAATAATATGACGTTATAAAATAATAATGTGGAATTAATTTAAAAATTTTGAGTAGAAGTTATGAAATAATATATGTATATAATTTGGAGAAAAACAATTTAGAAATTGAGTAGAGGCTCTATGAAGACGTACACGTCAACCTTTCGGCCTATGTGGGAAATGTTTGCATACGTGGAGAGAATAGTGTTAGGTGGCAGATAGTGTGAGGTGGCAGTGGAGTCTGTTTTAAATATATATAATAGATATAAATATAAATAGATTTCTAGTTTCATTCTCTTTGTTATGCAAGAAAAGAGAAAAAAAAGAAAAATAGTACAAAATTAATTATTAAAACTCAAAATAATATGTAATTGATAACTTATAATATTTATATGTTACATATTATATATTATATTAGAAAGATGGGTCAAACATTAAAAAGAGAAAAAATGGAGAGTTTGTTATTTGTTGCATAAGATTAAGAACTCCTTCTTCATCTTATAAACGGGCAACAAGGCTTCCACAAAATGGAGGATCGGACATTAAGTTCAAGACCGCACTTCATCATATCACAAAAATAATTAAAAATAGAATACACACTTTGGAGATTTTGGAATCAAAGTATCTCAAGTTTTGGAGCAAAAACTTATACTTTTATTCACTTTTAATTTGATGAACACTTAAATTATTTATTTTATTTACTATGTCATTGAGGAATTAAATTGTCTTTTAGGATCTTTATTAGATCTTGTGATTGAGACACTTTTTACTATATCTATGTTTTAATTTTAGCTTTATATTTTTTCTTTCTTTTTTTGGATTAAATTTCTAATTTTATTTTTTATTCTTATTGTTTATCTCAACTAAATTATTCTATTGTTTTATTTACATATATGTATTGGATGGCCAATATTTGTATTATTTAATCAATCAATTGACTGGTGAACAATCACAATTAATTGATAGATTTATATGATAATTGAGATTATAATTTTTTATTGATGAAACATACACTAATTTTTCAATCATTCCACCTCTTTATTTTTTATGCTTTCTATTAATTATATTTTTGTATGATTAATCAAAACTTAAGGAAAAAAAATATTAGATTGAATAATCATTTTTTGTTAGTAGTTTTAGAAGAGAGATTGATAATTGATAGAACAAATATCAATTTTTATAAAATTAGGATTTGTAGTATTGGTATTACAAGTAAAACCATAACCCTATGTCTTTCTTCTCTCCATTGATTCAAAGTTGTGTTGCTATATATTTTCTTTTTTAATTCTTGCGTTTTTGTTATCGTGAACAAACCATAATTTTTATTAGTTTAAATAATATTAAATCTTGAATAGTTTGATAGTTGTTAAATTTAACTTTGTGGATACGTCACTTTTAATACTACTATTTGACAAACCCGTACACTTGCAGATTTTGCAAACACTAATTTTGGTGATGAAGCTTCAGCTAGCAACATCAACAACCTTCCATTGTTTGATGAATAAAGATTTGAGTACAGGAAATACAAGTTAAAAAGCTTCTATATTTTACAATATCTTGAACTTTGGGATATGGTTGAAGATGATTACGTGGCTCCATAAAATGTAATTGGGGTCAAAATAACTAGAAAGAACATGGATGTTGTTTAGAAGAAGCCATACAAACTGCATCACAAATCCATAAACTTCATGATGTAGAAAGGGTGAATGATTGTAGAGAGTGACATATAAGATTTTTTATGATGTAGAACAAATTTGAGTACATGACACATAAATAGATGATGTGTCAATGGAGAAGGTTGAGTGGTTGTTTTATATATTATAAATAGATGATTAAAAGAGGTATATGTGGTTAGTCTTCCCCTTCAAATTTTTAAGTGTAGATTAACAACGTAGACTTTTTTCTTTTGGACAAAAGAAAAAACTCTCTTTACTATTTTAAATTAGTAAAGTTGAATAGTAATTTTGTAAGTTTTATTTTACAGGAAAAGAAGAGAAATAAATTAAAAAAAATGTAAACTACACCTTTACCTCTCAATGATGTAATTTTCTATAAGAGATGGTTCGATTCTTTAGTCCAAAACAAAAGGTAACGTTTTGAATTTACACCAACTAAAAAAATGAGTGTGTGTAAATTAACAAGCCCCTACGTACCTATATATACATATATAAGATGTATCAAGTGAGAGAAGCTAAAAATGAAGAGGTAAGATGATTAAAAAGTCATATGCCTTTAATCTTAACAATTCATGATTTGAGCAATGAATAAAATTCATTCCTCTCTCAATCTCAATATTATAAAAACCTCTTAGAGCAACACCTAACTATTAATGAATGCATGCCACCATAACCTTAATTTACCCCAAACACTCTCAAGTAACATTTAAGTTAATTAGTGCCGCTTGACTTCTCAAGGAATTTAGACTTATAAGTGGATCACAACCTAAAACAGGCTAGAATGACCTAATTCAAGCGTCATCCAAAAAAGTGTGCTATATATAAATATTCTCATTGAAATTTATGTCAATAATCAACCTCGTGCAAGAATACACATGTCAATGGAGTTCAACACAATAGTACAATATAATTATATGAGTCACTCACTCTTCATTCACTTCATAAGTCAATACATTAGCTGTTGTGGTGAAAAGAATAAAGTACCCATCATGAGTAACTCACTCTTCCTCTCTATTATTTTTACCAAAATATAACCCTGGTAAAGTGTCACACAACTCAAGGTCGAAACTAAGTTATTTTTCACTAAGACCTTGTCATTAACTATTATTTATTTTAAACAAACATAACTTCAACAGATTGTCATGCTCTCAAACCAAATCATGATCTATCACCTCACTCATGCACATAGAACATCAATATATATGTGATGATCTTTAATGGATAAATATTATTAGATGCCATTTATTAAATTACATGTATAGATTATGCATATGTTGATATGATATTTGAATTGACTCAATTGAGATTTTATAATAGTTAATATTATCTTAATTAGTCAATAGAAAGTTCTCAAGAAGAAATATAATAATTTATTTATGGTATTTTAATTTCGGACACCTAATACTTTAGGGAGCTATTTGAAAGAATATTGGTATAATTAAATACTTGTATATATAATTAATTATCCGCCAACTCTTGTAATGAGTTTGAATTTTATAATAAAATTAAAACATTGCTTTGAGAAATTTAAAGAAGAAATGAGTTTCTTAAGTCATAAATGTTAACTTTATAATAAAATTAAAACATTGCTTTGAGAAATTTAAAGAAAGAAGAAATGAGTTTTTTAAGTCATAGATGTTAAATTACAGGAGTTTGACAATAACACCAAGCAATAGAGTTAACAAGAGCTATAACAACATAACAAAATATTACACCAACCTTCTAGTGGTTCTTGAAAGTAAAATATTACTTCATATCATGCAAACATTAAAGAGTATTGCTAGATGCCTACTTTGATTAATATATTAATTTTATTAATCTATTACCGACTTAGTATTAAACTATAAGGTCACATAAAAACGAGTGTTGTAACATTTACTAAAGAATTATTTATGGCAATTAAATTGGGGAATTTAATTGATGAAATATATATATATATATATATATATATATATATAAAATTATTTATGGCAATTAAATTGGAGAATTTAATTGATGAAATATATATATGGAGGTGCACGTTAACATATTTTGGATAAGCATATGAAATTCAGAGCATTAGACTTTTATCATAGGATTCTTCATAAGTTAGAGTCAGATGATATTTTTTTTTTATGTGTGATTATCAGTGTCAAACGATTAAATGCTTCTTGCATTTATTATAGACAAACGTAACATATGATAGCTTGTATTATTGAGTCACCGAGCCGCGTTTCAGAGCACGATTGTCAGACTCAAAATACTAAATAAAGACGGAGTCTTGGTGTTCCTCTATCTTAGTCCTATCATCAAAGGATACAACATATGATCCTACAAAATCCTCTTAATATGAGAACTGCAGACTTAATCATAACGTTAGTGCTTGATATTGTTATCCTCAAACCAAGTAAGAGTCATAGTTCTTAAAACCCACTTATTTTAACAATCTCCTTGTTTTTTATGATACAAACATTTATTCTTGTGAACAATTTTAAATTTAATAAAATATAAAAGTTTCATAGAGTATTACTACAGAGTTTCCTTTTAGAATATGCATATTTAATTAATAAGATGAAAACTATTCTACAAGACAAAACACAAAAAGTTACATCAAATACAGGCAACTAAGAATTGGGATTGGTGAGCCTAGCAAAATTTAAACTAAGGTATTCTAAATATCCTCCGGATTTTTGATAGTTTTTTTCCATAAATGCCTTAGTCTTGGCTGAAGGTGTGAAAAAACGAGAAGGGGAAGAGGGGAAGCGGTTGAATTGTGTTTGTCTAATTAATTTTTTTTTTCTTCTTCTAATTCTAATTTGGTGTCATAAATAGATTCAACTAATCAGAGGCAAAAACAAACAAACTGAGTAGAAATATAGTAACACACCAGATTTATCTTGATTCACTATCAACTTGGTAGGTACGTCTAGTCCCCTCACACAACACTTGACCCTACAAGCCAATCTTCCCAAAACAACATGAAATCTACATACTTTTTGAGGAAAACTATACATTGACCATACAAGTCAAGTCTTCTCAAAACTATCCTAAAACCTACAGACCGTTGAGGCACTACAACATCTTAACTCTACAAGTCAAGTCTTCACAACATCCAATTTGAAAACCTACAAGTCCTTAAGGCAAACTAAAACCACTACTAGACTGTGTTACGAAAGGTGAAATTGTTTATGTGTTGCTTCTACTAAGCAGATTGAATACAATGTAATTCACTTAAAACAATGCACCACGCACTAGTTAATACAATATATGATTTAGTGCTTTTGTTGTGAAAAATAAACTTTAAACGAAATACTTAGCGAATTTATGTGTTTGGTACTCAAGGTTTTTTGGTTCTTTTTGTGTCGTTTGCTTTTGTGTCTTTCTTCATCAAAATCGATCCCTTATTTATAGGGTGAATTGCGGTTTCATTCAGTCCCAAATAATTTTTAAGTCATATTCTTTTTGAAGCTTTGTCAACAAAGATCTTTAATAAGAATAAGGTTGAGTGATACGGTTTGGGAAAACGACCGCTTTAGAATATATTACTTCCAAATCTGTCTAGGGCCAAATCTTATAGAATTTTTATGAGTGAATAACGTCTTGATTGTGATTAAGAATAATTCATCTTGAACCTTCCTTCACGCATGATTAAGTACAGCGGGGACATAACTAGAATCAGTTATAGGACCTTCAAAAACTTGCTACAGTGAAGTCTTCATAAGAGTATTGATTTTCCATTAGATCTGTTGACTTTCCATCAAAGTCATTGACTTTTCTTCATAAAGAACATGAATTGATCATTGGAGTTAGATGCAGTGTTGCTTGGTTAAGGATAGTAAGAGGTAGAGACATAACTACATGACTTAGAATTAGTGGCACAAGACATTTCACCCTATTGCTCAATTGCAGTTAGTATAACTTCAGAGGCTGCTATTAGAGGAAGCTACTTCGAGCAGGTTTCAATATTCATAATTAGTATGAACAAAAGCATCACATGCTATCTTTAGTCTTCAAACTTTATAGGTAGACATGTATAAACTTTAGAGGCACGTTGGGCAGAGCCTTTAGAGGCAAATCTTCATAGGCAAATGTGTGCACCCACCAGAGCGTGCACCAACTAGAGTCTAAGCGTTGCGATGACTATTATGACTTCGCTTCCTCTAATGTCTTTGTTTTCTCTGATATTTTTGCCTCTTCTGATATCATCCTCACATATCTTTCCTCTGGTCGCTTCCTCTAATATCTTTTGCACACTTGAAACCATTAGTGCACTAAATTATTCACACAACTTAACTACAATTTTGGTCCCTCTATTATTACCAATTCACGGAGTTGGTCCCCCCTATTTTAAAAGTTGAGAGTTTTGGTCTCTTTTTTTCTCTCTCTCTCTCTCTCTCTCTCTCTCATATTTTTGAACTAAAAAACAATGATTTGACATATTTTTAACGGCGTGACATAAAATTTTATAATATAGAACCATCTAGATGCATTAATTATTCACACGCCATTAATTAAATTAAAAATATGAAAAATTTCCGAAGTTGAAATCTAAGTTTTATGACTTTTTATTCAAATTTCATAGTTATTATTCATTCTACATCATCCTATCATATGTCACGTTATTTAAAACATCTTACGTCATCATGTTTTAGTAAAAAAAATTAGAGGAAATGACCAAAATTGTCGACTGTTAAAATAAGGGGACCAATTTCTTGAATCGGTAAAAATATAGGGACTAAAATTGCAATTAAGCCTATTCACACAAAATACCTTTGTTATCATCATAACAAGATAAGGTATTGTTCCCAGAACCAACTTAGTTCCAACAATCTCTCCCTTTTTGATAATGACAAAACACTATCGTTTGCGAACAATTTATTCGACAATAAAAATAAGGTAATGCAATATCCATCAACAAGGCTCCCCCTAACTCTAAGCATGTTTGAAATGATGGAGTTATAAGCAATATATTGATAGTTTTTAAATGTTTCACAAAACCTCTTACTCCCCCTTTTATCATTAGAGAAAAATAATTGAAAGGATATCGATTAGAGCAATTCATACAAATCGTACATAAACAACAAGTTTGAATTGCAATTGAGTGTAAAGTCAACATAGATTCAATATATCATAGTAGAGTATAGATATGTTAAACAGACAATTGATGAGTTATAAAAGAAATAGATGTTACTCTCATAAAGCTTGTGAACTTCTAGCAACTACTTCATCCCTAATAGTTCAGTTATGAATTGTTAGAATTTATCCATTCTCTATCGGAGTTTCAACAATAGAGGTTGGCTAGAATAGTTAGAGCATACCAAACAATGAAGAGTTATTGAGTGTTGATTTGGTTTTCAGAAGATAATTGGCATTCGCAATAATCAGAGTGTTTAAACTAGTTCTTACTAGTATTGTTGAGACAAAATCTCAATTTAAATGTTTTGACGATAAAAAATCTAGTTAATTAATCTTCTAATTATGATTCTAAAAATAATTTTTATTTAACATGTGTTTCTTGAATGATTAAATCAAAGATAGGTTTCAAAAAATTAAAGATCAAAGCAGAAGAAAAGAGAATCAAACTGATATGTTTAAAGTATAAACTAAAATTCAAGAACAATCTGGTTCTTACAACATTAAACCAAGACCATTCTTGATTACTAAAGAACAAATTATTTATGGAAATCAAGATCGATTCAAAATGCAATAACCCATGAATATGAATGACAAATTGCAAGTAACTATCATAATAATCATAATGGAACACACAAGGAAATCTTGGACAGATTCATTCAAAAAATTCATAATATCATAAGCAATGCATAGCATTCGAAGTCACAAGTTTGATCTTCAAGAGTAATGACTTAAACTCAAGCATGTAAGTTATGAACAAAATAGGAAATACACCTATAGAACAGTTGGTACACAAACAAATTTCATAAACAAAACAAAAATAGGAAACTGCACAAACAGAAAATGAAGAACGTTCTAAAGCTCAACAGGAACAATCTTCGTTTATTTTCACCACATGTCTATTTCTCATAGACTTTACAACATGTATTCAAAAGGCTATATGAGCTAGCACATACCTTCAAGTACCCTATAAAATGAACTTTAAGGTAAGAGAAACATTATTAGATTAAAGTGCAAACAAATTTTTCTTTAAAAACATCATTCTTGAGAGATATAAGTGCAAACATCAAGCAAGGCTCCAACTCTCTTTCATTAGATTTAGAGATCAATTCTCTTGAGTCTAATAGCATCAAACTGAAACATAAACAAGTGTTCATTAAAGGTTGATCTATTAATTCTTCTCAAATCATTTTAAAACTCAAACACTATAGAATTAGAAATAGTATGAGTGAAGTTGTGATAAATCCTTTTGTGTTTAAAAGGTAAATTGTAATTACTCTTATGAACTGAAGGGTAATCTATGTAATATCATTCAGGGTTAAAAGATATACTGTTGTTACTGATCAAGGGTGATATGTGAGGACTAGATGTAACCCATTTTTGGGTGAACCAAGATATATTGTTGTGTAAACTCTTCTGCCCTTATCTCCTTATATTTATCACCTACACAACACTGATCACCTAGTGAAGTTTTTTATTATTATATTCTAACCAAGAACGTTATGCTTTTATCAAACCAATATCAATTATGAGTTAAAGTTTTTAATACATAAAATAATTTTAAAAAAGGGATCACAGTTCAAACCCCTTTGTGGTGATTAACATTGTCATTTCAATTGGCATTAGAGCCACATCTCTAAAAAACAACACTTAAAAAGCGTTGGAGGAAAAGATTCAAGAGACAATGTCGAATGCTAAGTACATCGTCAAAGGAGGATCTCAAACTGACCACCTTACTTTGACGGTACATATTATTACTTCTGGAAAAAACAAAATTCAGTTATTCCTATAATCACAAGCCACAAGAATATGGTGTATCATAACAGATAGAAATTTCATTCCAAAAGTCGATCAAAATGATCCAACATATGCTGAAAAGAAAAAAGAAGATTGCATAACAAAAGATATGGCAAAGTTACTCTTAAACTCTAAAGCCCAATTTTTTTTTATCTTGTGCCTTAAGCAGGGAAACTAGTTAAAGAGTAGACGATTGCGATACAGTAAAAAAGGTATGAGATACATTGCAAACTTATCATGAAGGAACAAGCCATATAAAAGAAACAATAATAGACATTGGCATAAGGAAGTTCAAGCTATTTTCAATGGGTGAAGGAGAAACTATTGATGAAATGTACTTAAGGTTCACAACTATAGTGAATGAGATGCGCTCTCTTGGAAAAGCATATTCGGTACAAGATAGGGAAAGAAAAATCATGAGACGTCTTCCAATCATATCGAATACCAATGGTAACAACCATAAGTCAAGCCAAAAATCTTGAGATACTAGGATTAGAAGAACTTATTGGAACTCTACAAGCACATGAAGTGTTGTTGTAGGAAGACAAACCGGAAAAAAAAAGGCAAAGTAATAGCCTTAAAAGCATCTCAGAACTCTCAAAATACAACAACACAATCACATGATAAAAATGAATTAGAAAAGAACCAAGAAGATGCCGATGAGGAGATTGTTCTTCTTACAAGAAAGAAAATTTATTTGTCCTTGAAAGAAAAAAGGATAAATGCAAAACCAAATGTTCATACTATTGTAATATTGGATATAAAGAGTATGGATGCTATTTTCAAAAAAGGGACGAACAGATCAAAAACATAACGCATCTTAGAAAGGAAGAACGTTTTGAAAGAAAAATAGAACCTTATCTAGAAAACTCAAAAATGGGAGATCGTTCTTGAAATACATTAGAACTATACACAAGATGTTTAAAACTCTGATTTCCAAATTTTATCCAAGATCAATAAAAAACTATTCATACTGCTCTAAGATTGGTCATACTAAATCAACTTGTTATTTTTAAAAGAAATCAAGTGTTAAAGAGAAAACTAGTTCTCAAGGACCCAAGACCCAATGGGTACCTAAAGTTGTTATAACATCCAATGTAGGTTGGTTCACAAAATATCAAGAAAAAGCCATGGTTTTTGGATAGTGGCTGTTCTAGACATATGACAGAAGATAAACAATGCTTCATGTCATTTGTCAAAAAGGATGGCAGCTATGTGACTTTTGGGAACAATAACCAAGTCCGAATCAAAGGTAAAGGAACCATTGGTAAGGAAAATTCTGCCAAAATCACACATGTTCAATATGTTGAAGGCTTGAAAGATAATCTTATGAGCATTAGTCAATTATGTGACTATGGCTTTGAAGTTATTTTCAAACCCAATGTATGTAAAGTAATAAAAACAGATTATGGTGAAATCCCCTTCTCTAGAACTAGAAGAAAAAATCTTTACGTTTTATACCTTAAGGAATTATCAGATGAATCTTGCTTCATGTCCATTGACAAAGACAAATGGATTTGGCATAAGTGAAATGGGCATATCAGTATGAAAAAAATCTTAAAAATTTCAAAATTAGAACTTGTCAGAGGTTTTCTTAAAATAAACTTTGATAAAGATAAAATATGTGAAGCTTGTGCCAAGGGAAAACAAGTCAAAAACAACTTTCACCCAAAAGATTTTATTTCAACAAACATAATTCTTGAATTGCTGCACATTGATCTTTTTGGCCCTCTTAAAACAACAAGTTAAGGAGGAATGTATTATGGATTTGTTATCATTGATGATTTTTCTCGATACACTTGAGTGCTCTTTTTAAAACAAAAAGATGATGCATTTGATGCTTTCAAATCTTTCTACAGAAAGGTACAAAATGAAAATGACTCCAACATTATATTTGTAAGAAGTGATCATGGGGGATAATTCATAAATCCTTCCTTTAAACCCTTTTTTGATGACCTTAGCATTACTCATAATCTATCTTGTGCAAGAATTCCTCCACAAAATGGAGTTGTTGAACAAAAAAATAGAACGTTACATGAAATGGCAAGAACAATCTTGGAATAATCAAATGTTGAAAAATATTTTTGGGCTAAATCTATTAACACTTCATGCTACATCTTGAATCATGTATCAATAAGAAAGATAATTAACAAAACACCCTATGAAATATGGAAAAACAGAAAACCAAATAATTTCATATTTTCACATCTTTTGATGCTATTACTACATTTTGAATAACAAAGATAACTTAGGAAAATCTGATGCAAAATCAGACAAAGCCAACATTTTGGGATACTCAACCAAATCTAAGGGATGTCGCATTTTTAATTTGAAAACTAAAACTATTGAAATAAACATGTATGTATTATTTTATTAGTTTGATGATCTTGATTTAAGAAAAAGAGATGATGAGGAGGAAGAACAAACTGGACAACCACAAGAAATTGTTTCCTAGGAAAACGAGATTGATAAACAATCTCCGTTTCACATTCCTCCTAGAAGTTGGAAAATAATAGGTGATCATCCTCAAAATCAAATAATTGGAGATATAGCTAATGGGATCAGAATAAGAATGTCGTTTAAAGATGATGTCAACAATAACATGGCAATGATGTCCCAAATAGAACCAAAATCAATAAATGAAGCCATAATTGATCAATCTTGGATAGAAGCAATGAAGGAAGAAATTCTTCAATTCAGAAAGAATGAAGCCTGGACTCTTGCCCCTGATCCACAAAATAAAACAATTAATGGAACAAGATGGGTGTTTAGAAACAAGTTGGATGAAGAAGGTAAAGTTTAAGAAACAAAACAAGGTTGGTAGCTCAAGGATATAATCAACAAGAAGGTATAGACTATGATGAAAATTTTGCTCTAGTTGCAAGGTTAGAAGCTATAAGAATTCTCCTCGCATATCCATCTCATAAACTTATCAAACTTTTTCAAATGGATGTTAAAAGTGCAATTTTAGATGGTTTTTTAAATGAACAACTTTTTGTTCGATAACCTCCTGGTTTTGAAGATCAATCTAAACCAGGAGGTTGTCGAACAAAAATGAACAAAAATTGACACAACACTTTTTAAAAAAACAGATAAAAATGATTTACTTATTGTTCAAGTGTATGTCGATGATATTATCTTTGGATCAACTAAGGAAAAAATGTGCGAGGATTTTTCGAATCTCATGCAAAGTGAATTTGAGATGAGTATGATGGGGGAATTGAGATAGTTTTTTAGATTGCAAATTAAGCAACACAAAGATGGAATTTTCATATGTCAAGAAAAGTACATAAAATATCTTTTAGCCAAATACAAAACGAGTGAAGTCAAAATTATGACTACTCCCATGCATCCATGCTCCTTATTAAACCAAGATAAAAATGGAAAATCCGTTTCTTAAAAACAATACAGGGAAATGATTGGTTCTTTACTTTATTTGACTACAAGTAGGTCTGACATTGTTTTTGTAGTAGAATTATGTGCTAGATTTTAGTCCTCATCAAAAGAATCTCACTTATTTGTTGTTAAAGTAATTTTTCGTTATCTTGTTGGTACTACTGATCTTGGCCTTTGATATAGCAAAGGAAATCATCTTAATCTTATAGCTTATTGCGATACTAATTATGCTGGAGACAAAAATGAAAGAAACAATACAAGTGGTGCATGTCAGTTTCTTGGAGAAGCCTTAATAAGTTGCTCATGCAAAAAGCAAAATACAGTTGCTCTATCAACCACTAAAGCTGAATATGTCTCAGTTGCGAACTGCTGCTCCCAAGTCCTATGGATAAAAAATCAACTTGAAGATTTTTATGTATGTTATTCAAATATTCCCATTTATTGTGATAACACAAGTGCTATTAATTTTTCTAAAAATCCTATTCGGCATTCTAGATCCAAACACATTGAAATAAAACATCATTTTATTAGAGATCATGTTAACAAAAAAGAAATTGAATTAATCTTGTTGACACAAAAATCAACTAGTAGACATATTTACAAATACCCTGTTGACAAAATGTTTTAATTAAATCAAACAAAAATTAAAATCATTAAAAATCCTGTCAAAATTCATTAAAAACGTTATGTTCAAAACCAAGAATGTTCTTGTCTTGGTACAACAATCTCTGTTTTTCAAAAGTCAGAAAAAAAACCTAGCTTTACTGTGGCATTAATGGCATGTGTCTTTTTGTCCTTAAACTGAAAAAGTTACTGCCACATTGTGTCTACATGATGTAACCTCCTCCCCTTACTTTAGTCTTTTCAAAATCAATTGTCATTTCATCTTTCCCACCACTTGAGTCAACCACTGTGTGGCAACGCCTCCACTTCCCCAACTACTCCTCAAATGGTTTTTTTTCTTCATGCAAACATACGCTTCCCTCGAAAAAACCCTAACCCTCATACGACATCTCCATCACCCTCTCCACCATCTTCACCTTTCCTCAGTCGATCACCATCCCCACCAATGCGACCCCCACCTCCCGAAGATTCATTAGAAAAAAAACATTTTTTGATTACTTGTCCTCATCTTCCGACTTCAACCCCAACCTTATTTCTACTACTCCATTATCAATAGTTCTTCCCCCTATTTTCCAATGTCAACCATCTAGCATCTATGAAGTACCCCCACATCTTAGAAAACCATCATCTAAATTGTTCCTTAAAGACACCATCTCCAAACAAAGGTCCATGTGAATGATGGCTGGAGTGGGCAATTCTACAAAAGCTAAAAGTATTGACACCACTGTCTACACTATTTCTGATGATGAAGACTCAATGCACAATTCTCCAACACAACCTTCCAACCCAGAACCTCCCAAAACCAAGAAAAAGAAACTTGTAAAAGTGCTTTTTTCTTCTTCCAAACCACTCTTAAACCCTAACACAACAACTACTCTTAAACCCACAACCTTGAAAACCAAATCTACCGTTACCCTATCTTAATACCTGGCCAAAAACAAGCTAAAAATTCCTTCGAAACTTGATTGTCCAAAAGCTAGGGACCAAGAATGTTCTCCCCCGAAATCGCATCACAAAAACATTCTTATCACCATTTAATCATCCGGGAACCTTCTTCCTCGCAATCTACACCCAAACCATCCTTGTCTGGTCAATAACTCAACATCCCACCCCTTATTCCCCCCAAATTTCAGCAAGTCTACACATATAAATGGGCCAAGAGACTCATTGGTGTTGGACGGGTGTTCATTCTTGATAACCTACAACTTGAAGGCACATCCATAAAGCTTCATACTGATGCTCTTGGATGGACACAATTCCTTCATTTCTCTAACTACTTCTATCTTGAAGTAATTAGGGCGTTCTATTGCACAACCCATACCTTTGCTGACAAATCCCTCCTTGTTTCCACTATAAAAGGCATTGAGATACGTTTGATCCCTAACATCCTCGCTTCGATACTCCAACTTCCAAATGAAGGCCTATCAATTTTCGTCAAAACCTAGTACTCTACATTGAATCTCACCAAGAATGAAGTCTTTTCAGTTATTTCAACAGCCCTAAAACCACTCCAAAAAGTCTTCAACAACATAATCTAACACTTTATTCTACCACATTGTGATAGTCATGAGTATGTATCTA
This sequence comes from Cicer pinnatifidum, assembly GCA_037974775.1. Taxonomy (NCBI): domain Eukaryota; kingdom Viridiplantae; phylum Streptophyta; class Magnoliopsida; order Fabales; family Fabaceae; genus Cicer; species Cicer pinnatifidum. The sequence continues at coordinate 16,692,373 of JBBPBR010000006.1, forward strand.
ATAATGATGCTCTTGTCATCTATCACCTTCTTCACCGTAAGAAGCTCAATCTATCTCATGTCATTATGCAACATATGGTTGTAGCCACTAACAAAGATTACAAGAGGAACATCGTCCTGTATGGTATGGTTATTCCAATATCCCTCTATCAATTGAGACTTCAAGCATTAAAATTTCAAATTTCTCATAAAAAACATTTCACATATGAAGCACAACCAATCTACTGCTGAAATCCCCCCAACAGAATTTCCACCTACATCCATTAAACGAAAACGCTCCTCTCGAAAATCTATTTTTAATCCATCTACTGCATCTACCCTTCCTAAATAACATTCTCCCCAAAACCCAACCAACATACTGCCCTCTACACCTTCATTTCCCGATGCAGATGTCTCTAAAGTCCCATCTACTCATCTATTACTTTCTTGACCACCTACACTCATCCCTCATGTCTCCTACCTTCATATCTCATAAAACAAATTAATCCATCTTTGGTATAAGTATGTTCTTGGCTTTTCCAGATATGGACTTCCCTGGTTCATCTAATCCTGTTGAACAATCATATCCAGGTATATCTACCTTTGCATCTTTATCTACCTTCTGCACATAAAACACTCCTAATAACAAATCTCAAGCTTCGAAGGAGAATGTTGAAGAGCGTCCCTCTAAAAAACCAAAAACTACAAAGAATGCATCCCATACAGATCGGGATATTCCTAAAATCTTTGACACTTTCCAGATTATTCTCAATCATTCATCATGACAAGGAGAATGCGCTTTTGCAAAATTGGATCACAACTACTTTGGCACCAACATTATTAGGATTGGAACCAACTGTGCAGCAACCTACTCAGTTGTTCCCAAACCTTCCCAAGCATTCCTCATCTTCTGAAGGGTCCTTATCCTCTATGTGACTTTGATTTCCCTTTTGCTGTCCTCCCTCTCCTTTTTGATTTGAAAAAGGGGAAAAGTAAATTTAGTCTTTAATTTTTCAGAAATAAGTAATTTAGAAGCTCTCTTTGTAATTATATGAACTTCTGTTATATATATCTATAATATTCATGAACATGCTTGTCTAACAGATATGCTATTACTTTGTAATTGTTAATCCTACTATATAAGCTTTGAGTACGTGCTATAAACTGAAATATTTGTTTTTCAAACTTGGCACTTTTGGATTAAATATACTATTCAATTGTTTGTGATATGTGCTATAAACTTGACATACTTGGCATTAAACTACTTTGAAATTATATATATGGTTTACACTTGTTATACAAGAATTAAATCTGTCACGTTAAAAGCATATATATAATTTTTTACCTCAAGCAAAAATTGAGGGGGGAGCAATCTCTCAAAATTACGACAAACTAACACATTTTTTCACCATCACAAAAAGAGAGAGATTCTTTAGACAAAATTCTAATTTAAATGGTTTGATGATAAAAAATCCAATTAATTAATCTTCTAATTATGATTCCAAAAATCATTTGTATTTAACATGTGTTTCTTGAGTGATTAAATCAAAGATAGATTTGAAACATAATAAAGATCAAAGCATAAGATTGAATCTAGAAAACATAGTCTTAATGTTTTCACCTTCCTCGACATGAAATAGCTCATACTTTCTGACTAGAAGATTAGCTTTTGCCTCTGAAATAGCTTATACTTTCTGACCAAACAATTGATAGCGTTTTAGCGAGTGTACTGAATTGTTGCATGTAATAATAAAACGGTAGTACCGAGTGTCGAACTCAAAGATTGTATTTTACTATCGAATTATGTTTAATTATTAAAATTAAACAAAAAATTTCTAAATTTATTGAAATAATATTTGAAATTAACAAGAGTAATAGAATTGAACTTTTATAGTAAGAAACATATCAGGGATGAGTTTCACTTCGAGTCTAACCTTGGTGTGACTCCAATTGGACATCTACAACTCTAGATAGGACGAAAATAATCTATATAGGTCATGTTGATTTCTCACCAAAATTCAGCACTGCACTAAAACAAAGAAGCAACACAAAATTACAAAAAATCGCTACTTAATAAAGGAAATAAGAACATAAATATTTTATTAAATAAAAGAACTAAAATCAACAAAATATATCAAATAACTCCTTAAATTAAGTAGTGAATAAAGATAAATAAGACTAATAACAATGAAAAATATGCATATGATGAAGAGTTATCATAATCCCAAACTTATTCTATTGCTTGTTCCCAGACAATAGTTAATTTCAAATTTAGTACAGTTAAAAGCAAACTTAAACACAATTTCTCAAATCAAATTAAATTCAATTTTCAAAGTTCCAGCAACTACAAAATATTCATCATGCTCCATAGTTGTTTACATAAATAAACAACACCATTTGTATGCTTAGCATTCATTCCTCAAGTCCAATTCTGTATTCACACAATCTCATCAAAATGTCTCTCACGTGTTTAGCAAAGGTTATGAATTTATCACTCAGATCTAGAACATGCATCACACTACCATATGCTTCAAATAATTCTAGTTAGTAATCACAATAGCAACCTTTACTACTTGAAGTTAGGTACACATTTTTAAATTAATTTTCCTTTTTTTTTTTTTTTTTTTTTTTTTTTTTTTCTTTTTTCATTTTCATTGCGAAGACTCTCGAACATTCACAAAAAAAACTAAGGTGTTATTTATCATTTTTTTTTCTTCTTTTTATTTTTCTTGATTTTTTAATTTTATTTTTGAGAACCACTAACCCAAACTTAAAAGGTTGCTATTACATGAACAACCCCAAAGTTAGAACTTTACCAAGATGAGACAAATTTTTTCTTACGTAACTCCAAGTAAGGTGATTTAATTAAAGTCATGTCTTTGGCTTGTAATGTGGCTAGTAACTAAAAGAAAAGGGCAAGTCTCAAAGGGGCTAGCAAAGAATAAAATTTGCATAAGATAGCTAGAAAGGCTTAATGACCAAACAAAATTGCCTCAGTGTATGCCTTAAGTACAAGTGATGCAAGTCAGACTTAGTATATTTTCTTATGGGATAACACATGTTTGGATAATTACACAACAAAGAATTAAAGTGTTTAGTCCCGAAAGCTCATAGGTAGGATAATAAGAGAGAGTATGAACTATTTAAATTATGCCATACATGTCACTAGAAAGTTTAATTTTTTAATTTTTTGGAAATATTGATGACATGTTAGACTTCTACAACTACAGAGTAATCAACAATATATTCATTAGTTAAACTATTGGAATTGAGAAATGATATGAGCAAAGAAATATAATTTAAATTTCAAAATTCCAAACAAATAGTTTAAGACCAATTTCAAGTTGTTAAAAATTCTTCATCAGAGTGTACGTTTACGTACAATTAAAACAAAACAAATTCAAATAACAAAAATAAGATTGCAAAAATAAAAGTTACATCTACCTATGATTTTCCTCCCACGAAGCGCTTTTTTAAAGTTATTAGTTTGACACCTCAATCAGTTTTTAAGGTGACATATATGACAAAAAGAACACAACATACTTCTTGTTCTTTTTGTTTGGTAGAAATTCCATGAACTTGAGAAATAAATAATGTTGTTTTCATGTCCTTTTCAATTTCACATTGATGAACAAGGCATAGATTGAATCTCGAACTTCATCAATCTCTTCTTTTTTCTTTTCCTTGTTCGTGTTTGCCTCTTGCTTATCTTCTTCTACCACAACAATGAAGTCATCTTCAATCTTGAACTTCTCCTTCATATTCTCAAACTCAACCACTTGCTCAAATAACCTATAACGTTGACATTAAAATCTTTCAATTGAAATCATGTTATTCTTCATGAATTCAACCAAAACATCCTTGATGTGAAAGTCATTGTCATCTAATTATTTGGATAGAAATTTAGGAGGTAGAATTTCTTCCCAATTGATTCTTTTCATGTAACACTCATTGTCTTCTACTTCTATGACCAATGGATATTTATATTCTAGTTGTGGGACATAGTAATCAAAAGATGTTCCATTCTTATGTCTTTCTCCGCGAAAGACACACCTAAGAGGCTGAATCTGAGGGTTATATTTTAAAAATGTATCTCTCAAGATATGTCCTTCAATTATGCGTAATTCAACATATATAAGATAAGTATCACACTTTTCCAATAATTATAAAAATGATGGCTTTTTTCCTGAACTTTCATACATATTTACCTATATACTTGATTTCGATCTTTAGATTAGGATCCTATGTATCACCTCTTATTTTATAAAGTGCATATTATTTTTTTGATTATGAATTAGGGATTACTTTTTCTTTGTTTGATTTTTAATTCCTCTTACACGATATTAATTTTTGCCATTAAATCCATCGAAGGCCAGTTCAATCATTTCCATCTCAATGCTTTTGTTTCTAATAATTCCTCTTACACTCTGAACGCAACATTTCTTAAAACAAATATTAGCTTTTTTTAGAATTGACTTTTTCCCTTTTTCTTGACTCTCCTTTGCCTTTTTTTTTTCTTTCTAAATCTATGATTGAACTAGCAAATATTTCTTTATATCTATTTCAAAATGTAGTATTTAATTAATTACTGCAATACCATAGAACCATACACACTAAGAGTAGTACAATAATAATTTATTCATTATTTCGATGTGAAGTGCGGTGAAAATTAAAGGTTGTATTCGAAGTTGGTATCAGCCGACATAAATTAGTGAAGGTTATTTTGAAGGAAAGTTGATGAAATCATTGAGCAAACATCCATTCAGTCAGATCTTACTATTTGAGTGCAGTAGACCTGTTGGTTTCTACATATATGAAATATTTAAGGTATGTGTATACCTTCTACGGGAAACCAGCTCAGAATAATTGTCTTGACTTTACATATGAATTTCGAAGCTTTATTTGGGTATGGTATCATTCTAGGTCTTATCATGACAGGGAGCATTATAATAGTGTTCGGTTAAAGGATGATCACTGTGATGGACCTACAAGGTCGATTGTAATTAAGGTTCTTATTGGAATTTTATTCTTAATTCTCAAATTAATGTTAAGAGTTAATTAAGAGTAAGTAGCTAATTACTTATTAAATCTAGTTTGTGAAAAGCGGATGCCGATCTTTCAGCGCCATCCCATCAAACGAAAGCTAGAGCTAGCAAACCCTATGAGAAAGTTGGTAGGCAAACTTTTCAGTCGGGGCCCGCAAAGGTGGTTATGGCTGGAAGTGGATGTGAAAACTGAGAAAAGGTGGAACAGGTGCATTAAGTGGATGATTTTTTCTTTGTCTGAACTCCTGCAGCTTGGTTTTTTTTTTTTTCCTTTGGAAATTAACAACTCTACATGTAAGTATAAATTCTTTGTTGCAGATTCTAGATTAGGTAAATGGAGATGTTGGCGCCGCAATAGAGTTTTTCTAATGCATTTTTTTATTTTTTATAATAGTACTACTAGCAATAGATTCTAGTTCAAATTTCATTGTGCGTGTAATTCAGTAGTAAGAGTTTGATTTTGTAAATTTCAAGAGACATATTTCAAATTATGTTGGTTAATTTGTTCACTTTATTAAATAATAATTTTCCTCTTTTCAATATTTTAAAAGAAATTCATTCAAATTTTATTCTTTAATTTACGTATGATTAATATGCCTTGACCATATGAAAGTGAAACCATGTGCAATATTATTCACTTGATGTTTACTAGTTCTTCACATTCTAATTTTTTCTGCAGATATAAATCATCTCCTCTCCTGAGGAAGTAGCACCATCTTGCGATGTCACATTTGCCATGCTTGGTGATCATCAAAGTGGGGTGTGTGTATATTTTTGTATGGTTTTTTATTTTAAAGCTCATCTAGAATTTATGAGGTAGTTGTATTTGTTCTATTCCATATTAGGTGCATGTTGCTTGCGGGAAGCATGGAGCTGCAAATGGAATGGATCCAGGAAAAAGGTGCTATACTTAAATTCAAAGTTAAAAAGTATTTTTATTTGATTGCTACAATTTGACATTTAATAGCATTTGAAATAAATATTGATATATGCTATTGAAACTTTTCCCTCTAATTTGATTAGACTATGTCTATCCATAGTATAATCTCATTGCATATATTTTCATATCATTATAATGTCTGCAAGTCATATAGCTACTCGATTGTTTACTTTTTGAAGTAACTAAATGGTAGGATGATATTGTATGCCAGCTTATGGTGTATATATGTTGTGATGTGCTTCCTTAGTCTGATAACAAAGTTGATATCTTTTATATTTTAATGAACACATAAAATCCACCGAAGTATTATTTTTTGAGGTTTGGTTGTTTATACTTTCCCTACCTATTCTCTATGGAACATACAGGAGGGCTCTTCAATTTGGATTTGAATTATTTGTTGCTTGCTTTTGGTGGATGATTAAATGAATATGTAAGTTTTAACACTTGGGAAGCCATTTCTATCTACCTACAGGCTCCAGTTCGAGGTTCCAAAAAGCCAGCAGAAGATAATTGATATTTCTTACAGCAGGTGAATATTCTTCTTCCAGTACTAATAACTTTCTTCCAAAGCAAACAATTAATTCATATAATGTAACACCCCGTTTTTCAAAGCGAGGGTGTATTTTTTTTTTTCAAAAGAACTTAAATAAAACAGAGTAAGTACATAAGGAAAAGCCTTTGGATACATAATTTAGTCATTATAATTTACAAGCCGCGGAAAAAGTTCACAAAATATGAATTCAAAATGTTTACATATCAAAAGTGGTACAGTCTTCCAATTTACAAATAAAAACAACCCAAAAGAAAGACATTCGTTCCCAATGTGTCAACCTAGTCTGATCATTTTACAAAACCACTAAACACCCTGAGTGATCTCCACGCGCCCCGTGAGATCCTCCTAACGTAGCTCCAGTCAAGCATTCCCATCTACATCCCCATCCACAGGGTATGAATCGGTAGGATAGTCCTGGCTATCATCTGAGGGCAAAGCCCAGATTTCCACAATAGTTGTAAAGGGTCACCAACCGAAATTAACAGTTAACACATAACATTTAAGCTTTTAAATGCACAAAATATCCTCTCAACTAAGCATGCACCTTAAAAGGATTTTTCCATATGCTAAAAGTTCATATAATGCTTGCCAAATGTAAATGAAATCAAAATAAAGTTCTCAAACCATCAAGTAATACATAACTAACCAAGACATTGATAAATCAATGAGCAATCTGTTATCTAACTCAAAATAAGAATTTCTACTAAGCCAATCGATTTCCAAATCGATTTCCTGAAGGTTTTTAGTGAAATTTGAATTCTGGGCTTAATTCAATCGATTGGGCAATCAATTGACAGGATAGCTGAGCCCCTGACTTAATGCCAATCGATTGGGCAATTGACTGGGCAATTGATTGGGCAATCGATTGACAGCATAGTTGAGCCACTGACTTAATGTCAATCGATTGGGAAATTGATTGGGAAATTGATTGGGCAATCGATTGACAGCATAGCTGAGCCACTGACTTAATGCCAATCGATTGGGAAATCGATTTCCCTGCATATTCGTCCAAAAATACAAAAACTAACTCAATCACATTCATACACAAATCCACATCTTAACACTTAGCATTTTCAACACAATCACCACGTCAACTTGAGTTTCGAAATCGTTTGACAATCTAACATACTATCACACAAATCCAAAACATAACTCTTAGTACAATCAACATAATCACAATTTGAACCAAACCTACTTACACATAGTTTCAAACCATAACACTTAGCAAAAATCAACACAATCATAATTTGCATCAAACACACTTACACCTAAGTTCAAAACATAACACTTAACACTTATAATCCAATTACTACAACATCATGAGTTTCGAAATGGTATTCCCATCAACATGTTATCACCAAATTCCAAAACATAACACTTAACACTTATAATACAATTACTACAACATCATGAGTTTCGAAATGGTATTCCCATCAACATGTTATCACCAAATTCCAAAACATAACACTTAACACTTATAATACAATTACTACACGGATAAAATGAACCAACAATTCACAATTTAACAGGGTGTAGTCTCTCACGGACAAACACCTGTGCAGTCTCTCACGGACAAACACAATTCACCAGGGCGTAGTCTCTCACAGACAAACCCCTGTGCAGTCTCTCACGGACAAACACAATTCACCAAGAAACGTAAGTCGTAAACGTACTGCCTATCACGGGCCCGTACCGTTTACCAAGGTGCCACCTATCACGGGTCTGCACAACTTACCAAACGTAAATCGTAAACGTACCACCTATCACGGGTCAGTACTGTTTACCGAGGTGCCACCTATCACGGGTCAGCACAATTTACCAAAAACGTAAGTCGTAAACATACCACCTATCACGGGTCAATAATGTTTACCGAGGTGCCACCTATCACGGGTCAACACAACTTACCAAACGTAAATCGTAAACGTACCACCTATCACGGGTCAGTAATGTTTACCAAGGTGCCACCTATCTCGGGTCAACACAATTTACCAAAACACACATAAGTAAACAAGACATTAAGAGATTCCCCATTCTTAATTCTTATTCAATCTTAAACAAATTCCAAAACAAACACTAAGTAAAATGAGTCATTAAGAGATTCCCCATTCTTAATACTCATTTCGCTTAAGCGATTTTCAAAACAAACCATAAGTAAACAAGACATTAAGAGATTCCCCATTCTTAATTCTTATTTAACTTAAACGATTTTCCAATAAAAAACTTTAAGTAACCAAGACATTAAGAGATTCCCCATTCTTAACGCCTAGTTAACTTGACCGATTTTCAAAATAACATTAAGTAAATAAGTCACTAAGAGATTCCCCATTCTTAATACTTATTTAACTTAAACGATTTTCAAAACAAATATTAAGTAAACGAGACATTAAGAGATTCCCCATTCTTAACGCTCGGTTAACTTAAACGATTTTCAAAACAAATATTAAGTAAACGAGACATTAAGAGATTCCCCATTCTTAACGCTCAGTTAACTTAAACGATTTTCAAAACAAATATTAAGTAAACGAGACATTAAGAGATTCCCCATTCTTAACGCTCAGTTAACTTAAACGATTTTCAAAACAAATATTAAGTAAATGAGACATTAAGAGATTCCCCATTCTTAACGCTCAGTTAACTTAAACGATTTTCAAAACAAATATTAAGTAAACGAGACATTAAGAGATTCCCCATTCTTAACGCTCTGTTACCTTAAACGATTTTCAAAACAAATATTAAGTAAACGAGACATTAAGAGATTCCCCATTCTTAACGCTCAGTTAACTTAAAAGATTTTCAAGACAAATATTAAGTAAACGAGACATTAAGAGATTCCCCATTCTTAACGCTCAGTTAACTTAAAAGATTTTCAAAACAAATATTAAGTAAACGAGACATTAAGAGATTCCCCATTCTTAACGCTCAGTTAACTTAAACGATTTTCCAGAACACACATTAAGTAAACGAGACATTAAGAGATTCCCCATTCTTAATACTCGTTTAACTCTAATGGTTTTCAATTTCACACCAAACAAACTCAAACATAAACATCCAAATCAATCAACGATTCACACCAAATCACATCAATCAACAACCATTAAGCAAGAACACGCCAAGTACGACGACACAAATTAACACAATCCATCACTCAAACACAATAAATTTCGTATACTCGAAACCATTCATAATGGGTTTAAAATTCATTCTCCACGAAACATTACTTAAACCCTAACCAAATTCTTTTCCACACAACCACAAGTAAGTCCCTAAATGCAAACTAAAAGTTTGGAAGGAGCCCTTACCTTCACTTTAGCTTTTTCGTCGATTACGGCACCGTGAGTAAATCCGGTAAATTTTCCGCTCGCAACGCCGCTTCCAAAATTGGTCCACTAGCACCGTAGCACGGAGGTGAGTAACCTTCCCTTCTATCACTTCTTGAAACGAAACTTGGATCTAGAAGAAACGGAGGGGTTTGTGTTTGAATCTCAAATACCGTTTTTCTTCGTTTTCGAATCAAAGAGGAAGAGTGGAGTTGCGAAATCCTTGTTCTAACACTCACCCAACCTTGGGTTACTAGTCTTGAAGAAAAGAAAGCAACGAAAATGAAAATGGGAGAAGGAGGGAAAAATGGTCGCGGGTAGCAGAGGAAGAAGATGGAAAAATGTTACTTTCTCTCCTTTCTCTTTCTTTCCTTTCTATTTCTCTTCTTTCTCTTTACTTTCCTTCTTTTTCTCTTTCCTTTCTTTTTCCCTCCAAACAAATATATATATAGATATTTATATTTTAATATATATATATATTATTTACTTTTAACAAATATCTTCAAAATATCTAGATATTTGTTAAATTACCATTTCACCCATAACGCATTAATTCTTCGTAAAAGTTTCGCCGTAGTTAATTAAATTTATTTATCGACGAGTAATTCTAATCGGGCATCAAAATATCTTCTTGGTCATATAAACTCCAAAATATTAATAACTTTGGCTAAAAAGCCTCTGAGTTCAATACCGAAAATACACCAAAATACATAAAATACACTTAAAAATTATGGGTCTTACATTACTACCCCCTAAAATTAGTTTCGTCCTCAAAACTATGCGTCGATAAATAACTCTGGGTGTTGTTCTCTTATCTTACTTTCCAGTTCCCAAGTCGCGTCTCCAGTAATTGGGTTCCAAATTACCTTGACCAACGAAACATCCTTGGTCCTGAATCGCTTGATCTTTCTGTCATCAATTCTCACAGGTGGTACTTCGAATGACAAGTTATCCCTTAGCTGGATTGTGTCTGGTTCGATCACGTGAGAAGGATCTGCAAGATATTTCCTCAACTGTGACACATGAAACACGTCATGAATATTGGACAGTATCGGAGGCAATGCAATCCGATAAGCAACAAGCCCAATTCGTGCAGAAATCTGGTATGGTCCAATGAATTTCAGAGTCAACTTCTTCGATTTCAACGCTCTACCAACTCCAGTAGTAGGTGTGACTCTTAGAAATACATGGTCACCCTGTTCGAATTCCAAAAGTCTGCGACGCTTGTCCGCATAACTCTTCTGACGATCCTGTGAAGTCTTCATCTTCTCTTTGATCTTCCTTACCTTAGCTGTAGTCTGTTGCACCATCTCTGGTCCGACAATCATATTTTTACTGTCCTTATACCAACACAAAGGCGTTTGACACTTGCGCCCGTATAAGGCCTCATATGGTGCCATTCCAATACTCGCGTGGAAACTATTGTTGTAGGTGAACTCTATCAACGGAAGTACATCATCCCAACTTCCTCTATCATCTAATACACACGCTCTCAACAGATCTTCAAGGGACTGATTCGTCCTTTCAGTCTGTCCGTCCTTCTGGGGGTGGTAAGCTGAACTCAACCGTAGTTTCGTTCCCAGTGCTTCGTGCAATGCTCCCCAAAAATAAATGGGATGTGAACTTCAAATCACTATATGATACAATACTCGATGGTACTCCGTGTAATCTCTAAAGGTCGCAACACCCCAGCAGGTCGCTGATGTTCCGCCTTGTACGGAACATCCATCTAGTACCAAACCTAAACACTATGTATGACACCGACACATTGAGTACAATGTATCATTACCTACTGATAGGACTTCCCATCCATACCAAGAATGATCTTGGGTTATTGTAGAGGTAAACAAATCAGATTAATCGAGAAGTCCCTATTCTGAATAGTTATGTGACAAAGTAAACATGCATAATTTACTATCAAAGTCTTAGCAGTAAAGCAGACACAAACAACTTCAAACGATTTACACAATCCATAGCAATGAAGGAATGGATTGCCCCCGAATCAGAAAGTGTAGTTAGGGGATTACCTGTAATCGCACAATCATATTGAATCATATTGCTAGATAAATTTCCAACTTCGGCGCCGACACAATAAACATGTCCTCTAGTAGTAGGAAGAGTAATCCTAGCTACATTCACCATTGGTTCCACCTTCGGAGCCTTGCAATTCTTTGCAAAGTGCCCTGGTTTATGGCAATTGTAGCAAGTAGGACTGTTAAAGGTACAAGCATAAGCATAATGTCCCTCTTCTCCATATCGGAAACATCGTATACCTTGTCCCACTTGTCTCCCAAAGTCTTGGTTCCCTGGGTTATTCTGTCCCCCGTTGTTATCATATGGTCGATTATAAGGTTTAACAACTTGTTTTCCCTTGTTCTGATACTTCACCCGACTAGGTCCTCCTGAGTTAAAATTCCCTTCTCGGCTAGCTCTCTTATTCTTCATATCCTCAACTTCTTTACATTTCTCCACAAGAACTTGGAAGCGTTGAATTCCCAAGGGTAAGACAAAGTCTTGAATCTCATACTTTAGTCCGTCTTGGAAACGATGAGACAAGAATGGCTCGTCGATCTCTTCACGGAAAAATCTGAAATGTCTTGATAGTGATTCAAACTTAGCAGCATATTCGCCCACGCTCATGTTGCCCTAATGTAGTTTCAGGAAATCATCACCCAGTCTAGTCCTGGTACTCATCGGGAAGTATTTGTCTAAAAACTTCCCTTTGAAAGATTCCCAGTTGACCTCCTCGTGAGCTAATCTCATCAACAACCTTGTACTCCTCCACCAGTACTCAGCATCTCCTAGTAGCATATAAGTGGCATAGTTGACCCTCACTCCCGCCTGACAGTTAATCATTTCGAAGATCTTCTCCACTTCTTGGATCCATTGATCCGCTTTCTCTGAACCCTCAGCCCCCTCAAACTTGGGAGGATTGTAACGACGAAAGTCTTTTAATCCTCTTGACTCTGCAGCACGGATCTCTCTTCCCCTCTTTTCGAGATCACGTTGAGTCTTGGCAGCAGTTTGTGCAGCAACAGAAGCAGCCATGTTACACATAGCCTCCGCCATTCGATCATCTCTATTAGCATTGGCTCTCGCAACGTCATTCCTCCTTGGCAGCATGGTTTTCCTATAAAACCATCATCAAGTAGAGTCTTAACACTACTTCAATAATTCCAAGAATAACTTCCGACCACATCAGCACATAATAATTATTATGAACTTGACAACTCAAACCACCTAAACCGACACATGATCAAACAACAACTTCTAACCTACAATCTAGAACTAGAGGTTCCACAGCCCCCAAAGAAAACCAAACCAAAGCTCTGATACCACAATGTAACACCCCGTTTTTCAAAGCGAGGGTGTATTTTTTTTTTTTTCAAAAGAACTTAAATAAAACAGAGTAAGTACATAAGGAAAAGCCTTTGGATACATAATTTAGTCATTATAATTTACAAGCCGCGGAAAAAGTTCACAAAATATGAATTCAAAATGTTTACATATCAAAAGTGGTACAGTCTTCCAGTTTACAAATAAAAACAACCCAAAAGAAAGACATTCGTTCCCACTGTGTCAACCTAGTCTGATCATTTTACAAAACCACTAAACACCCTGTGTGATCTCCACGCGCCCCGTGAGATCCTCCTAACGTAGCTCCAGTCAAGCATTCCCATCTACATCCCCATCCACAGGGTATGAATCGGTAGGATAGTCCTGGCTATCATCTGAGGGCAAAGCCCAGATTTCCACAATAGTTGTAAAGGGTCACCAACCGAAATTAACAGTTAACACATAACATTTAAGCTTTTAAATGCACAAAATATCCTCTCAACTAAGCATGCACCTTAAAAGGATTTTTCCATATGCTAAAAGTTCATATAATGCTTGCCAAATGTAAATGAAATCAAAATAAAGTTCTCAAACCATCAAGTAATACATAACTAACCAAGACATTGATAAATCAATGAGCAATCTGTTATCTAACTCAAAATAAGAATTTCTACTAAGCCAATCGATTTCCAAATCGATTTCCTGAAGGTTTTTAGTGAAATTTGAATTCTGGGCTTAATTCAATCGATTGGGCAATCAATTGACAGGATAGCTGAGCCCCTGACTTAATGCCAATCGATTGGGCAATTGACTGGGCAATTGATTGGGCAATCGATTGACAGCATAGTTGAGCCACTGACTTAATGTCAATCGATTGGGAAATTGATTGGGCAATCGATTGACAGCATAGCTGAGCCACTGACTTAATGCCAATCGATTGGGAAATCGATTTCCCTGCATATTCGTCCAAAAATACAAAAACTAACTCAATCACATTCATACACAAATCCACATCTTAACACTTAGCATTTTCAACACAATCACCACGTCAACTTGAGTTTCGAAATCGTTTGACAATCTAACATACTATCACACAAATCCAAAACATAACTCTTAGTACAATCAACATAATCACAATTTGAACCAAACCTACTTACACATAGTTTCAAACCATAACACTTAGCAAAAATCAACACAATCATAATTTGCATCAAACACACTTACACCTAAGTTCAAAACATAACACTTAACACTTATAATCCAATTACTACAACATCATGAGTTTCGAAATGGTATTCCCATCAACATGTTATCACCAAATTCCAAAACATAACACTTAACACTTATAATACAATTACTACAACATCATGAGTTTCGAAATGGTATTCCCATCAACATGTTATCACCAAATTCCAAAACATAACACTTAACACTTATAATACAATTACTACACGGATAAAATGAACCAACAATTCACAATTTAACAGGGTGTAGTCTCTCACGGACAAACACCTGTGCAGTCTCTCACGGACAAACACAATTCACCAGGGCGTAGTCTCTCACAGACAAACCCCTGTGCAGTCTCTCACGGACAAACACAATTCACCAAGAAACGTAAGTCGTAAACGTACTGCCTATCACGGGCCCGTACCGTTTACCAAGGTGCCACCTATCACGGGTCTGCACAACTTACCAAACGTAAATCGTAAACGTACCACCTATCACGGGTCAGTACTGTTTACCGAGGTGCCACCTATCACGGGTCAGCACAATTTACCAAAAACGTAAGTCGTAAACATACCACCTATCACGGGTCAATAATGTTTACCGAGGTGCCACCTATCACGGGTCAACACAACTTACCAAACGTAAATCGTAAACGTACCACCTATCACGGGTCAGTAATGTTTACCAAGGTGCCACCTATCTCGGGTCAACACAATTTACCAAAACACACATAAGTAAACAAGACATTAAGAGATTCCCCATTCTTAATTCTTATTCAATCTTAAACAAATTCCAAAACAAACACTAAGTAAAATGAGTCATTAAGAGATTCCCCATTCTTAATACTCATTTCGCTTAAGCGATTTTCAAAACAAACCATAAGTAAACAAGACATTAAGAGATTCCCCATTCTTAATTCTTATTTAACTTAAACGATTTTCCAATAAAAAACTTTAAGTAACCAGGACATTAAGAGATTCCCCATTCTTAACGCCTAGTTAACTTGACCGATTTTCAAAATAACATTAAGTAAATAAGTCACTAAGAGATTCCCCATTCTTAATACTTATTTAACTTAAACGATTTTCAAAACAAATATTAAGTAAACGAGACATTAAGAGATTCCCCATTCTTAACGCTCGGTTAACTTAAACGATTTTCAAAACAAATATTAAGTAAACGAGACATTAAGAGATTCCCCATTCTTAACGCTCAGTTAACTTAAACGATTTTCAAAACAAATATTAAGTAAACGAGACATTAAGAGATTCCCCATTCTTAACGCTCTGTTACCTTAAACGATTTTCAAAACAAATATTAAGTAAACGAGACATTAAGAGATTCCCCATTCTTAACGCTCAGTTAACTTAAAAGATTTTCAAGACAAATATTAAGTAAACGAGACATTAAGAGATTCCCCATTCTTAACGCTCAGTTAACTTAAAAGATTTTCAAAACAAATATTAAGTAAACGAGACATTAAGAGATTCCCCATTCTTAACGCTCAGTTAACTTAAACGATTTTCCAGAACACACATTAAGTAAACGAGACATTAAGAGATTCCCCATTCTTAATACTCGTTTAACTCTAATGGTTTTCAATTTCACACCAAACAAACTCAAACATAAACATCCAAATCAATCAACGATTCACACCAAATCACATCAATCAACAACCATTAAGCAAGAACACGCCAAGTACGACGACACAAATTAACACAATCCATCACTCAAACACAACAAATTTCATATACTCGAAACCATACATAATGGGTTTAAAATTCATTCTCCACGAAACATTACTTAAACCCTAACCAAATTCTTTTCCACACAACCACAAGTAAGTCCCTAAATGCAAACTAAAAGTTTGGAAGGAGCCCTTACCTTCACTTTAGCTTTTTCGTCGATTACGGCACCGTGAGTAAATCCGGTAAATTTTCCGCTCGCAACGCCGCTTCCAAAATTGGTCCACTAGCACCGTAGCACGGAGGTGAGTAACCTTCCCTTCTATCACTTCTTGAAACGAAACTTGGATCTAGAAGAAACGGAGGGGTTTGTGTTTGAATCTGAAATACCGTTTTTCTTCGTTTTCGAATCAAAGAGGAAGAGTGGAGTTGCGAAATCCTTGTTCTAACACTCACCCAACCTTGGGTTACTAGTCTTGAAGAAAAGAAAGCAACGAAAATGAAAATGGGAGAAGGAGGGAAAAATGGTCGCGGGTAGCAGAGGAAGAAGATGGAAAAATGTTACTTTCTCTCCTTTCTCTTTCTTTCCTTTCTATTTCTCTTCTTTCTCTTTACTTTCCTTCTTTTTCTCTTTCCTTTCTTTTTCCCTCCAAACAAATATATATATAGATATTTATATTTTAATATATATATATATTATTTACTTTTAACAAATATCTTCAAAATATCTAGATATTTGTTAAATTACCATTTCACCCATAACGCATTAATTCTTCGTAAAAGTTTCGCCGTAGTTAATTAAATTTATTTATCGACGAGTAATTCTAATCGGGCATCAAAATATCTTCTTGGTCATATAAACTCCAAAATATTAATAACTTTGGCTAAAAAGCCTCTGAGTTCAATACCGAAAATACACCAAAATACATAAAATACACTTAAAAATTATGGGTCTTACATTACTACCCCCTAAAATTAGTTTCGTCCTCAAAACTATGCGTCGATAAATAACTCTGGGTGTTGTTCTCTTATCTTACTTTCCAGTTCCCAAGTCGCGTCTCCAGTAATTGGGTTCCAAATTACCTTGACCAACGAAACATCCTTGGTCCTGAATCGCTTGATCTTTCTGTCATCAATTCTCACAGGTGGTACTTCGAATGACAAGTTATCCCTTAGCTGGATTGTGTCTGGTTCGATCACGTGAGAAGGATCTGCAAGATATTTCCTCAACTGTGACACATGAAACACGTCATGAATATTGGACAGTATCGGAGGCAATGCAATCCGATAAGCAACAAGCCCAATTCGTGCAGAAATCTGGTATGGTCCAATGAATTTCAGAGTCAACTTCTTCGATTTCAACGCTCTACCAACTCCAGTAGTAGGTGTGACTCTTAGAAATACATGGTCACCCTGTTCGAATTCCAAAAGTCTGCGACGCTTGTCCGCATAACTCTTCTGACGATCCTGTGAAGTCTTCATCTTCTCTTTGATCTTCCTTACCTTAGCTGTAGTCTGTTGCACCATCTCTGGTCCGACAATCATATTTTTACTGTCCTTATACCAACACAAAGGCGTTTGACACTTGCGCCCGTATAAGGCCTCATATGGTGCCATTCCAATACTCGCGTGGAAACTATTGTTGTAGGTGAACTCTATCAACGGAAGTACATCATCCCAACTTCCTCTATCATCTAATACACACGCTCTCAACAGATCTTCAAGGGACTGATTCGTCCTTTCAGTCTGTCCGTCCTTCTGGGGGTGGTAAGCTGAACTCAACCGTAGTTTCGTTCCCAGTGCTTCGTGCAATGCTCCCCAAAAATAAATGGGATGTGAACTTCAAATCACTATATGATACAATACTCGATGGTACTCCGTGTAATCTCTAAAGGTCGCAACACCCCAGCAGGTCGCTGATGTTCCGCCTTGTACGGAACATCCATCTAGTACCAAACCTAAACACTATGTATGACACCGACACATTGAGTACAATGTATCATTACCTACTGATAGGACTTCCCATCCATACCAAGAATGATCTTGGGTTATTGTAGAGGTAAACAAATCAGATTAATCGAGAAGTCCCTATTCTGAATAGTTATGTGACAAAGTAAACATGCATAATTTACTATCAAAGTCTTAGCAGTAAAGCAGACACAAACAACTTCAAACGATTTACACAATCCATAGCAATGAAGGAATGGATTGCCCCCGAATCAGAAAGTGTAGTTAGGGGATTACCTGTAATCGCACAATCATATTGAATCATATTGCTAGATAAATTTCCAACTTCGGCGCCGACACAATAAACATGTCCTCTAGTAGTAGGAAGAGTAATCCTAGCTACATTCACCATTGGTTCCACCTTCGGAGCCTTGCAATTCTTTGCAAAGTGCCCTGGTTTATGGCAATTGTAGCAAGTAGGACTGTTAAAGGTACAAGCATAAGCATAATGTCCCTCTTCTCCATATCGGAAACATCGTATACCTTGTCCCACTTGTCTCCCAAAGTCTTGGTTCCCTGGGTTATTCTGTCCCCCGTTGTTATCATATGGTCGATTATAAGGTTTAACAACTTGTTTTCCCTTGTTCTGATACTTCACCCGACTAGGTCCTCCTGAGTTAAAATTCCCTTCTCGGCTAGCTCTCTTATTCTTCATATCCTCAACTTCTTTACATTTCTCCACAAGAACTTGGAAGCGTTGAATTCCCAAGGGTAAGACAAAGTCTTGAATCTCATACTTTAGTCCGTCTTGGAAACGATGAGACAAGAATGGCTCGTCGATCTCTTCACGGAAAAATCTGAAATGTCTTGATAGTGATTCAAACTTAGCAGCATATTCGCCCACGCTCATGTTGCCCTAATGTAGTTTCAGGAAATCATCACCCAGTCTAGTCCTGGTACTCATCGGGAAGTATTTGTCTAAAAACTTCCCTTTGAAAGATTCCCAGTTGACCTCCTCGTGAGCTAATCTCATCAACAACCTTGTACTCCTCCACCAGTACTCAGCATCTCCTAGTAGCATATAAGTGGCATAGTTGACCCTCACTCCCGCCTGACAGTTAATCATTTCGAAGATCTTCTCCACTTCTTGGATCCATTGATCCGCTTTCTCTGAACCCTCAGCCCCCTCAAACTTGGGAGGATTGTAACGACGAAAGTCTTTTAATCCTCTTGACTCTGCAGCACGGATCTCTCTTCCCCTCTTTTCGAGATCACGTTGAGTCTTGGCAGCAGTTTGTGCAGCAACAGAAGCAGCCATGTTACACATAGCCTCCGCCATTCGATCATCTCTATTAGCATTGGCTCTCGCAACGTCATTCCTCCTTGGCAGCATGGTTTTCCTATAAAACCATCATCAAGTAGAGTCTTAACACTACTTCAATAATTCCAAGAATAACTTCCGACCACATCAGCACATAATAATTATTATGAACTTGACAACTCAAACCACCTAAACCGACACATGATCAGACAACAACTTCTAACCTACAATCTAGAACTAGAGGTTCCACAGCCTCCAAAGAAAACCAAACCAAAGCTCTGATACCACAATGTAACACCCCGTTTTTCAAAGCGAGGGTGTATTTTTTTTTTTTTCAAAAGAACTTAAATAAAACAGAGTAAGTACATAAGGAAAAGCCTTTGGATACATAATTTAGTCATTATAATTTACAAGCCGCGGAAAAAGTTCACAAAATATGAATTCAAAATGTTTACATATCAAAAGTGGTACAGTCTTCCAGTTTACAAATAAAAACAACCCAAAAGAAAGACATTCGTTCCCACTGTGTCAACCTAGTCTGATCATTTTACAAAACCACTAAACACCCTGTGTGATCTCCACGCGCCCCGTGAGATCCTCCTAACGTAGCTCCAGTCAAGCATTCCCATCTACATCCCCATCCACAGGGTATGAATCGGTAGGATAGTCCTGGCTATCATCTGAGGGCAAAGCCCAGATTTCCACAATAGTTGTAAAGGGTCACCAACCGAAATTAACAGTTAACACATAACATTTAAGCTTTTAAATGCACAAAATATCCTCTCAACTAAGCATGCACCTTAAAAGGATTTTTCCATATGCTAAAAGTTCATATAATGCTTGCCAAATGTAAATGAAATCAAAATAAAGTTCTCAAACCATCAAGTAATACATAACTGACCAAAACATTGATAAATCAATTGAGCAATCAACTATCTAACTCAAAATAAGAATTTCTACTAAGCCAATCGATTTCCAAATCGATTTCCTGAAGGTTTTTAGTGAAATTTGAATTCTGGGCTTAATTCAATCGATTAGGCAATCAATTGACAGGATAACTGAGCCCCTGACTTAATGCCAATCGATTGGGCAATTGACTGGGCAATTGATTGGGCAATTGATTGACAGCATAGCTGAGCCACTGACTTAATGCCAATCGATTGGGAAATTGATTGGGCAATCGATTGACAGCATAGCTGAGCCACTGACTTAATGCCAATCGATTGGGAAATCGATTTCCCTGCATATTCTTCCAAAAATACATAAACTAACTCAATCACATTCATACACAAATCCACATCTTAACACTTAGCATTTTCAACACAATCACCACGTCAACTTGAGTTTCGAAATCGTTTTACAATCTAACATACTATCGCACAATTCCAAAACATAACTCTTAGTACAATCAACACAATTACTACAACATCATGGTTTTCAAAATAGTATTGCAATCAAACATGCTATCCCCAAATTCCAAAACATAACACTTAACACTTATAACACAATCACTACACAGACAAAATGAACCAACAATTCACAATTTAACAGGGTGTAGTCTCTCACGGACAAACACCTGTGCAGTCTCTCACGGACAAACACAATTCACCAGGGCGTAGTCTCTCACGGACAAACCCCTGTGCAGTCTCTCACGGACAAACACAATTCACCAAGAAACGTAAGTCGTAAACGTACTGCCTATCACGGGCCCGTACCGTTTACCAAGGTGCCACCTATCACGGGTCTGCACAACTTACCAAACGTAAATCGTAAACGTACCACCTATCACGGGTCAGTACTGTTTACCGAGGTGCCACCTATCACGGGTCAGCACAATTTACCAAAAACGTAAGTCGTAAACATACCACCTATCACGGGTCAATAATGTTTACCGAGGTGCCACCTATCACGGGTCAACACAACTTACCAAACGTAAATCGTAAACGTACCACCTATCACGGGTCAGTAATGTTTACCAAGGTGCCACCTATCTCGGGTCAACACAATTTACCAAAACACACATAAGTAAACAAGACATTAAGAGATTCCCCATTCTTAATTCTTATTCAATCTTAAACAAATTCCAAAACAAACACTAAGTAAAATGAGTCATTAAGAGATTCCCCATTCTTAATACTCATTTCGCTTAAGCGATTTTCAAAACAAACCATAAGTAAACAAGACATTAAGAGATTCCCCATTCTTAATTCTTATTTAACTTAAACGATTTTCCAATAAAAAACTTTAAGTAACCAGGACATTAAGAGATTCCCCATTCTTAACGCCTAGTTAACTTGACCGATTTTCAAAATAACATTAAGTAAATAAGTCACTAAGAGATTCCCCATTCTTAATACTTATTTAACTTAAACGATTTTCAAAACAAATATTAAGTAAACGAGACATTAAGAGATTCCCCATTCTTAACGCTCGGTTAACTTAAACGATTTTCAAAACAAATATTAAGTAAACGAGACATTAAGAGATTCCCCATTCTTAACGCTCAGTTAACTTAAACGATTTTCAAAACAAATATTAAGTAAACGAGACATTAAGAGATTCCCCATTCTTAACGCTCAGTTAACTTAAACGATTTTCAAAACAAATATTAAGTAAATGAGACATTAAGAGATTCCCCATTCTTAACGCTCAGTTAACTTAAACGATTTTCAAAACAAATATTAAGTAAACGAGACATTAAGAGATTCCCCATTCTTAACGCTCTGTTACCTTAAACGATTTTCAAAACAAATATTAAGTAAACGAGACATTAAGAGATTCCCCATTCTTAACGCTCAGTTAACTTAAAAGATTTTCAAGACAAATATTAAGTAAACGAGACATTAAGAGATTCCCCATTCTTAACGCTCAGTTAACTTAAAAGATTTTCAAAACAAATATTAAGTAAACGAGACATTAAGAGATTCCCCATTCTTAACGCTCAGTTAACTTAAACGATTTTCCAGAACACACATTAAGTAAACGAGACATTAAGAGATTCCCCATTCTTAATACTCGTTTAACTCTAATGGTTTTCAATTTCACACCAAACAAACTCAAACATAAACATCCAAATCAATCAACGATTCACACCAAATCACATCAATCAACAACCATTAAGCAAGAACACGCCAAGTACGACGACACAAATTAACACAATCCATCACTCAAACACAACAAATTTCATATACTCGAAACCATACATAATGGGTTTAAAATTCATTCTCCACGAAACATTACTTAAACCCTAACCAAATTCTTTTCCACACAACCACAAGTAAGTCCCTAAATGCAAACTAAAAGTTTGGAAGGAGCCCTTACCTTCACTTTAGCTTTTTCGTCGATTACGGCACCGTGAGTAAATCCGGTAAATTTTCCGCTCGCAACGCCGCTTCCAAAATTGGTCCACTAGCACCGTAGCACGGAGGTGAGTAACCTTCCCTTCTATCACTTCTTGAAACGAAACTTGGATCTAGAAGAAACGGAGGGGTTTGTGTTTGAATCTGAAATACCGTTTTTCTTCGTTTTCGAATCAAAGAGGAAGAGTGGAGTTGCGAAATCCTTGTTCTAACACTCACCCAACCTTGGGTTACTAGTCTTGAAGAAAAGAAAGCAACGAAAATGAAAATGGGAGAAGGAGGGAAAAATGGTCGCGGGTAGCAGAGGAAGAAGATGGAAAAATGTTACTTTCTCTCCTTTCTCTTTCTTTCCTTTCTATTTCTCTTCTTTCTCTTTACTTTCCTTCTTTTTCTCTTTCCTTTCTTTTTCCCTCCAAACAAATATATATATAGATATTTATATTTTAATATATATATATATTATTTACTTTTAACAAATATCTTCAAAATATCTAGATATTTGTTAAATTACCATTTCACCCATAACGCATTAATTCTTCGTAAAAGTTTCGCCGTAGTTAATTAAATTTATTTATCGACGAGTAATTCTAATCGGGCATCAAAATATCTTCTTGGTCATATAAACTCCAAAATATTAATAACTTTGGCTAAAAAGCCTCTGAGTTCAATACCGAAAATACACCAAAATACATAAAATACACTTAAAAATTATGGGTCTTACATTACTACCCCCTAAAATTAGTTTCGTCCTCAAAACTATGCGTCGATAAATAACTCTGGGTGTTGTTCTCTTATCTTACTTTCCAGTTCCCAAGTCGCGTCTCCAGTAATTGGGTTCCAAATTACCTTGACCAACGAAACATCCTTGGTCCTCAATCGCTTGATCTTTCTGTCATCAATTCTCACAGGTGGTACTTCGAATGACAAGTTATCCCTTAGCTGGATTGTGTCTGGTTCGATCACGTGAGAAGGATCTGCAAGATATTTCCTCAACTGTGACACATGAAACACGTCATGAATATTGGACAGTATCGGAGGCAATGCAATCCGATAAGCAACAAGCCCAATTCGTGCAGAAATCTGGTATGGTCCAATGAATTTCAGAGTCAACTTCTTCGATTTCAACGCTCTACCAACTCCAGTAGTAGGTGTGACTCTTAGAAATACATGGTCACCCTGTTCGAATTCCAAAAGTCTGCGACGCTTGTCCGCATAACTCTTCTGACGATCCTGTGAAGTCTTCATCTTCTCTTTGATCTTCCTTACCTTAGCTGTAGTCTGTTGCACCATCTCTGGTCCGACAATCATATTTTTACTGTCCTTATACCAACACAAAGGCGTTTGACACTTGCGCCCGTATAAGGCCTCATATGGTGCCATTCCAATACTCGCGTGGAAACTATTGTTGTAGGTGAACTCTATCAACGGAAGTACATCATCCCAACTTCCTCTATCATCTAATACACACGCTCTCAACAGATCTTCAAGGGACTGATTCGTCCTTTCAGTCTGTCCGTCCTTCTGGGGGTGGTAAGCTGAACTCAACCGTAGTTTCGTTCCCAGTGCTTCGTGCAATGCTCCCCAAAAATAAATGGGATGTGAACTTCAAATCACTATATGATACAATACTCGATGGTACTCCGTGTAATCTCTAAAGGTCGCAACACCCCAGCAGGTCGCTGATGTTCCGCCTTGTACGGAACATCCATCTAGTACCAAACCTAAACACTATGTATGACACCGACACATTGAGTACAATGTATCATTACCTACTGATAGGACTTCCCATCCATACCAAGAATGATCTTGGGTTATTGTAGAGGTAAACAAATCAGATTAATCGAGAAGTCCCTATTCTGAATAGTTATGTGACAAAGTAAACATGCATAATTTACTATCAAAGTCTTAGCAGTAAAGCAGACACAAACAACTTCAAACGATTTACACAATCCATAGCAATGAAGGAATGGATTGCCCCCGAATCAGAAAGTGTAGTTAGGGGATTACCTGTAATCGCACAATCATATTGAATCATATTGCTAGATAAATTTCCAACTTCGGCGCCGACACAATAAACATGTCCTCTAGTAGTAGGAAGAGTAATCCTAGCTACATTCACCATTGGTTCCACCTTCGGAGCCTTGCAATTCTTTGCAAAGTGCCCTGGTTTATGGCAATTGTAGCAAGTAGGACTGTTAAAGGTACAAGCATAAGCATAATGTCCCTCTTCTCCATATCGGAAACATCGTATACCTTGTCCCACTTGTCTCCCAAAGTCTTGGTTCCCTGGGTTATTCTGTCCCCCGTTGTTATCATATGGTCGATTATAAGGTTTAACAACTTGTTTTCCCTTGTTCTGATACTTCACCCGACTAGGTCCTCCTGAGTTAAAATTCCCTTCTCGGCTAGCTCTCTTATTCTTCATATCCTCAACTTCTTTACATTTCTCCACAAGAACTTGGAAGCGTTGAATTCCCAAGGGTAAGACAAAGTCTTGAATCTCATACTTTAGTCCGTCTTGGAAACGATGAGACAAGAATGGCTCGTCGATCTCTTCACGGAAAAATCTGAAATGTCTTGATAGTGATTCAAACTTAGCAGCATATTCGCCCACGCTCATGTTGCCCTAATGTAGTTTCAGGAAATCATCACCCAGTCTAGTCCTGGTACTCATCGGGAAGTATTTGTCTAAAAACTTCCCTTTGAAAGATTCCCAGTTGACCTCCTCGTGAGCTAATCTCATCAACAACCTTGTACTCCTCCACCAGTACTCAGCATCTCCTAGTAGCATATAAGTGGCATAGTTGACCCTCACTCCCGCCTGACAGTTAATCATTTCGAAGATCTTCTCCACTTCTTGGATCCATTGATCCGCTTTCTCTGAACCCTCAGCCCCCTCAAACTTGGGAGGATTGTAACGACGAAAGTCTTTTAATCCTCTTGACTCTGCAGCACGGATCTCTCTTCCCCTCTTTTCGAGATCACGTTGAGTCTTGGCAGCAGTTTGTGCAGCAACAGAAGCAGCCATGTTACACATAGCCTCCGCCATTCGATCATCTCTATTAGCATTGGCTCTCGCAACGTCATTCCTCCTTGGCAGCATGGTTTTCCTATAAAACCATCATCAAGTAGAGTCTTAACACTACTTCAATAATTCCAAGAATAACTTCCGACCACATCAGCACATAATAATTATTATGAACTTGACAACTCAAACCACCTAAACCGACACATGATCAGACAACAACTTCTAACCTACAATCTAGAACTAGAGGTTCCACAGCCTCCAAAGAAAACCAAACCAAAGCTCTGATACCACAATGTAACACCCCGTTTTTCAAAGCGAGGGTGTATTTTTTTTTTTTTCAAAAGAACTTAAATAAAACAGAGTAAGTACATAAGGAAAAGCCTTTGGATACATAATTTAGTCATTATAATTTACAAGCCGCGGAAAAAGTTCACAAAATATGAATTCAAAATGTTTACATATCAAAAGTGGTACAGTCTTCCAGTTTACAAATAAAAACAACCCAAAAGAAAGACATTCGTTCCCACTGTGTCAACCTAGTCTGATCATTTTACAAAACCACTAAACACCCTGTGTGATCTCCACGCGCCCCGTGAGATCCTCCTAACGTAGCTCCAGTCAAGCATTCCCATCTACATCCCCATCCACAGGGTATGAATCGGTAGGATAGTCCTGGCTATCATCTGAGGGCAAAGCCCAGATTTCCACAATAGTTGTAAAGGGTCACCAACCGAAATTAACAGTTAACACATAACATTTAAGCTTTTAAATGCACAAAATATCCTCTCAACTAAGCATGCACCTTAAAAGGATTTTTCCATATGCTAAAAGTTCATATAATGCTTGCCAAATGTAAATGAAATCAAAATAAAGTTCTCAAACCATCAAGTAATACATAACTAACCAAGACATTGATAAATCAATGAGCAATCTGTTATCTAACTCAAAATAAGAATTTCTACTAAGCCAATCGATTTCCAAATCGATTTCCTGAAGGTTTTTAGTGAAATTTGAATTCTGGGCTTAATTCAATCGATTGGGCAATCAATTGACAGGATAGCTGAGCCCCTGACTTAATGCCAATCGATTGGGCAATTGACTGGGCAATTGATTGGGCAATCGATTGACAGCATAGTTGAGCCACTGACTTAATGTCAATCGATTGGGAAATTGATTGGG
>JBBPBR010000006.1:16719297-16737382 GCA_037974775.1 Cicer pinnatifidum
GATTCACACCAAATCACATCAATCAACAACCATTAAGCAAGAACACGCCAAGTACGACGACACAAATTAACACAATCCATCACTCAAACACAACAAATTTCATATACTCGAAACCATACATAATGGGTTTAAAATTCATTCTCCACGAAACATTACTTAAACCCTAACCAAATTCTTTTCCACACAACCACAAGTAAGTCCCTAAATGCAAACTAAAAGTTTGGAAGGAGCCCTTACCTTCACTTTAGCTTTTTCGTCGATTACGGCACCGTGAGTAAATCCGGTAAATTTTCCGCTCGCAACGCCGCTTCCAAAATTGGTCCACTAGCACCGTAGCACGGAGGTGAGTAACCTTCCCTTCTATCACTTCTTGAAACGAAACTTGGATCTAGAAGAAACGGAGGGGTTTGTGTTTGAATCTCAAATACCGTTTTTCTTCGTTTTCGAATCAAAGAGGAAGAGTGGAGTTGCGAAATCCTTGTTCTAACACTCACCCAACCTTGGGTTACTAGTCTTGAAGAAAAGAAAGCAACGAAAATGAAAATGGGAGAAGGAGGGAAAAATGGTCGCGGGTAGCAGAGGAAGAAGATGGAAAAATGTTACTTTCTCTCCTTTCTCTTTCTTT
This sequence comes from Cicer pinnatifidum, assembly GCA_037974775.1. NCBI lineage: Eukaryota > Viridiplantae > Streptophyta > Magnoliopsida > Fabales > Fabaceae > Cicer > Cicer pinnatifidum. Next base: position 16,719,923 of record JBBPBR010000006.1, read on the forward strand.
CCTTTCTATTTCTCTTCTTTCTCTTTACTTTCCTTCTTTTTCTCTTTCCTTTCTTTTTCCCTCCAAACAAATATATATATAGATATTTATATTTTAATATATATATATATTATTTACTTTTAACAAATATCTTCAAAATATCTAGATATTTGTTAAATTACCATTTCACCCATAACGCATTAATTCTTCGTAAAAGTTTCGCCGTAGTTAATTAAATTTATTTATCGACGAGTAATTCTAATCGGGCATCAAAATATCTTCTTGGTCATATAAACTCCAAAATATTAATAACTTTGGCTAAAAAGCCTCTGAGTTCAATACCGAAAATACACCAAAATACATAAAATACACTTAAAAATTATGGGTCTTACATTACTACCCCCTAAAATTAGTTTCGTCCTCAAAACTATGCGTCGATAAATAACTCTGGGTGTTGTTCTCTTATCTTACTTTCCAGTTCCCAAGTCGCGTCTCCAGTAATTGGGTTCCAAATTACCTTGACCAACGAAACATCCTTGGTCCTGAATCGCTTGATCTTTCTGTCATCAATTCTCACAGGTGGTACTTCGAATGACAAGTTATCCCTTAGCTGGATTGTGTCTGGTTCGATCACGTGAGAAGGATCTGCAAGATATTTCCTCAACTGTGACACATGAAACACGTCATGAATATTGGACAGTATCGGAGGCAATGCAATCCGATAAGCAACAAGCCCAATTCGTGCAGAAATCTGGTATGGTCCAATGAATTTCAGAGTCAACTTCTTCGATTTCAACGCTCTACCAACTCCAGTAGTAGGTGTGACTCTTAGAAATACATGGTCACCCTGTTCGAATTCCAAAAGTCTGCGACGCTTGTCCGCATAACTCTTCTGACGATCCTGTGAAGTCTTCATCTTCTCTTTGATCTTCCTTACCTTAGCTGTAGTCTGTTGCACCATCTCTGGTCCGACAATCATATTTTTACTGTCCTTATACCAACACAAAGGCGTTTGACACTTGCGCCCGTATAAGGCCTCATATGGTGCCATTCCAATACTCGCGTGGAAACTATTGTTGTAGGTGAACTCTATCAACGGAAGTACATCATCCCAACTTCCTCTATCATCTAATACACACGCTCTCAACAGATCTTCAAGGGACTGATTCGTCCTTTCAGTCTGTCCGTCCTTCTGGGGGTGGTAAGCTGAACTCAACCGTAGTTTCGTTCCCAGTGCTTCGTGCAATGCTCCCCAAAAATAAATGGGATGTGAACTTCAAATCACTATATGATACAATACTCGATGGTACTCCGTGTAATCTCTAAAGGTCGCAACACCCCAGCAGGTCGCTGATGTTCCGCCTTGTACGGAACATCCATCTAGTACCAAACCTAAACACTATGTATGACACCGACACATTGAGTACAATGTATCATTACCTACTGATAGGACTTCCCATCCATACCAAGAATGATCTTGGGTTATTGTAGAGGTAAACAAATCAGATTAATCGAGAAGTCCCTATTCTGAATAGTTATGTGACAAAGTAAACATGCATAATTTACTATCAAAGTCTTAGCAGTAAAGCAGACACAAACAACTTCAAACGATTTACACAATCCATAGCAATGAAGGAATGGATTGCCCCCGAATCAGAAAGTGTAGTTAGGGGATTACCTGTAATCGCACAATCATATTGAATCATATTGCTAGATAAATTTCCAACTTCGGCGCCGACACAATAAACATGTCCTCTAGTAGTAGGAAGAGTAATCCTAGCTACATTCACCATTGGTTCCACCTTCGGAGCCTTGCAATTCTTTGCAAAGTGCCCTGGTTTATGGCAATTGTAGCAAGTAGGACTGTTAAAGGTACAAGCATAAGCATAATGTCCCTCTTCTCCATATCGGAAACATCGTATACCTTGTCCCACTTGTCTCCCAAAGTCTTGGTTCCCTGGGTTATTCTGTCCCCCGTTGTTATCATATGGTCGATTATAAGGTTTAACAACTTGTTTTCCCTTGTTCTGATACTTCACCCGACTAGGTCCTCCTGAGTTAAAATTCCCTTCTCGGCTAGCTCTCTTATTCTTCATATCCTCAACTTCTTTACATTTCTCCACAAGAACTTGGAAGCGTTGAATTCCCAAGGGTAAGACAAAGTCTTGAATCTCATACTTTAGTCCGTCTTGGAAACGATGAGACAAGAATGGCTCGTCGATCTCTTCACGGAAAAATCTGAAATGTCTTGATAGTGATTCAAACTTAGCAGCATATTCGCCCACGCTCATGTTGCCCTAATGTAGTTTCAGGAAATCATCACCCAGTCTAGTCCTGGTACTCATCGGGAAGTATTTGTCTAAAAACTTCCCTTTGAAAGATTCCCAGTTGACCTCCTCGTGAGCTAATCTCATCAACAACCTTGTACTCCTCCACCAGTACTCAGCATCTCCTAGTAGCATATAAGTGGCATAGTTGACCCTCACTCCCGCCTGACAGTTAATCATTTCGAAGATCTTCTCCACTTCTTGGATCCATTGATCCGCTTTCTCTGAACCCTCAGCCCCCTCAAACTTGGGAGGATTGTAACGACGAAAGTCTTTTAATCCTCTTGACTCTGCAGCACGGATCTCTCTTCCCCTCTTTTCGAGATCACGTTGAGTCTTGGCAGCAGTTTGTGCAGCAACAGAAGCAGCCATGTTACACATAGCCTCCGCCATTCGATCATCTCTATTAGCATTGGCTCTCGCAACGTCATTCCTCCTTGGCAGCATGGTTTTCCTATAAAACCATCATCAAGTAGAGTCTTAACACTACTTCAATAATTCCAAGAATAACTTCCGACCACATCAGCACATAATAATTATTATGAACTTGACAACTCAAACCACCTAAACCGACACATGATCAGACAACAACTTCTAACCTACAATCTAGAACTAGAGGTTCCACAGCCTCCAAAGAAAACCAAACCAAAGCTCTGATACCACAATGTAACACCCCGTTTTTCAAAGCGAGGGTGTATTTTTTTTTTTTTCAAAAGAACTTAAATAAAACAGAGTAAGTACATAAGGAAAAGCCTTTGGATACATAATTTAGTCATTATAATTTACAAGCCGCGGAAAAAGTTCACAAAATATGAATTCAAAATGTTTACATATCAAAAGTGGTACAGTCTTCCAGTTTACAAATAAAAACAACCCAAAAGAAAGACATTCGTTCCCACTGTGTCAACCTAGTCTGATCATTTTACAAAACCACTAAACACCCTGTGTGATCTCCACGCGCCCCGTGAGATCCTCCTAACGTAGCTCCAGTCAAGCATTCCCATCTACATCCCCATCCACAGGGTATGAATCGGTAGGATAGTCCTGGCTATCATCTGAGGGCAAAGCCCAGATTTCCACAATAGTTGTAAAGGGTCACCAACCGAAATTAACAGTTAACACATAACATTTAAGCTTTTAAATGCACAAAATATCCTCTCAACTAAGCATGCACCTTAAAAGGATTTTTCCATATGCTAAAAGTTCATATAATGCTTGCCAAATGTAAATGAAATCAAAATAAAGTTCTCAAACCATCAAGTAATACATAACTAACCAAGACATTGATAAATCAATGAGCAATCTGTTATCTAACTCAAAATAAGAATTTCTACTAAGCCAATCGATTTCCAAATCGATTTCCTGAAGGTTTTTAGTGAAATTTGAATTCTGGGCTTAATTCAATCGATTGGGCAATCAATTGACAGGATAGCTGAGCCCCTGACTTAATGCCAATCGATTGGGCAATTGACTGGGCAATTGATTGGGCAATCGATTGACAGCATAGTTGAGCCACTGACTTAATGTCAATCGATTGGGAAATTGATTGGGCAATCGATTGACAGCATAGCTGAGCCACTGACTTAATGCCAATCGATTGGGAAATCGATTTCCCTGCATATTCGTCCAAAAATACAAAAACTAACTCAATCACATTCATACACAAATCCACATCTTAACACTTAGCATTTTCAACACAATCACCACGTCAACTTGAGTTTCGAAATCGTTTGACAATCTAACATACTATCACACAAATCCAAAACATAACTCTTAGTACAATCAACATAATCACAATTTGAACCAAACCTACTTACACATAGTTTCAAACCATAACACTTAGCAAAAATCAACACAATCATAATTTGCATCAAACACACTTACACCTAAGTTCAAAACATAACACTTAACACTTATAATCCAATTACTACAACATCATGAGTTTCGAAATGGTATTCCCATCAACATGTTATCACCAAATTCCAAAACATAACACTTAACACTTATAATACAATTACTACAACATCATGAGTTTCGAAATGGTATTCCCATCAACATGTTATCACCAAATTCCAAAACATAACACTTAACACTTATAATACAATTACTACACGGATAAAATGAACCAACAATTCACAATTTAACAGGGTGTAGTCTCTCACGGACAAACACCTGTGCAGTCTCTCACGGACAAACACAATTCACCAGGGCGTAGTCTCTCACAGACAAACCCCTGTGCAGTCTCTCACGGACAAACACAATTCACCAAGAAACGTAAGTCGTAAACGTACTGCCTATCACGGGCCCGTACCGTTTACCAAGGTGCCACCTATCACGGGTCTGCACAACTTACCAAACGTAAATCGTAAACGTACCACCTATCACGGGTCAGTACTGTTTACCGAGGTGCCACCTATCACGGGTCAGCACAATTTACCAAAAACGTAAGTCGTAAACATACCACCTATCACAGGTCAATAATGTTTACCGAGGTGCCACCTATCACGGGTCAACACAGCTTACCAAACGTAAATCGTAAACGTACCACCTATCACGGGTCAGTAATGTTTACCAAGGTGCCACCTATCTCGGGTCAACACAATTTACCAAAACACACATAAGTAAACAAGACATTAAGAGATTCCCCATTCTTAATTCTTATTCAATCTTAAACAAATTCCAAAACAAACACTAAGTAAAATGAGTCATTAAGAGATTCCCCATTCTTAATACTCATTTCGCTTAAGCGATTTTCAAAACAAACCATAAGTAAACAAGACATTAAGAGATTCCCCATTCTTAATTCTTATTTAACTTAAACGATTTTCCAATAAAAAACTTTAAGTAACCAGGACATTAAGAGATTCCCCATTCTTAACGCCTAGTTAACTTGACCGATTTTCAAAATAACATTAAGTAAATAAGTCACTAAGAGATTCCCCATTCTTAATACTTATTTAACTTAAACGATTTTCAAAACAAATATTAAGTAAACGAGACATTAAGAGATTCCCCATTCTTAACGCTCGGTTAACTTAAACGATTTTCAAAACAAATATTAAGTAAACGAGACATTAAGAGATTCCCCATTCTTAACGCTCAGTTAACTTAAACGATTTTCAAAACAAATATTAAGTAAACGAGACATTAAGAGATTCCCCATTCTTAACGCTCAGTTAACTTAAACGATTTTCAAAACAAATATTAAGTAAATGAGACATTAAGAGATTCCCCATTCTTAACGCTCAGTTAACTTAAACGATTTTCAAAACAAATATTAAGTAAACGAGACATTAAGAGATTCCCCATTCTTAACGCTCTGTTACCTTAAACGATTTTCAAAACAAATATTAAGTAAACGAGACATTAAGAGATTCCCCATTCTTAACGCTCAGTTAACTTAAAAGATTTTCAAAACAAATATTAAGTAAACGAGACATTAAGAGATTCCCCATTCTTAACGCTCAGTTAACTTAAACGATTTTCAAAACAAATATTAAGTAAACGAGACATTAAGAGATTCCCCATTCTTAACGCTCAGTTAACTTAAAAGATTTTCAAAACAAATATTAAGTAAACGAGACATTAAGAGATTCCCCATTCTTAACGCTCAGTTAACTTAAAAGATTTTCAAAACAAATATTAAGTAAACGAGACATTAAGAGATTCCCCATTCTTAACGCTCAGTTAACTTAAACGATTTTCCAGAACACACATTAAGTAAACGAGACATTAAGAGATTCCCCATTCTTAATACTCGTTTAACTCTAATGGTTTTCAATTTCACACCAAACAAACTCAAACATAAACATCCAAATCAATCAATGATTCACACCAAATCACATCAATCAACAACCATTAAGCAAGAACACGCCAAGTACGACGACACAAATTAACACAATCCATCACTCAAACACAACAAATTTCATATACTCGAAACCATACATAATGGGTTTAAAATTCATTCTCCACGAAACATTACTTAAACCCTAACCAAATTCTTTTCCACACAACCACAAGTAAGTCCCTAAATGCAAACTAAAAGTTTGGAAGGAGCCCTTACCTTCACTTTAGCTTTTTCGTCGATTACGGCACCGTGAGTAAATCCGGTAAATTTTCCGCTCGCAACGCCGCTTCCAAAATTGGTCCACTAGCACCGTAGCACGGAGGTGAGCAACCTTCCCTTCTATCACTTCTTGAAACGAAGCTTGGATCTAGAAGAAACGGAGGGGTTTGTGTTTGAATCTCAAATACCGTTTTTCTTCGTTTTCGAATCAAAGAGGGAGAGTGAGGTTGAAAAATCCTTGTCCTATCACCCACTATCAATTTCGAACTCAAAGGAAAGAAACTAAAGCAAAAACGAGCAACAATGGAGGAAGGAAGAAAATTGGTTTCTCGCGCGCAGAGGAAGAAGAAGATATTTTTCCTTTCTCTGTTTTTCCTTCCTTCTATTTTCCTTTCTTTCTATTTCTTTCCTTTCTTTTTCTTTTTCCTTTATCTTTCCCTCTAAACAAACATATATTCATTATATATATTAATCATAATTAACAAATATCTAAAAATATCTAGATATTTGTTAAATTACCATTTCACTCATAACGCATTAAATTCTTCGCAAAAGATTCACCGCAGTTAATTTAATTTATTTATCGACGAGTAATTCTAATCAGGCATCAAAATATCTTCTTGGTCATATAAACTCCAAAATATTATTAACTTTGGCTAAAAAGCCTCCGAGTTCCTTACAGAAAATACACCAAAATACAAAGAATACACTTAAAAATTATGGGTCTTACATTACTACCCCCCTAAAATTAGTTTCGTCCTCGAAACTATGCGTCGATAAATAACTCTGGGTGTTGTTCTCTCATCTTACTTTCCAGTTCCCAAGTCGCGTCTCCAGTAATTGGGTTCCAAATTACCTTGACCAACGAAACATCCTTGGTCCTCAATCGCTTGATCTTTCTGTCATCAATTCTCACAGGTGGTACTTGTAACACCCCGTTTTTCAAAGCGAGGGTGTATTTTTTTTTTTCAAAAGAAATTAAATTACAATAGAGAAATAAATAAGGTAATAACTTTGGATAAATATTTAAGTCAAAATAATTTACAAGCAGCGGAATAATTTTTCGAAATATGACTCCAAAATATTTAAACATCAAAAAGTGGTACAGTCTTCCAATTTAAAATAAACGCAATTCAAAAGAAAGACATATGTTCCCTCTATGTCAACCTAATCTGATCATTCTACCAAAAACTATACACCCTGAGTGACCTCCACGCGCCCCGTAAGATCCTCATAACGTAGCTCCAGTCAAGCATTCCCATCTACATTCCCATCCGTATGGTACGAACCGGTAGGGTTGTCCTGGCTCTCATCTGAGGGCAAATCCCAGATTTCCACAATAGTTGTAAAGGGTCACCAACCGAAATTAACAATTAACACGCACAAAATATCCTCTCAACTAAGCATGCACCTTAAAAGGATTTTCCATATGCTAAAAGTTCATATAATGCTTGCCAAGTGTAAATGAAATCAAATAAAGTTCTCAATCCATCAAGTAATACATAACTAACCAAGACATTGATAAATCAATGAGCAATCTGTTATCTAACTCAAAATAAGAATTTCTACTAAGCCAATCGATTTCCAAATCGATTTCCTGAAGGTTTTTAGTGAAATTTGAATTCTGGGCTTAATTCAATCGATTGGGCAATCAATTGGGCAATTGATTGACAACATAGCTAAGCCACTGACTTAATGCCAATCGATTGGGCAATTGATTGACAGCGTAGCTGAGCCCCTGACTTAATGCTAATCGATTTCCAAATCGATTTTGTCAAATTAGAGAAGTTCTTGTAACTCATCAAATCGATTGGGAAATCAATTTCCCTGCATATTCTTCCAAAAATACATAAACTAACTCAATCACATTCATACACAAATCCACATCTTAACACTTAGCAATTCCCACACGATCACCACGACAAATTGAGTTTCGAAATAGTATTGCAATCAAACATGTTATCACCAAATTCCAAAAACATAACACTTAACACTTATAATACAATTACTACAACATCATGAGTTTCGAAATAGTATTGCAATCAACATGTTATCACCAAATTCCAAAACATAACACTTAACACTTATAATACAATTACTACACGGACAAAATGAACCAACAATTCACAATTTACCAGGGTGTAGTCTCTCACGGACAAACACCTGTGCAGTCTCTCACGGACAAACACAATTCACCAGGGCGTAGTCTCTCACGGACAAACCCCTGTGCAGTCTCTCACGGACAAACACAATTTACCAGGGCGTAGTCTCTCACGGACGAACCCCTGTGCAGTCTCTCACGGACAAACACAATTTACCAGGGCGTAGTCTCTCACGGACAAACCCCTGTGCAGTCTCTCACGGACAAACACAATTCACCAAGAAACGTAAGTCGTAAACGTACTGCCTATCACGGGCCCGTACCGTTTACCAAGGTGCCACCTATCACGGGTCTGCACAACTTACCAAACGTAAATCGTAAACGTACCACCTATCACGGGTCAGTACTGTTTACCGAGGTGCCACCTATCACGGGTCAGCACAATTTACCAAAAACGTAAGTCGTAAACATACCACCTATCACGGGTCAATAATGTTTACCGAGGTGCCACCTATCACGGGTCAACACAACTTACCAAACGTAAATCGTAAACGTACCACCTATCACGGGTCAGTAATGTTTACCAAGGTGCCACCTATCTCGGGTCAACACAATTTACCAAAACACACATAAGTAAACAAGACATTAAGAGATTCCCCATTCTTAATTCTTATTCAATCTTAAACAAATTCCAAAACAAACACTAAGTAAAATGAGTCATTAAGAGATTCCCCATTCTTAATACTCATTTCGCTTAAGCGATTTTCAAAACAAACCATAAGTAAACAAGACATTAAGAGATTCCCCATTCTTAATTCTTATTTAACTTAAACGATTTTCCAATAAAAAACTTTAAGTAACCAGGACATTAAGAGATTCCCCATTCTTAACGCCTAGTTAACTTGACCGATTTTCAAAATAACATTAAGTAAATAAGTCACTAAGAGATTCCCCATTCTTAATACTTATTTAACTTAAACGATTTTCAAAACAAATATTAAGTAAACGAGACATTAAGAGATTCCCCATTCTTAACGCTCGGTTAACTTAAACGATTTTCAAAACAAATATTAAGTAAACGAGACATTAAGAGATTCCCCATTCTTAACGCTCAGTTAACTTAAACGATTTTCAAAACAAATATTAAGTAAACGAGACATTAAGAGATTCCCCATTCTTAACGCTCAGTTAACTTAAACGATTTTCAAAACAAATATTAAGTAAACGAGACATTAAGAGATTCCCCATTCTTAACGCTCTGTTAACTTAAACGATTTTCAAAACAAATATTAAGTAAACGAGACATTAAGAGATTCCCCATTCTTAACGCTCGGTTAACTTAAACGATTTTCAAAACAAATATTAAGTAAACGAGACATTAAGAGATTCCCCATTCTTAACGCTCAGTTAACTTAAACGATTTTCAAAACAAATATTAAGTAAACGAGACATTAAGAGATTCCCCATTCTTAACGCTCAGTTAACTTAAACGATTTTCAAAACAAATATTAAGTAAATGAGACATTAAGAGATTCCCCATTCTTAACGCTCATTTAACTTAAACGATTTTCAAAACAAATATTAAGTAAACGAGACATTAAGAGATTCCTCATTCTTAACGCTCAGTTAAATTAAACGATTTTCCAGAACACACATTAAGTAAACGAGACATTAAGAGATTCCCCATTCTTAATACTCGTTTAACTCTAATGGTTTTCAATTTCACACCAAACAAACTCAAACATAAACATCCAAATCAATCAATGATTCACACCAAATCACATCAATCAACAACCATTAAGCAAGAACACGCCAAGTACGACGACACAAATTAACACAATCCATCACTCAAACACAACAAATTTCATATACTCGAAACCATACATAATGGGTTTAAAATTCATTCTCCACGAAACATTACTTAAACCCTAACCAAATTCTTTTCCACACAACCACAAGTAAGTCCCTAAATGCAAACTAAAAGTTTGGAAGGAGCCCTTACCTTCACTTTAGCTTTTTCGTCGATTACGGCACCGTGAGTAAATCCGGTAAATTTTCCGCTCGCAACGCTGCTTCCAAAATTGGTCCACTAGCACCGTAGCACGGAGGTGAGCAACCTTCCCTTCTATCACTTCTTGAAACGAAACTTGGATCTAGAAGAAACGGAGGGGTTTGTGTTTGAATCTCAAATACCGTTTTTCTTCGTTTTCGAATCAAAGAGGAAGAGTGGAGTTGCGAAATCCTTGTTCTAACACTCACCCAACCTTGGGTTACTAGTCTTGAAGAAAAGAAAGCAACGAAAATGAAAATGGGAGAAGGAGGGAAAAATGGTCGCGGGTAGCAGAGGAAGAAGATGGAAAAATGTTACTTTCTCTCCTTTCTCTTTCTTTCCTTTCTATTTCTCTTCTTTCTCTTTCCTTTCCTTCTTTTTCTCTTTCCTTTCTTTTTCCCTCCAAACAAATATATATATAGATATTTATATTTTAATATATATATATATTATTTACTTTTAACAAATATCTTCAAAATATCTAGATATTTGTTAAATTACCATTTCACCCATAACGCATTAATTCTTCGTAAAAGTTTCGCCGTAGTTAATTAAATTTATTTATCGACGAGTAATTCTAATCGGGCATCAAAATATCTTCTTGGTCATATAAACTCCAAAATATTAATAACTTTGGCTAAAAAGTCTCTGAGTTCAATACCGAAAATACACCAAAATACATAAAATACACTTAAAAATTATGGGTCTTACATATAACTTGTATGCTTTATGCTTCAATGCAGTCCAAATTTTACCTTGGTGATGTTGGAAATGGACCTGCAATGAAACTTGTTGTGAATATGATCATGGGCAGGTCTTTTAAAATTTGGTTCCTCCTATTTTGCTTCTATTTGAGTTTCTGTTGATGATTAAGGCGACATCATTTCTTTCTCTCCTTTTCTGAAGGTTTGTTTCTCACTGAAGAAAGTTGGGCTGGAACCAAAAGTTGTAGTGGAGGTATTCAGTTATTCACATATAGTCTACGAAATTGACATTTCCATGGGTTTCACATGGTTTGCATGGATATTTGTAGTTACTACTCACATTGTTTTATTTGTTTCTAATTTAGATCTAACTGATCATCACACGGTTGAAATATAGTGAACCGTAATTTATGGCTTTTGTTGATAAGTTTTGTTGTCAATAATTTATTAAAGGCCTTTAAACCTTTCATCTATCACTTTGGGATGCAATAACTTTGATAGTTGAGTAACATCATTGACTTCTTTCTCTAATGTGATTTATAAGTCTGCTAACAATTATTAGCTAGCTGCATGAGAATGATAATTAGTGATGCCAATGCAAAGAGAAATTATAACGTAGATAAATTTATTTTCACACTTGTGTCATGTCATCTAGTAAAATACTTTAAGTTCTAAGGTTGAGTTCTTTTACTGGTAGTAGAATGCTTTAAGTTCCAAGACTGATTTTCAATAACATTAGTTAATAAAAATAAATTAAAATTTTTAATTTAACTTACTGGTATTAATAATTTATAATTACAATTATTAAGGAGATAAAATAAATTTAATTTAATAAATAATAATAAGTTTTAGTGACCGATAATATCGTAGGAATAGATTAATTCTTTATTTATAAAAATAAATATCGTAGGAATATTGACCTTTACTTACAATTTTGACTTTTAGGGACAAACTTTGTTTGTCACTAGAAGTCATTTTTCTTGTAGTAAATGAATTATGTTTAATTACTAAAATTAAAAAAAAAATGTTTATAAATTGATTTAAATAATATTTGAAATTAACAAGAGTAATAGAATTGAATATTTATAATAAGAAAAATGTCATGGATGAGGTTCACTTCGAGTCTAACTTCGATTTCTAATTTGATCCTAGTTACTAAAATCCTTTATTGAAATATTACCGAATTCTCTATATTATTCTTGCCCTAATGTCTTAGTGACAAAACCTTAAATTACAAACTAATCCCTTATTCCTTAGCGGATTCAAGATTAGAATTAAGTCTTACATTACAAGAATTATCTTATTAAACTACTGTCTCTTCAACCAATTCAATTGGTTTCACGACCTTCATCTATCTCTAGACTACAATATCATGAATTTATCATCTCAAGCATTTGTAAAGTCTTCTTCTGTTTCAAAATACGAATCGTAAAATATTTTAAAGTTGATCAAGCAATAAAAAGCATTAAGCACAAAGATAAAAAATAATTCAATAAACTTATTCTTATAACTAGAAATAAAATCAGACAAATAATGGTTTCATCTTGTTTCACTTATCCCAAACAAATAGGGTTTAATTACTCATGACAATAATACAAAAGATAAAGATTAAAGAAGAATTACAAGAAAGATTCATGAATGATTCTTGATAAAACTCCTCCATTGGTGTTAGAAACAGCTGTCACTAAGTGTCACTGTTAGGGCACGAGTCTCCAAACTTCTTAATAGCCAAAAAGATCAATAGAAGGTGAGAAAAATGTGTTTTTACACATTCTATAGCGTTTCACACACCACATGCCTGATATTTGCGCTTCAGGCATGCGTGGACAAATTCAGGACTGCATAAATGTTCCCCGAGCGTGGGATTTGTGCTTCAGGCTCATAGCATATGTTGTCTGATATTTACTGCATTTTTCTCCTATAAAACCCTAAATTTTATAATAAACTATTTTATTAATTAAATAGGATTTTAAATAATTAATTTGATGTTAAAATTATTTTAGAATATATGTTGATAAATTTTGTGAGTAATTTTCGTTATAGGGATGCTTTCTATGATGTGCTGGTTTGATAGATATTATATTTAATAAGCAATATAAATAATAAATATTTTATTTTATTATTTTATATATTTTTCTAAAAATAAAAGTATTTTAGTGTAATATTTTAAAGAACAAGATTTTATATGATTTTAAGTGTATATGTGAGTTGATAATTAATATGATATTTTCTTATATGTTTGGATAATGTTAAGTGTGTACATATTTATATTTTAATCATTTTTAAGTATCTCTTATTTTAATTATTTCTAAATATATCTTATTTTAATTATTTATTCTATAAATAATTATATTGAGATCGTAGTAATATTGTGTTTGATTTTCTTTGTTTTTATATACTCATTTTGAAATTGTGATTATATATATATATATATTATGATTTAGTAATTAACATAAAATATTATTGTTATATTTATTTATTTTATACTTTTAACTATTTTCTAATATGATGGTATTATTATAATATGAATATTTTGAGAAATAAGTATAATTGTAGGGATTATTTTGAATATGAAAGTTTCAATCATTAGTAATATGTTTTTTTATATATTGATTATTTTAAGTACTCTAATTTATAAAATATTAGTGATGTTTGGAGGAATATTAAAAAGAAGATTAAATAATTATTAGTTTTATTTTAATAAAATAAAAATAATAATAGTAAAATATAAATAAAGAGACCAATGAGTTTGACTCTATGAACCCTAATTGTTAATAAAATAAAACAAACAAAAGAAGGAAAGGGAGTTGGAAGGGCAGCTGTAAAACCAAGGAGGAAACACAACAATAACATTATCATTTGACACCGGTGATGTTCCAGAAAACTTTCTCCATTTTCGCCCAAATTTGAGTATGTTATTTCATTTATTTAACTCGTCAATTAAACATAATTTTCCAGATCTTTAACAGCCCCAATTTCTCTCTAAAATACCCGACTTCTTCGTTTGTAGAATTCGTTATTTTGCAATGTTCTCCTTCACCGTAAGTCCGATTTGAGTGAAACCAACGCCAAAACGACCGTGTGAAAAGTAGCTATATTATCCACTAATTGGGTTTCTGATTTATGGTAATTTTCCTTCACCGAATTTCGAATTTAGTTTTTAGAGTATCTTCTCATAATTTATTTTTAACGTTTTCCCATAAACTATCGAGTTAGATCGATTGAAGGACAAAGAGTCAATGAACAAAGGTTGTTTGCTCTTGGATTCGTGTTCGTGTGTGAAAGTGTCAAAATAAGGTAAGGGGTGAGAGAACGTTTGAATTCATGAGTATAATATATTGTGAGATGAACGGGAAAACCGTATTTCCCAACGATTCATTCGGGGCTTGCTACGTACGGCAGTAGCCCTTTGAGAGATAAATTGATTAATTTGAAATATGAGAATTGTGAGATTAAAATGTGAAATAGAAATTTTTATAAGGTGTTGATTGATTTAATTTTCGATACTTGTGTGGTAGTTGATATTTGTTATTATTGTGATGTTGGATGTTGAATGAAATTATGTGCACATGTTTGATTAGATGAAATTATGTGATGTGATAATAAAAATGGATGCATGGTTTGATATATGCTTACGTGATGATAATGATGATTTTTGATTGATGATAGTGATGTTATAAAATTGTGATGAGTTTATACGATAATCATGATTATTTATGATTAATGATATTATAAAATTGTGATGAAAATATTGAAGTACCCCATACTTGATGAGATAGTGATGATTCTTAAATATGGTGCTCTTAATGGAGTAGTCTAATCTAACGAGGGGAGAAAATAAATATTGAGAATTTGTGAAGTGAAGATTATTTTGTCATCATATAGGTAGGGTCTGACAAGCCTAGAGATTCCGGGGAAGTACAACTGAATGAGCCTGATCGTGGCGGTCTGCTGTCGAGCCTTAAGGAAAGATTGTTAGACCTTGGAGGTATTCGGGTGGGGAATTCCTAGGTGACTTGGAGGTAGCACTCCAAATGTCGGGAGCTACCACACAATACACGTTTACCTCGACTGTCACGTATATGTGTCTCGAGTTGAGTTGAGGGGATCTATGAGGACAGGGCCAATTTGAATTGTCCGTCCACCGGGATGGTGGCATAGTATCAAGTCTCCTAACCAAGTACTTCAGAGTTAGAATTGTACCATATTGTGAAGTAGAGTCTAAGCTCATGCATAGCATTACATTTTATTGTAATTGTTTTGTTGTTATTAATATGCATCGTGTGTGGTGATAATTTCTCTTAGAAAATTTGATGCTACAGTGAATCTATTGATTTTCCTTGAGTGAGTTTGACCTTTGAATGTGATATTTTCTTGATCGAATATTTGTGTAATGATACGGTCCTGTTATGATTGTTTGCGTGTTCTTCTTACTTGCATTATACTGTCATCATGATTTCGAAACTCACCTCCTTCGTTGTTTGTGTTTGACTAGCTGGGCCCTGCGTTTGCAAAATTGCAGTTGTTACAGGTTAATGAGTCTTGAAGTTCAAGTTTGGCAGGAACCATACTCTGATAGGTGATACCAGAAATAAGGGTTTTTAATTTTATTTTTGAGAAACGTGATATCCTAAACTAAATATAAAGTTTTTATTTTCTTGAAAATATATTTTTATTTACCCGCTGCAAATGTCATAAGAATATGATATAAATTATTATATATATTATTTTGGAATTTCGGGTGTCACATTAGTGGTATCAGAGTCGGTCTGTCCAATTAGGCCGAGTGGGTCGAATGTCAATTCTGTGTTACGAATGTCAGTTGTGTCAATTGTGTTTTCTTGTGTAATAATTATTTTCACTATGATGTTTTCCCGTTATATAATTGTGTTAAGGGTTATATGTTTTTGTATTATTATAGATGTTTTCGAGATTACTAATTAACTGTTTATTATTTGCTTACTTTGATTGTGTTATGTATCCTAAATTCTTACCTAAGTGAGTAAATAAACCATGAAATTACTTGTTAAGATTTGAGTTAATTTTAATTGTTGGCAAGATTATGTTAGTTACTTGTTGCTTATTGCTTGTCTATTGAACTATGATTTTTGCACTCTTGTTTTATATGAATAGTTGGAAGTAATAATTTTGATTGACCGGCTGTATGTTTCAAGTTATTAATCTCATTCACGTAATCTTAGTTATCAAATGTCATACCTCACTAGTTAGTTGTTTTAAAGTTCGACTTTCACCCTTAATCAATTTAAAATATTTAGTTTTGATATGTATTTGTTTAAAGTGTTTGATCTAATAACTAATTGATTGAAACATTGATTTCCGTATGGGTTATATGTTTAAAACTTCAAGTATTGACTTTTACTAGGTACAAATTATTATTAATCTGTTGAAACTCAATTTACAGAAAAAAAGATGTTTCGTTCTAAACTTTGAGTTAGATAGGAAATATGTCTCTTACGTTTAAAGTTTTAATTTTGACTAAGAATATCTTATTTTTATTTTCTGTTGCCTTGTGTTAAAAAAAATCTATTTTAAATCGTGAATGTTAACTTTAAATCACTTGAAAGTGTTGATGGTTCTATTTAGATGAGTAGAGTTTTGATATTGGTTTTGAAAACAATTTAGAATGTTCGTCATGATTCAGATAATATGAAATTCGTATTATTAGCAATAGTAATTCTTGAATATTAGAGATTGGTAGAACTTAGAATTTTTTTAAAATGACATTTTGAAGGAGTTAAAGTTTACTTATTTTGTATGATGAAAATAACTTTTGTTTAAATTACTCTTGATTATTTTAAAGAAATTAAATTGAGTTGAATTTTTGTTGATTTATAAAATAACAATAATTCTATGCTACTGATTTTATTTAATGTTTAAAACAATTTAAAATTCACAGTATGTTTTACTATGTCTTGTTTATAAGAAAATTGAAAAGAGTTGTTGTTATCTTGGTTTAGGGGGCTGGTGGGAATATTGAATCGTGAGGGTGTTGGGATATTTATTTGAAATGATTGGTTTTCTGATTATGATATTATAAACTCATTAGAGTTTGACTCGATGTTAGAGTTTTAGAGTTTAAGAACTCTTCAGTGATTTACAATAGTACTAATGATAAAATGTCTACTAATTGAAAAAAGAGAAGGAAAAAGAAGGAAAAAAAAAAGTTTTTAAAAATCTTCTCAATGTGAAATTCTTTTTGAAAAATTATCTAA
>JBBPBR010000006.1:16745565-16779780 GCA_037974775.1 Cicer pinnatifidum
TTTTTTTTTTAACTCTTTGATGGACGAGGGGTACAAACATGATATATTGAAGTTCGGCCAAAAAGTATGTAATATTTGGCCAATGATTTTTCTAGCTAGGATTAAAACTTTAGTTATCTTGAACGATTCGGCCTCCACAACAATTGATAGACCACCCATAGATTGTAACATGTATATTTAGAACAACTTAAAAAGCATTAAAAAATTACGAATACTACTCAAAAAAATTTGTTGATTTTCCCTTTTCTTTACTCCAATGATTTTTCATTTTCTTTTCGTAAAAAAAGGTGTTGTCGGTAATAAACATATCCCATTTATATATTTAACTAATATTTATTTCTTAAGTGGTTTGTAAAATTGAAAGTCTAAATAGAGCTCAAATACGAATAGTACCAAAAAAAATTTGTTGATTTTCCCTTTTCTTTGCTCCTATGATTTTTCATTTGCTTTATGACGAAAAAGGTGTTGTCGGTAATAGACATATCCCATTTATATATTTAACTAATATTTATTTCTTAAGTGGTTTGTAAAATTGAATGTCTCAAAAGAGTTCAAATACGCTTATTTTCGTCCCGTAGTTCAGGTAGTGATGGACCCACCATCACAAGTGAATTCATCATTGCTTTGTAATTGTACACTAGTTAGGAATAGAACCCGTGTCTCGACATTAACACGCAGTTATCTACCACTAGACCACTAGTGTTTGTATTGTTTAATTTCTCTAATTTGTATATTTAAGACACCAATGAATACATAAGGATTACGTTTGTTGATATTTTTGTCTTTTGCCAAATTTGTTTACCGCTAGTATCTCTATAAATTTTTACTTTATTTGAAAATTATGTTTACGACATATATTCGGTTACTTAAAATTTGTAATGTGTATACAATCTATATGGTGTCTCAGAGGATGTTTGTGTAGAAGTGTGGTACTTCTTTAACTTTTTTATTATCACTTTGAACTATTTGTGTTGCAACTAGTTCACAAGAATTCTACTTTAATTAAAATTTTTGCCTTAAATTACTATTTGATTTTTTCTAACAATAATTTTTGACAAAACATAAGTGGAAGATGTTATTACAACAATTAAAGTGAATAAATTAAGATAAAGTATCTTTTTCTTTTTTAACTCTTTGATGGACGATGGGTACAAACTTGATATAATTATGTTTGATCAAAAAGTATGTAATGTTTGGCCAATGATTTTTCTAGCTAGGATTAAAATTTTATTTATCATGAACATTTCGGCCTCAACAACAATTAATAGACCATCCATAGATTATGACATGTATATTTAGAACAACTTAGCAAGTATTTAAAAATTACGAATAGTACCCAAAAAAATTGTGGTGTTCCCTTTTCACATTACACCGACGATTTTTCATTTGCTTTTCATCGACATTTAAATAATATTTATTTTTTCAAGAGGTTTGTAAAATTGAATGTCTGAAAGGAGCTCAAATACGCTTATTTTTGTTTCGTAGTTCGGGTAGTGATGGACCCGCCAACACAAGCGAATTCATGATTGCTTTGTAATTGTACACTAGTTAAGAATCGATCCTAGGTCTCAACATTAATTTGCAGTTATCTACTACTAGACCACTAGTGTTTGTTTTGTTTGATTTCTCTAATTTGTATATTTAAGACACCAACAAATACATAAGATTTACGTTTGTTGATATTTTGGTCTTTTGCCAAATTTGTTTACTGCTAGTATATCTATAAATTTTTACTTTATTTCATAATTATGTTTACGACATACATTGGGTTACTTAAAATATGTAATGTGTATACAATCTATATGGTGTCTCGGAAGATGTTTGTGAAGAAATGCGATACTTTTTCAACTTTTTTATTATCACCTTGAAGAATTTTTGTTGCAAATAGTTCACAAAAATTCTACTTTAATTAGAAATTTTGCCTTAAGCTTACTATTTGATTTTTTCTAAAAATAATTTTTGACAACACATAAGTGGAAGATGTTATTACGAAAATCAAAGCGAATAAATTAAAATAAAGTATCTTTTTTTTTTTTTATCTCTTTGATGGACGAGGGGTACAAGCTTGATATATTGAAGATCGATCAAAAAGTATGTAATGTTTGGCCAATGATTTTTCTAGCTAGGATTAAAACTTTAGTTATCGTGCACAATTCAGCCTCAACAACAATTGATAGACCACCCATAGATTGTGACATGTATATTTAGAACAACATAAAAAGCATTAAAAAATTACATATAGTACCCAAAAAAAATTATTGTCGGTAATAGATATATCCCATTTAAATATTTAACTAATATTTATTTTTAAAGTGGTTTGTAAAATTGAAACTTTAAGAGGAGCTCAAATACGCTTATTTTTCTCCCGTAGTTCGGGTAGTGATGGACCCACCATCACAAGCAAATTCAACATTGTTTTGTAATTGTACACAAGTTAGGAATGTAACACAGGTATCGACATTAATATGTCGTTATCTACCACTAGACCACTAGTGTTTGTTTTGTTTGATTTATCTAATTTGTATATTTAAGACACCAACGAATACATAAGGTTTACATTTGTTGATATTTTGGTCTTTTGCCAAATTTGTTTACTACTAGTATCTCTATAAATTTTGACTTTATTTGAAAATGATGTTTACGACATACATTGAGTTACTTAAAATATGTAATGTTTATACAATCTATATGGTGTCTCGGAGGATGTTTGTAAAGAAGTGCGATACTTCTATAACTTTTTTACTATCACCTTGAACTATTTTTGTTGCAAATAGTTCACAAGAAATCTACTTAAATTAGAAATTTTGCCTTAAACTTACTATTTAATTTTTCTAAAAATAATTTTTGACAACACATAAGTGGAATATGTTATTACGACAACTAAAGCGATTAAATTAAGATAAAGTATCTTTTTTTTTTTAACTCTTTGATGGACGAGGGGTACAAACATGATATATTGAAGTTCGGCCAAAAAGTATGTAATATTTGGCCAATGATTTTTCTAGCTAGGATTAAAACTTTAGTTATCTTGAACGATTCGGCCTCCACAACAATTGATAGACCACCCATAGATTGTAACATGTATATTTAGAACAACTTAAAAAGCATTAAAAAATTACGAATACTACTCAAAAAAATTTGTTGATTTTCCCTTTTCTTTACTCCAATGATTTTTCATTTTCTTTTCGTAAAAAAAGGTGTTGTCGGTAATAAACATATCCCATTTATATATTTAACTAATATTTATTTCTTAAGTGGTTTGTAAAATTGAAAGTCTAAATAGAGCTCAAATACGAATAGTACCAAAAAAAATTTGTTGATTTTCCCTTTTCTTTGCTCCTATGATTTTTCATTTGCTTTATGACGAAAAAGGTGTTGTCGGTAATAGACATATCCCATTTATATATTTAACTAATATTTATTTCTTAAGTGGTTTGTAAAATTGAATGTCTCAAAAGAGTTCAAATACGCTTATTTTCGTCCCGTAGTTCAGGTAGTGATGGACCCACCATCACAAGTGAATTCATCATTGCTTTGTAATTGTACACTAGTTAGGAATAGAACCCGTGTCTCGACATTAACACGCAGTTATCTACCACTAGACCACTAGTGTTTGTATTGTTTAATTTCTCTAATTTGTATATTTAAGACACCAATGAATACATAAGGATTACGTTTGTTGATATTTTTGTCTTTTGCCAAATTTGTTTACCGCTAGTATCTCTATAAATTTTTACTTTATTTGAAAATTATGTTTACGACATATATTCGGTTACTTAAAATTTGTAATGTGTATACAATCTATATGGTGTCTCAGAGGATGTTTGTGTAGAAGTGTGGTACTTCTTTAACTTTTTTATTATCACTTTGAACTATTTGTGTTGCAACTAGTTCACAAGAATTCTACTTTAATTAAAATTTTTGCCTTAAATTACTATTTGATTTTTTCTAACAATAATTTTTGACAAAACATAAGTGGAAGATGTTATTACAACAATTAAAGTGAATAAATTAAGATAAAGTATCTTTTTCTTTTTTAACTCTTTGATGGACGATGGGTACAAACTTGATATAATTATGTTTGATCAAAAAGTATGTAATGTTTGGCCAATGATTTTTCTAGCTAGGATTAAAATTTTATTTATCATGAACATTTCGGCCTCAACAACAATTAATAGACCATCCATAGATTATGACATGTATATTTAGAACAACTTAGCAAGTATTTAAAAATTACGAATAGTACCCAAAAAAATTGTGGTGTTCCCTTTTCACATTACACCGACGATTTTTCATTTGCTTTTCATCGACATTTAAATAATATTTATTTTTTCAAGAGGTTTGTAAAATTGAATGTCTGAAAGGAGCTCAAATACGCTTATTTTTGTTTCGTAGTTCGGGTAGTGATGGACCCGCCAACACAAGCGAATTCATGATTGCTTTGTAATTGTACACTAGTTAAGAATCGATCCTAGGTCTCAACATTAATTTGCAGTTATCTACTACTAGACCACTAGTGTTTGTTTTGTTTGATTTCTCTAATTTGTATATTTAAGACACCAACAAATACATAAGATTTACGTTTGTTGATATTTTGGTCTTTTGCCAAATTTGTTTACTGCTAGTATATCTATAAATTTTTACTTTATTTCATAATTATGTTTACGACATACATTGGGTTACTTAAAATATGTAATGTGTATACAATCTATATGGTGTCTCGGAAGATGTTTGTGAAGAAATGCGATACTTTTTCAACTTTTTTATTATCACCTTGAAGAATTTTTGTTGCAAATAGTTCACAAAAATTCTACTTTAATTAGAAATTTTGCCTTAAGCTTACTATTTGATTTTTTCTAAAAATAATTTTTGACAACACATAAGTGGAAGATGTTATTACGAAAATCAAAGCGAATAAATTAAAATAAAGTATCTTTTTTTTTTTATCTCTTTGATGGACGAGGGGTACAAGCTTGATATATTGAAGATCGATCAAAAAGTATGTAATGTTTGGCCAATGATTTTTCTAGCTAGGATTAAAACTTTAGTTATCGTGCACAATTCAGCCTCAACAACAATTGATAGACCACCCATAGATTGTGACATGTATATTTAGAACAACATAAAAAGCATTAAAAAATTACATATAGTACCCAAAAAAAATTATTGTCGGTAATAGATATATCCCATTTAAATATTTAACTAATATTTATTTTTAAAGTGGTTTGTAAAATTGAAACTTTAAGAGGAGCTCAAATACGCTTATTTTTCTCCCGTAGTTCGGGTAGTGATGGACCCACCATCACAAGCAAATTCAACATTGTTTTGTAATTGTACACAAGTTAGGAATGTAACACAGGTATCGACATTAATATGTCGTTATCTACCACTAGACCACTAGTGTTTGTTTTGTTTGATTTATCTAATTTGTATATTTAAGACACCAACGAATACATAAGGTTTACATTTGTTGATATTTTGGTCTTTTGCCAAATTTGTTTACTACTAGTATCTCTATAAATTTTGACTTTATTTGAAAATGATGTTTACGACATACATTGAGTTACTTAAAATATGTAATGTTTATACAATCTATATGGTGTCTCGGAGGATGTTTGTAAAGAAGTGCGATACTTCTATAACTTTTTTACTATCACCTTGAACTATTTTTGTTGCAAATAGTTCACAAGAAATCTACTTAAATTAGAAATTTTGCCTTAAACTTACTATTTAATTTTTCTAAAAATAATTTTTGACAACACATAAGTGGAATATGTTATTACGACAACTAAAGCGATTAAATTAAGATAAAGTATCTTTTTTTTTTAACTCTTTGATGGACGAGGGGTACAAACATGATATATTGAAGTTCGGCCAAAAAGTATGTAATATTTGGCCAATGATTTTTCTAGCTAGGATTAAAACTTTAGTTATCTTGAACGATTCGGCCTCCACAACAATTGATAGACCACCCATAGATTGTAACATGTATATTTAGAACAACTTAAAAAGCATTAAAAAATTACGAATACTACTCAAAAAAATTTGTTGATTTTCCCTTTTCTTTACTCCAATGATTTTTCATTTTCTTTTCGTAAAAAAAGGTGTTGTCGGTAATAAACATATCCCATTTATATATTTAACTAATATTTATTTCTTAAGTGGTTTGTAAAATTGAAAGTCTAAATAGAGCTCAAATACGAATAGTACCAAAAAAAATTTGTTGATTTTCCCTTTTCTTTGCTCCTATGATTTTTCATTTGCTTTATGACGAAAAAGGTGTTGTCGGTAATAGACATATCCCATTTATATATTTAACTAATATTTATTTCTTAAGTGGTTTGTAAAATTGAATGTCTCAAAAGAGTTCAAATACGCTTATTTTCGTCCCGTAGTTCAGGTAGTGATGGACCCACCATCACAAGTGAATTCATCATTGCTTTGTAATTGTACACTAGTTAGGAATAGAACCCGTGTCTCGACATTAACACGCAGTTATCTACCACTAGACCACTAGTGTTTGTATTGTTTAATTTCTCTAATTTGTATATTTAAGACACCAATGAATACATAAGGATTACGTTTGTTGATATTTTTGTCTTTTGCCAAATTTGTTTACCGCTAGTATCTCTATAAATTTTTACTTTATTTGAAAATTATGTTTACGACATATATTCGGTTACTTAAAATTTGTAATGTGTATACAATCTATATGGTGTCTCAGAGGATGTTTGTGTAGAAGTGTGGTACTTCTTTAACTTTTTTATTATCACTTTGAACTATTTGTGTTGCAACTAGTTCACAAGAATTCTACTTTAATTAAAATTTTTGCCTTAAATTACTATTTGATTTTTTCTAACAATAATTTTTGACAAAACATAAGTGGAAGATGTTATTACAACAATTAAAGTGAATAAATTAAGATAAAGTATCTTTTTCTTTTTTAACTCTTTGATGGACGATGGGTACAAACTTGATATAATTATGTTTGATCAAAAAGTATGTAATGTTTGGCCAATGATTTTTCTAGCTAGGATTAAAATTTTATTTATCATGAACATTTCGGCCTCAACAACAATTAATAGACCATCCATAGATTATGACATGTATATTTAGAACAACTTAGCAAGTATTTAAAAATTACGAATAGTACCCAAAAAAATTGTGGTGTTCCCTTTTCACATTACACCGACGATTTTTCATTTGCTTTTCATCGACATTTAAATAATATTTATTTTTTCAAGAGGTTTGTAAAATTGAATGTCTGAAAGGAGCTCAAATACGCTTATTTTTGTTTCGTAGTTCGGGTAGTGATGGACCCGCCAACACAAGCGAATTCATGATTGCTTTGTAATTGTACACTAGTTAAGAATCGATCCTAGGTCTCAACATTAATTTGCAGTTATCTACTACTAGACCACTAGTGTTTGTTTTGTTTGATTTCTCTAATTTGTATATTTAAGACACCAACAAATACATAAGATTTACGTTTGTTGATATTTTGGTCTTTTGCCAAATTTGTTTACTGCTAGTATATCTATAAATTTTTACTTTATTTCATAATTATGTTTACGACATACATTGGGTTACTTAAAATATGTAATGTGTATACAATCTATATGGTGTCTCAAAGGATGTTTGGGAAGAAGTGAGATACTTTTTAAACTTTTTTATTATCACTTTGAACTATTTTTGTTGCAACTAGTTCACAAGAATTCTACTTTAATTAAAAATTTTGCCTTAAATTTACTATTTGATTTTTTTAAAAAATAATTTTTAACAACACATATGTGGAAGATGTTATTACGACAATTAAAGCGAATAAATTAAGATAAAGTATCTTTTTTTTACTCTATGATGGACGAGGGGTGCAAACTTGATATATTGAAGTTCGATCAAAAAGTAAGGAATGTTTGGCCAATGATTTTTCTAGTTAGGATTAAAACTTTAGTTATCTTGAATAATTCGACCTAAACAACAATTGATAGACCACCCATAGATTGTGACATGTATATTTAGAACAACTTAAAAAAACATTAAAATATTACGAAAAGTACCCAAAAAAATTTGTTGATTTTCCCTTTTCTTTATTCCTATGATTTTTCATTTGCTTTTCGTCGAAAAAGGTGTTGTCGGTAATAGAAATATCCCATTTAAATATTTAACTAATATTTATTTCTTAAGTGGTTTGTAAAATTGAAAGTCTAAAAGGAGCTCAAATACGCTTATTTTTGTCCTCTGGTTATGGAATCCATGTCTCGACATTAACATGCAGTTATCTACCACTAGACAACTAGTGTTTGTTTTGATTGATTTCTCAAATTTGTATATTTAAGACACCAACGAATACATAAGGTTTACGTTTGTTGATATTTTGGTCTTTTGCCAAATTTGTTTACTACTAGTATATCTATAAATATTTACTTTATTTGAAAATGATGTTTACAACATACATTGGGTTACTTAAAATATGTAATGTGTATACAATCTATATGGTGTCTCAGAGGATGTTTGTGAAGAAGTGCAATACTTCTTTAACGTTTTTATTATCACCTAGAACTATTTTTGTTGCAAATAGTTCACAAGAATTCTATTATAATTAGAAATTTTTCCTTAAACTTACTATTTGATTTTTTCTAAAAATAATTTTTGACAACACATAAGTGGAAGATGTTATTACGACAATTAAAGCGAATAAATTAAGATAAATTATCTTTTTTTTACTCTATGATGGACGAGGGGTACAAACTTGATATATTAAAGTTTGATCAAAAATTATGGAATGTTTGGCCAATGATTTTTCTAGTTAGGATTAAAACTTTAGTTATCTTGAACAATTCGGCCTAAACAACAATTGATAGACCATCCATACATTGTGACAAGTATATTTAGAACAACTTAAAAAACATTAAAATATTACGAAAAGTGCCCAAAAAAATTTGTTGATTTTCCCTTTTCTTTATTCCTATGATTTTTCATTTGCTTTTCGTCGAAAAAGGTGTTTTCGGTAATAGAAATATCCCAGTTAAATATTTAACTATTATTTATTTCTTAAGTGGTTAGTAAAATTGAAAGTCAAAAAGGAGCTCAAATACGCTTATTTTTGTCCTGTAGTTATGGAACCCATGTCTCGTCATTAACATGCAGTTATCTACCACTAGACAACTTGTGTTTGTTTTGATTGATTTCTCTAATTTGTATATTTAAGACACCATCGAATACATAAGGTTTACGTTTGTTGATATTTTGGTGTTTTGTCAAATTTGTTTACTGCTAGTATATCTATAAATATTTACTTTATTTGAAAATGATGTTTACGACATACATTGGGTTACTTAAAATATGTAATGTGTATACAAATAGTTCACAAGAATTCTACTTTAATTAGAAATTTTGCCTTAAACTTACTATTTGATTTTTTCTAAAAATAATTTTTGACAACACATAAGTGGAAGTTGTTATTACGACAATTAAAGCGAATAAATTAAGATAAAGTATCTTTTTTTTTTAACTCTTTGGTCGACGAGGGGTACAAACTTGATATATTGAAGTTCGATCAAAAAGTATCTAATGTTTGGCCCATGGTTTTCTATCTAGGATTAAAACTTTAGTTATCATGAACAATTCGGCCTCAACAACAATTGATAGACCACCCATAGATTCTGACATGTATATTTTGAACAACTTAAAAATCATTTAAAAATTACGAATAGTACCCAAAAAAAATTGTTGTGTATTGGTTTTGTTTGTGAGTTATCTTCAAAATTAATATTAATAATGGTTTTGTTTGACATGTTCAAATTGTGGAAAATGAATATTATATGATATGTTGTTATAATGGTTGTGCTTGACATATTGTAGTTATTCAAGGTGATTACTTTGTGTCTATACTAGGTTTGTTTAGGACAAGGTTGAATGATTTTGGACGCTCTAGTTGAGTGATCTATATTGTTACTAATAAAATTATCTACATTCATGCGTTCATAGTTGTGTCGTGCGTCCATAATTGGTTGGAGCCCACATATCCTTGTGGGGATTTTGAGTTAGTGGTGTTGCTTGGTTTGACACCCTAAACCCAAATTGAAATAAAAAGTAAAATGCACTAGTTTTGAAAGAGATTCGCAGCGGTTCCAAAATAGAGTATAAAAATTTTCTTTCAAACTATAACGTTCAGAAAGTCACATTCACACTACACAAATTGGTTGCATAAAAATAATCAATTAAAAATCCTTTAATATCGAATATAGTTGAGGTTTATTAAATAAAAATTTCTAACATAAAAACACGTTCTAATTTAGAGAAAACTAATTTCTACATCCGAATAGAAGATAAAACTAACACAATTGATCAATCGAATTTACAAAAATCTAAATTAATTCATAACTCAACAAAATACGATAAATTACTCTCACCCAGTATCACCTATCAGAGCGTGGATCACCAACTGATAACTTGAAATGACTGCGCTCTTGCAAGCGCCAAACACAAGCAACGAGGTGTGAGCTTCGAAAACATGTAATAGTATAAAATAATTGAGAACTCGTAAAATATATCCAACACCGTATCATATTAAATCACAATCAACAAGAATAATCAAGGTAAAACATTGATACAATTCATAACGTCAAGTAAACACCCAAATCAAGTAATGTTATGCATGCTCTTACACTCTAGACTTCTCCTCTTTCTTTGGTACTATTCTAACTCTGAAGTACTTGGTTAGGAGGCCTGATACTATGCCACTACAAGAGTGGACAGACAATTCATGAATGGCCAAATTCTCATAGATCCCCTCAACTCAACCCGAGACACATATGCGCGACGGTCGGGGTACTCTTGTGTTGCACGGTAGTTCCCGACCTTAGGGAATAACCCACTAATCCACATAGGATTTCCCCACTAGATGTAACCCCAAGGCCTATCAGTCTTACCTTACAGTTCGACTGTAGCCCTCCCCGATCAGGCTCATTCAGTTGTACTTCCTCGAATCACTAGGTTTGTCAAACCCTCCCTCTCTGAGGGCAAAATAATCCTAACTCCAAAAACAACAACACATATCTCAGACTTACTCGATCATCACAACTCAAAAAGTTTTAGTTTGACTTCACAGTATACATCATTATATATATAGTTATATTAGTCAATCACATGAAATCCCAATATTTGATTTACACTAGTCACAATACATCATCCAGGCTCATCAATCACATAATAAAGAATCAATTAGGTTCATTTTCAAGTAATATTAGAATTTCATTCAAGTAGACAAGAACACTCAAATACAGATCATTCACACAATAACAATTAGTGTAGGTTTCATAATATCAAACAACACACAATCTTAAGATAAATTTATTCACGACAACTCTATAGGTTCCTAAATTATATTTTAGACCTTACTATTACTATTCATATACTATAAATTACTTATTTTTACTCAATAGGGCTCAATCGTACGTAGTATGCCCCGAATGAACACCTGGGAATTTCAGTATTCCCGTTCATCTCAGTTATTTTATACTCATAAAATCGAACCTCATCTCACCCCTTACCTCATTTGGCGATCTCGTACAATAAGACATTAAGTTCAGCAACGTCGGAGAAATCCATAACTAAATTGTTTGAAAGCGGGTCCAGAGAATAACCAAATCACAGCGACACAGATGACTCTAAACGATGCTTACAAATAACAACAACACTGAAATTAAAATTAAAAGTGCATCAGCATCTAACTTTAATCATGACAGGGTTAAAACAAATGAACAATGAATGTGAGGTTGATCGGAAAACATTTACCGTAACACCGACGATAATGGGTTTTCACATATTTTGCTTAAATTGAAAAACGAATATTATAGAACAAAGCTCTCGACGCATAGGTCACTTAACTGATCTTCGTTATTTCGGGTCAACACTACAATGGCCAGAATCGAGGTTTGAAGGGGATGGTTAGGATTTTCGATTATGAATGGTTGCTTTGATTGTGGTTCTTCCCGTAGATGAAGGAGTCGAGAACAGTGATTTCAAATATGGTGGTTGGGGACATTGATGGCATTCGTGGTTATCAAAAATATCACATGTAGCGGTTGTTAGAGATGTATTGTGACTTGTTTTCTGATTATGAGAGTCTCACATAGCAGGTCTACACGAAGATGATTGATGGGGAAGAAATTGTGATGGGTTATTCGACCATGGAATTGAAGAAATTGGTGAAGATGGTGATGACCTATTACCGGCGGCAGCGCAAGGCTTAAAGAATAGGAAATCTGTTTGTGATTTGTGGTTTAGGGTAAATGAGGTGCAAAAAATCTGATTTGGGGTTTTGGGTAAAGTGAGGTACAAATCAGTAAAAGCCCAATAGAAAAGCAAGCTGAAGCAGGAAATGTAAGGGGTGTTGATAGCTAACTCAAACTTATATTTCTATTATTTAAGTTTAAAAAAAAATTATATTAATCACTCATATTATTTATCCATAATAATTAAAGTATTATTCTCCAAAATACTCATATTACAATACTAATAATTTTCACAAAAATAATTAAATAGAATAAATAAATGCAATATTAACAATTTATCTTATTCACTAATTTGAATCTCTATAAAATTATCATACTATAGCAAATATACATATAAGGAAAATTAATCATAATTATATATCAACACATATTCTAAACACATGCAATACTAAATTAATTGTTTAAAGTTCTATTAGATAAATAAAATAATTTATTATAAAATTTGGAGTGTTACAATTCTCCCCCCATTAAAGAAATTTCGTCCTCGATATTTTTAATGAACAAATACCTAATTTAGCACCCTCAAGGAACTCACCCGTTATCTAAGCACTATATGTTAAGAATCAAGTGACTTAGTATGATAGGCTAACGTGACAATGAATCATTAAAACACATGTCACATATAACATTTCAACCTGAAAGAAATACCACAATTATTCATTATAATTTACAGAGGAATTAGAGCTCATAGAATTGGTCAATAACAACTTACTATGTAACTTGAATGAACGAAAAAAAAAAAAACATTATTAAGTTCAATATTTAACTTCTCAAATAGTGCTTTATTAGTCTCACTCTCCTAAAAGAATGTTTAAATCCAAATAACAATTACTCTTCAAGTTTAACAAAAATTAGACATATAAAGGAACATTCAAAATATTCCACACATTCAATAATTACAAACATAAATGCATATAACAACTCAAGGATACGTAATCACTTTGAAATCAAGAACCAATGTACAAAACCATATTGGAAGGGATAAATTATTTTTCAAGTATTTCAGGCTCACAATTTTTTTTTTAAACAATCAACATTTATAGTGTATGCCATTCACAATTAAATCATTTAAAAAAAATTATAACCAAATAAGCAAAGAAAATAAAAGTCAATGATGAACATATTACCTCATGAAAAGATACACATATACATTGAAATAACTCAAATAATAAGGGTGGACATTTAGTTTAATTAACCAAAATAAAGTCAACAAATATTTATAATAATAATGATGATGATTCATTCTCACCTAATTGTACTGACAGTGAGTCATCAGGTTGATCAATCCCTTCTACTCATGTCAATTACTCAAGGTAAGAATAAAATCAGTGGATTCAAATATATATGATTAAAAGACTTTTAACGTGGTCGTAGTGTGGGAGACATCGTCACATCTCCCACCTCTCTCACATTGTTAAACTCCTTTTAACTTAAATAATTATTTTTTTTAAAAAGAAATTTTTTAGCAACTAGTACATGTACATAAATACATAATACGATAATTAAAATTTATTGTTGTTTAATCATAGTCATAAAACAAAGGAATAGTACTTTGTGCTTAACTAGACAAACTAAATTATAAGGCGATAGTTTAAAAATAACGTCAATCGAAACTCAGTCACACCTTTAGATAATTGTAATTATTTTTATGCCAAAAATAGCTAGCAACCTTGTTTATTTCACGAAAAAAAACAAATTAAGTATAATCTATAATTCAATTTTTTTTTCCAGTTAAATAATCAAAATAATATTTCAAGTAAAAGATAGTCAAATCGACCAGTGATAATGAACTAAACTTACTTAATTGCCTAATACAATTAGTAACAACAACGGAAATTTTACTTACATTAAACTTAATCAACAATAAGAAAGAAGAAATATTGAATTATCCACTTTTAAACACTCATAACAACTCTAGACTCTATACATAAATTCCCTTCAAACCCATTTAAAACAACTAAACCACAGACAATTTTATATTAACAAAATCAAAATATGTTGATATAACTTATCTGATAATCTGACACCATGGTTCCAAGTTTAATTCACAACTCAACTGTAACACCCCGATTTTTAAAAGCGAGAGTGTATTTTTTTTTTTCAAAACACATTCATAAAACAAAGAAATAAATAAGGAAATACCTTTGGATAAATATTTAAGTCATAACACAACGACAATTAAGTCGACATAATTTACAAGCAGCGGAATAGTTTTTCAAATACGAATCCAAAGTATTTACACATCAAAAAGTGGTACATGGGACCCATCTTCCAATTTAACCTAATCTGATCATTCTACAAAAAACTATACATCCTGAGTGATCTTCACGCGCCCCGCAAGATCCTCCTAACATAGCTCAAGTCAGGTGTTTCCAACTACATTCCCATCCATAGGGTACGAACCGGCAGGATGGTCCTGGTTCTCATCTGAGGGCAAAGCCCAGATTTCCACAATAGTGTAAAGGGTCACCAACTGAAATTAACACATAACATTTAAGTTTTTAAATGCACAAAATAACCTTTCAACTTAGCATGCACCTTAAAAGGGTTTCCATATGCTAAACATTCATATAATACTTGCCAAGTAAAAATGAAATCAAAAATAAGGTTTTAATCATTCAAGTAATAAATCAACTGACCAGTCAATTGATGAATCAATTGGGCAATCGATTGTCTGACTCAGAATAAATGTTTTTACTAAGTAAATTGATTGGGAAATCGATTTCTTAAAGGTTTATAGTGAAACCTATATTATGGGTTTAAATCAATCGATTTGCACATCCATTGAGAAATCGATATATTCATTCACAGAACAAAGATTTTGCTGATTTAATCAATTGGTAAATCGATTTTATGATTCACAGAACAAATATTTTGCTGATTTAATCGATTAGGAAATCGATTTTGTGATTCACAGAACAAAGGTTTTGCTGATTTAATCGATTGGGAAATCGATTTCTTAAATGGTTTTATCAGACCTGTGTCCTGTGATTAAGTAAATCGATGGAACAATCGATTGAAATATATAGTTGAGCCACTATAACAAGCCAAATCGATTGGCAAATTGATTTTAACTAAATAGCTGAGCTACTGTAACAAGCCAAATCGATTGGCAAATCGATTAGTTCAATATAATTTCAAGATTCAAGAAAACAAGAAACGTAATAATCGATTAGGCAGTCGATTGAGCTGGTACTACATTTTAACAGAATCGATTGGGAAATCGATTTTTCTAAAGTTTTTCTAAACTACATAAACTGAATCAATCACAGTTACACACAATTCCAAAACATAACACTTTAGCAATTACAACACAATCACCACGACATCTTGAGTTTCGAAATAGTTTTGCAATCAATCACACTTACACACAATTCCAAAACATCCACATTTGGCAATTATAACACAATTACCACGACAACTTAAATTCAAACACTCAATCATAATCTTGAATCAAACACGACTCGTGTGCCAAGCACCCTAATGCAATGCATATATGCCAAAATGCATGGACTCGGAATTCCAAACCAAAACCCTCCTCGAAGAGCCGTAAATCATAATTGTACCGCCTATCACAGGCCGAAGTACTAAATTATCGAGGTGCCACCTATCACGGGTCTGCACGATTTACTAAAAAGCGTAAATCGTAAACGTACCGCCTATCACAGACCAGTACTGTTTACCGAGGTGCCACCTATCACGGGTCAGCACGATTTACTAAAAAGAAACGTAAATCGTAAATGTACCACCTATCACAGGCCGAAGAACTATTTACCGAGGTGCCACCTATCACAGGTAAGCACGATTTACCAAAAACTTAAATCGTAAATGTACCGCCTATCACAGGCCGAAGTACTATTTACTGAGGTGCCACCTATCACGGGTCGAAGTACTGATTTACCAAAAATGAAATACATGAGCATACTCTGACACTATCCACGACAATCGTTAAGCAAATGTAGATATTAAAAGATTCCCCATTTTTAATACTCATTTAACACTAACAATTTTCACGACAATCATTAAGTAAACAAAGATATTAAAAGATTCCCCATTTTTAATACTCGTTTAACTCTAATGACTTTCAAAATCCCCACAGAGCATACTCAGACATATTCTCAAATTCAATCCACAATTCACACCAAATCACATCAGTTCATTTTTCCACAAAATCCACACAAACACATCTCAAAATTTATAAGTGTTAATTATGAACACGTAAAATACGACAAACACAAATCATCACAACCCACCACTCAAACACATCAAATTTCATTTCCTCAAAATCATACACAAATGTGTTAAATTCATTTTCCACGAAACACTCATCAATATCACCAAAACCCAACATTAGAATTTCACCCATAAAAGTATTAAATTCATTTTCTCCAAATCAACACTTCAACCCTAACAAAATTCTTTTCCACACAACCACAGATAAGTCCCTAAATGCAAACTAAAAGTTTGGAAGGAGCCATTACCTTAACGTTAGTTTTAACGTGTGATTACGGTACCACGAGTAAATCCGGGTAAATCTCCGCTCGCGACGTCGCTTCCAATGTTAGTTCACTAGAACCGTAGCGTGGTGTTGAGCAACTTTCCCTTGTATCTCTTAGCGAAACGAAGCTTAGATCTAGATGAAATATGGAAGATTGTGTTTGACGGTTTTAAAATCCCTAACACCGTTTTTCTTCGTTTTTGAATCAACGAGGAAGTATGAAGATGAGAAATCCTTGTCTTCTCACCCACCAAGCCTTGGGTTCCTATTCTTGAAGCCAAAGAAAGAAAAAGAAATGGAAGGTAGATGGAAGGGGAAGAAGGTTTCGCGAGAATGGAGGGAGGCGTATCACTTTTTCCTCTGTTATTGTTTTCTTTTTCTTTTCCTTTCTTCTATTTTCTTTTCTTTCTATTTCCTTTTCTTTCCTTTCTATTTCCTTTTCTTTTCCCTCTAAACAAATATATATATATATATATATATATATATATATATATATATATATATTTATATATATTAATTATAACTTAACAAATATCTCAAAATATCTAGATATTTATTAAAATTACCGTTTCACCCATAACCTCTCCAAACCACTTTTTGTTAAAAATATCTACTATCGTCGCAACTCAATTGACAGATACAATTTTTAGCAACTCGAGATATTTTTAACAAAACTCCCCAGAATTAAATTCTTCGTAAAAGATTCACCGCAGTTAATTTAATTTATTTATCAACAAGTAATTTAATTCGAGCATCAAAATATCTTGTTGGTCATTTAAACTCCCAAAATATTAATAACTTTGGCTAAAAAGCCTTCGAGTTCAATACCAAAATACACTAAAATACATAAAGTATAATTTAAAATTATGGGTCTTACATTAAAGATGATCCTAAACATGTAGCATATTCTCATAGAAGGTCATCTAATCTAAATTTATCACAATTAAATTTATCTATTTTTTTTTAATCCATATAACTTAACGCATCTGAAACAAAAATTCTACAAGTAGTAGATAACACAAGTAACTATTTGCTAGACGTAGTATAACATATCTGCAACCAGAATGAATCAAACAGTGCATAAATCATGTTCAAATTT
This sequence comes from Cicer pinnatifidum, assembly GCA_037974775.1. NCBI lineage: Eukaryota > Viridiplantae > Streptophyta > Magnoliopsida > Fabales > Fabaceae > Cicer > Cicer pinnatifidum. The sequence continues at coordinate 16,763,459 of JBBPBR010000006.1, forward strand.
AAATTATAGTTTAGAAAATTGAATTGCACATTTCTTTTGTTTGTTTAATCAGTAAGATATATTGATAAAACTAACCTTGCATAAGAAGTGCAAGATGAACCATTGAATATAAGGTGTTGATACAAATAACACATGCAAAGTAACACTGATATAAGTAAATCATATATGCTCAAGCCCAAACACACAACCAACCAACAACTCTTAGTAATTGCCTCCCTAAATGTAAAGAAAATAGTCTGATAATTTCATAATCTTCTAATTAAAAATTATAACAAAGCCACAAAATTTTAAATACTTTAAAGGGTAATATATAAAGCAAGACTTAATGCAAGTGACAAAGAAGAACTAACAATGAAGTAAAAACATGACCATGAGCCAATGAGAATTAGAAGAAGATTAAAATCTTAGTTTCTTCAAAGAGACACAAACCCCACAATAGATGGAACACATAAATCATGATAGTTTGAAAGTCTACAACTGTGATTGAACACTACATTCACCTTTGAGATAATATATAGTGCATAAATAAATAAAAACTTGGATTGATCTCATGCTTTCATGATATCCTTAATTCTTAGTAATTCTGAATTTAGGACTGGTTCTAATGCAGAGCAAACATCATATGACTCAATGTATAAGCAAATTCAAGATTAAATAATTGTGTGCCACATTTTGTTAGGACTTAGGACAGACCAATTACAAGATTCATAGAAATGAAATTATGAATGAGAAAATTAAACTCATATGGTGGTATACATGAAAAATGTCATCTAATGAAAATGAAAGTACCATTTATAGTAAAGAGCAAGAATGATAGAATATGGAGAGAAAGATAACATGAATGATGCATAATTCATCAAAAGATCTTGCCATTGCCGCTACTAAAGTCAACCATGAATGTCACATAATATTAATCAAATTTTTGTTTTTTTGTATTTTTTGTAGTTGTGCTTTTCAAACCTAATTGACAGCACAAATCTTAATCCCAGTTAATCATTCAAAGGATAAGAGACATGACATACAAGATAAAAATAAAATAAAATCCCAACAAGAAAAAAAAACACTTTAAGTGAATGAAACCTGGAACATAACATGTAAAATTTGAAAGTCCAATATAATCAAAGAAATCAAAAACAACTATCAAAGTCTATAGAGTAATCATCTAGGAAATTAAGAAAACATATTGATATCCTGTAATATCATTGTTATATAAAAATTTATTAAAAAAAAAAAAGAACTTATGCTTTGATCATGGTTTCATTTAGTAAACAAAATTACACATCCATCCAGACTCTTGCATATCCTTTCTCACCACTCACCCATTCACTACTACCGGATTTGCATACACAACATCGATATTGCAATCTACCTCAACTAACAAATGAAGTAACACAATAAACATTGTAAATAAGGAGTAACCATCCTCCCAAAATGACACTCAATTCTACAAGTAGCAGTGCATATTAGAGAAACCTTCAAAAATAAAATCAAAAAAATGTTGAAAAGACTACAATCCATGATGTCCACTGGACATCTTAGACAAGAGAAATCCATTAATACGTAAATTAAAAACTACAAATAAAAAGTATAAAATAACTTTATAAGCTCACAAAAGATTTAAAAGAGTTCACTTATACAATATGCAAAGCCAAACTAATGTATCAAGGTTGAACTGTATCTAAAATTATTAGAGGATAAGGTATGTACTTTGCTAAAAGTCACACATTGCATAAGCACACAACATCAATTATATAATCATATTATTCACGACATTTATTATATAAATGGCAGAGAGTCATAATCATATAGTGATCAAAGGAATTTAGGACAAGCCTAATGATAGAAATTGTGTTAGATTAAAGACTAAACTGAAATGTGCAGATTAAGGTATCTTAATTCCTGAACATGGCCATAATTATATCTGCCATATTCAGTAGCACAGGGATGGATCATTTGACTTTCAGTAAATCCTCAACACCAAATAAAACTATATAAAAGCTAAAAAAAAAATCCTTTGGAAATAAGCACATTATAATATTAGTTCAATATAACACACAAAAGGGATTAAAAAAAAAAAAAAGCGAATCTTACTGTATCTTGTAATCCTTTCCTATTACCTAATTGAATCTATACTTAACTTGAGTTACCATGACTATGTTTTACTTGCTAATAAGTTTTGAAAATGTCAACTAGGAAACCTACCACCTAAAACGTAAATTAAGAGCGACTATTTTATACAAATGTAGAATAAGTTAGACACATCACCCACACGGTCTGATTGGACAGACCAGCTCTGATACCACTAATTTGACACCCTAAACCCAAATTGAAATAAAAAGTAAAATGCACTAGTTTTGAAAGAGATTCGCAGTGGTTCCAAAATAGAGTATACAAATTTTCTTTCAAACTATAATGTTCAGAAAGTCACATTCACACTACACAAATTGGTTGCATAAAAAAATCAATTAAAAATCCTTTAATATCGAATATAGTTGAGGTTTATTAAATAAAAATTTCTAACATAAAAACACGTTCTAATTTAGAGAAAACTAATTTCTACATCCGAATAAAAGATAAAACTAACACAATTGATCAATCGAATTTACAAAAATCTAAATTAATTCATAACTCAACAAAATACGATAAATTACTCCCACCCAATATCACCTATCAGAGTGTGGATCACCAACTGATAACCTGAAATGACTGCGCTCTCGCAAGCGCCAAACACAAGCAACGAGGGATGAGCTTCAAAAACATGTAATAGTATAAAACAATTGAGAAGAACTCATAAAATATATCAAACACCGTATCATATTAAATCACAATCAACAAGAATAATCAAGGTAAAACATTAATACAATACATAACGTCAAGTAAACACACAAATCAAGTAATGTTATGCATGCTCTTACACTCTAGACTTCTCCTCTTATTCTGGTACCATTCTAACTTGGTTAGGAGGCCTGATACTATGCCACTACAAGAGTGGAAGGACAATTCATGAATGGCCAAGTCCTCATAGATCCCCTCAACTCAACTCGAGACACATATACGCGACGGTCGAGGTACTCTTGTGTTGCGCGGTAGTTCTCGGCCTTAGGGAATAACCCACTAATCCACTTAGGAATTCCCCACTAGATGTAACCCCAAGGTCTATCAGTCTTACCTTACAGTTCGACTGTAGCCCTCCACGATCAGGCTCATTCAGTTGTACTTCCCCGAATAACTAGGTTTGTCAAACCCTCCCTATATGATGACAAAATAATCCTAACTCCAAAAACTACAACACGTATCTCAGACTTACTCGATCATCACAACTCAATAAGTTTCAGTTTGACTTCACAATATCCATTATAATATATATATATAGTTATATTAGTCAATCACATGAAATCCCAATAATTGATTTACACTAGTCACAATACATCATCCAGGCTCATCAATCACATAATAAAGAATCAATTAGGTGCATTTTCAAGTAATATTAGAATTTCATTCAAGTAGACAAGAACACTCAAATATAGATCATTCACACAATAACAATTAGTATAGGTTTCATAAAATCAAACAACACACAATCATAAGATAAATTTATTCACGGCAACTCTATAGGTTCCTAAATTATATTTTAGACCTCACTATTACCATTCATATACTATAAATTAATTATTTTTACTCAATAGGACTCAACCGTACGTAGTAAGCCCCGAATGAACACCTGGGAATTTCAGTATTCCCGTTCATCTCTGTTATTTTATACTCATAAAATCGAACCTCATCTCACCCTTTACCTCATTTGGCAATCTCGTACAATAAGACATTAAGTTCAGCAACGTTGGAGAAATCCATAACTAAATTGTTTGAAAGCAGGTCCAGAGAATAACCAAATCGCAACGACACAGATGACTCGAAACGATGCTTACAAATAACAACAACACTGAAATTAAAATTAAAAGTGCATCAGCATCTAACTTTAATCATGACAGGGTTAAAACAAATGAACAATGAATGTGAGGTTGATCGGAAAACATTTACCGTAACACCGACGATAATGAGTTTTCACAGATTTTGCTTGAATTGAAAAACGAATATTGTATGACAAAGCTCTCGACGCATAGGTCACTTAACTGATCTTCGTTATTTCGGGTCAACACTACAATGGCCAGAATCGAGGTTTGAAGGGGATGGTTAGGATTTTCGATTATGAATGGTTGCTTTGATTGTGGTTCTTCCCGTAGACGAAGGAGTCGAGAACAGTGATTTCAAATATGGTGGTTGTGGACATTGATGGCATTCGCGGTTATCAAAAATATCACATGTAGCGGTTGTTAGAGAGGTATTGTGACTTGTTTTCTGATTATGAGAGTCTCACATAGCAGGTCTAGACGAAGATGATTGATGGGGAAGAAATTGTGATGGGTTATTCGACCATGGAATTGAAGAAGTTGGTGAAGATGGTGATGACCTATTACCTGTGGCAGCGCAAGGCTTAAAGAATAGGAAATTTGTTTGTGATTTGTGGTTTAGGGTAAACGAGGTGCAAAAAATCTGATTTGGGGTTTTGGGTAATGTGAGGTACAAATCAGTAAAAGCCCAATAGAAAAGCAAGCTGAAGCAGGAAATGTAAGGGGTGTTGATAGCTAACTCAAACTTATATTTCTATTATTTAAGATTAAAAAAAATTATATTAATCACTCATTCTATTTATCCATAATAATTAAAGTATTATTCTCCAAAATACTCATATTACAATACTAATAATTTTCACAAAAATAATTAAATAGAATAAATAAATGCAATAATAACAATTTATCTTATTCACTAATTTGAATCTCTATAAAATTATCATACTATAGCAAATATACATATAAGGAAAATTAATCATAATTATATATCAACACATATTCTAAACACATACAATACTAAATTAATTGTTTAAAGTTCTATTAGATAAATAAAATAATTTATTATAAAATTTGGAGTGTTACATTTGGAAGGACCCACGAAGCCCTTGCAGGGGACGTGATATTCTGGAATTATGTATTGACATATAATCTAACAAATAGGTTGTACATTTTGGTTGATTTGTATCTTTGGTGAGTTGTGATTTTTAACTATTAAATGAAGTATATGATTTATTTATATTTTTTCTGTAATAACTATATATGCATGCATATTTGCTATGTGTTTTTTATTTGGAGAAGACCCTTACATTTGACAGGACGTCACATATAGTGTTACTTGAGCGAATAATGTTACGGTCAACCTAATAGGAGAAATGTGAGGAAGTACAATAGCATGCAGTTGGTGTTGGTACCAGTAACCTCTGTTAGATGAAAATTATGCGGAAGATTACCTATTTTTAGAGATATGCGCAGCAGTTTAACAAATCGTACATTTATTAAACACAGCATCAGAATAAGGTCCCAAAACTACAATACTAATGAATGCACAAAGTATATGGATCAAAGAATATATTGAGAGATGCACCAGTTAATGTTTGTTTTGAAAATGGTTTTAGAGTTAAACGAGTATTAAGAATAGGGAATCTCTTAATGTCTTTGTTTACCTAATGATTGCCATTCGAACTCTAAGAGTTAAATGGATATTAAAAACGGGGAATCTTTTAATATCTGCTTTTACTTAAATTATGTTTGTCCGTGAGAGACTGCATAGGTGTTTGTCCGTGAGAGACTACGCCCTGGTAAATTGTGTTTTTCTGTGAGAGACTGCACAGGTGTTTGTCCGTGAGAGACTGCACAGGTGTTTGTCCGTGAGAGACTACACCCTGGTAAATTGTGTTTGTCTATGAGAGACTGCACAGGTGTTTGTCCGTGAGAGACTACGCCCTGGTAAATTATTATTTTTTGGTTCATTTTGTCTATGTGGGGATTGTCGTGTCAAGGTGATTCCATGTGATTTGTTGGTTCATCTTGTATGTGTGGGGATTGTCGCGTCAAGATGATTCCAAGTGATTTGTTGGTTCATCTTGTCTGTGTGGGGATTGTCGCGTTAAGATGATTCCATGTGATTTGTTGGTTCATCTTGTCCGTGTGGGTATTGTGTTGTATGTGCTAAGTGTAATGTTTGGAATTGTGTGAAAGCATGTTTGATTGCAAAACTATTTCGAAGCTCACAATGTTGAAGTGATTGTGTTATAAGTGCTAAGTGTTATGTTTTGGAATTGTGTGATAGCATGTTTGATTGCAAAACTATTTCGAAGTTCATGATGTTGTAGTGATTGTGTTGAAATTGCTAAGTGTTAAGATTTGGAGTTGTGTATGAATGTTACGGTCAACCTAATAGGAGAAATGTGAGGAAGTACAATAGCATGCAGTTGGTGTTGGTACCAGTAACCTCTGTTAAATGAAAATTATGCGGAAGATTACCTATTTTTAGAGATATGCGCAGCAGTTTAACAAATCGTACATTTATTAAACACAGCATCAGAATAAGGTCCCAAAACTACAATACTAATGAATGCACAAAGTATATGGATCAAAGAATATATTGAGAGATGCACCAGTTACGTTTATTGTTCAAGATATTGATTCACTTACAATCATGCTGGAAACAGTCTTTCATGTAGTATCAAAGTATGCAGAAAGATATTCAAGCACTCAATCAATATCAAACAAATACACACTGCAGAAATTAAAAAGAGATAAGGGTAAGAAAGATTGTACGCAGTGATTTATACTGGTTCAGCCGTTGTTGAACGACCTACATCCAGTCCCAAGATCAAATCCAATCTTGGCCTTTCCAATAGAATATCTCAGAATCCGTTTACAGATGTTCTAGCTCCTCGCCTATCAATCTAAAACGATTCTTTCTATTCTATTCTTATCTCCCTGAATCCCAGAGTTTATCTCCCATAAACTCTTCCAAGATTACAGTCAAGTTTCTTCTTGATGAGACCTCTCAATCACAGAAGATAACTACCAGTTAAGACTGGATTTCTCAATGTTATTTGTTTTAAGAATTTGTTTACAGATGTATCTAATCAGAAATTACACAGAAATTTCTTCAACAGTCTTCTTCTCTAAAGTTGTTTCTCCAGCAATCTTTCTCAGTTCTTGTGGATCATGAAAGATGAATCTTCATAACTGAAAAAGTAATGTTCAAAGTTATTTCACAGTGAGAAACAAAGATATCAGAAAGTTATGTGTATGTTGTTGTGTATATATAGAAGATACTGAAAAACAGTTTATATAGTTTCAGGAAAAACAACATATGCATCGATTTATCCAATCGATTCATTAAAGTCATAATGCTGGTTAATCGATTTCCCCAATCGATTTCGCGAGTCTTGTTTTTCTTGAATCTTGAAACTGTACATACTAATCGATTTGCTCAATCGATTATTTTAAGTAGTTCTTCAAACTTTGATGACAGTATATGATTAAATCGATTTGCAGAATCGACTTGATGTGTTTTGTTCAAACAACGAGATCAAAACCATCGATGTGCTTAATCGATTTAACCATTCAGTCATCTCTGTTTATAAAACTTTTATGTCAATCGATTGTGCCAATCGATTGTGGATCTTAAGTCTGAAGTACTTTTCATCAGTTGGGTTATTCAATCGATTTACCAAGTCGATTGATACCAACTTTTATTACACAGATGTATATAAACAGATTGTAGTAATCGATTGTGTATGTTCCAGACCTGAGTTATTTTGAAACTTGTTTTAGTGAATCGATTGGCCTAATCGATTTAGTAAACAGGTTTGGCTCTGGGACATTACCAATCGATTGTTTCAATCGATGTAGACAAAAACACAATTAAAGAAGTGATTATTTCAATCGATTTGCCAAATCGATTGTCTGCAAAACGTGTTACTGACTTGCACATTTTAATTTCAGTAAGCATGTCAATCGATTTGTCCAATCGATTTAAACAATCAGTTTAGTCTTGGTGATTCACTCAATCGATGTGCCTAATCGATTTGTGGCAAACTGGCTCTCTGACTTGTACAATTTATTTTCCAATATGTGTACCAATCGATTTGGAGAATCGATTGATAGCCCGTTTGATTTCTTCAAGGATGTACAAATCGATTGTGCTAATCGATTGGGTAACACCAAACTTTGTAAACTTATTCAACCCTGTTATAGAATCGATTGTACTAATCGATGTGCTCATGGATCTTCAAGATTTTGTTGATTCCTTGAGTTCCAAGCAATTGTCTCGAGTATGTAGGATTGAATTTGTTGTTCCTGAAATTTTTCTCAGTTGACAATGTTAGATGTATTTCAAATTGGATGGTTGTCAATAACATCAAAAACGAACATATGTCTAACAGTTGGAGGCTTTGAGATACTTTTGTGCCGGTGTTAGACTTGTTGGATGAGTTTCCCACAAGTTCAAAGTTTATGACCAACTAGGATTGATGTTTGGGTAGTAAAACATCAGTAGCTTTGCATTTATGAGTTTCTTTTATTTAACGTATTAAATTTACTTTTAGTGATTGTAAATACTTTGATTCATTATTTTTGAAAATATAACTTAAAATGTTATTAATTGGTTTTAAGGTAAATGAGTATTTAAGATAATCATAAATAAATAAAAACAAATTTGTATTTTTACGTTTAGAATTTTGTTAGTTTATGTCTCGAAAAAGCGGGATGTTACAAATATTCTCTGATGATAGTATTTTAATGTGACTATTTGGAAGAAAAAAAATATAATTATAGTAATTATTTTGAATACGAGAATATTGGTTATGAATGTATTTTAAAAGATTAATTATTTTAATCACTTTATTTTATAAAATGTTAGTTTCGAAATATTAGTAATATTTTAGTAATGGAATTGCATTAAAAAAATAAAATAAAATAAAGGAGTAAAATATATTTTATGAGTTAACCTCATATGCAAGAGTAACAACTAATAATAATAATAATAATAATAATAATAATAAATAATAATAATAATAATAATAATGAAAAATAAAATAAAATAATAAAAAGGAAACCGTAAGACTGATCCATCTTCTTCTTCTTTGTATATGCCCTCGCCTCCATTTCTATTTATTCCTCATCTTCTCTCTTCAATCATAACCAATAGAGTGGGTGTCGTACAAAATCGAGATCACATTTGTGATCGTTGTGATCTCCTCTTTCACTCCTAACATGAATCGCAAATTTAAATGCCCTATTCCTCTTTTCCAAAAATCACACCTCCACCTTTTCATCAAGATTCAGGCTACCATGACTATCACCAACTAAAACCGAGACCATATTTGGACTCCACGAAACACTCTCTTTCGTTACCTATGGTTGAAATCGTCAACTGTTACATTTTAAAAAACGGGTTTTCACCATTGTCGTGACTATTTTCTTGAATTTTGGCCAACATATTAATCTTCTTGAAAAACGAATATCGTCTTTTGATTCCTCTCGTCGAAACATTTAAGAAGCACTACTCGTATGTATGTTTCGGTGAAGTTGATGTCGAAGCCTCTCGGCGCTCCAGCACGCCGAGGCCTTTTCTAATAACTTGTTTCACTTTATTTTGAATATATTTCTTCTCTTAATATTTTTATTAATTATGTAACACTAATTTTTATGCTCCGCATAAATTATCAGTCATGTTTCATTGACTCTGCAAATTCTTTGATGCTTTAGGACTCGTTCGTTGCGCGTTGTCGACAAATCGTGGTTGCTGAAAATTATTCAGATCCTTGTATCGTACTAAAGCGTCAAATTGAGGTACGGGGTGAGAGTGAGTTCGAATTCAAGAGTGTAAATTAAGCGAGATGAACGGGAAGACTGTATTTTCCATAATTCATTTGAGGCTCGCTACGTACAGCTCGAGCCTTTTGAGTAATAATTAACTAATGAGAAAACTTGAATTTGGTGAGATTAAAATATGAGTTAGAAACTTTTATAGGATGTTGTTTGATTATAATTGAAATATCGTGTGATAGTTGCATTATTGTAAAATTGTGTATTTGATGTATTTTGTGTTTTGTTTATATCCATCCTTGATATTGTTATATGATATAAAACGTGATGAATTGTAATTATTTGCATTGCAATTGATGATATGTACTTGTTGACTTATGATGTTACCACCTTGATGAATATCATGAAATGCATAGTGTTTAATTGAATAGTGATGAATTTGACCTATGCCAACGATGGTTCTTGTAAGACCCATAATTTTTAAGCATATTTTATGTATTTCAGTGTATTTTGGTATTGAACTCGGACGTTTTTTAGCCAAAGTTATTAATATTTTGGGAGTTTAAAGGACCAAAAAGTTGTATTGATGCTCGATTAAAATTAATCGTCGATCAATAAATTAAATTAATTGCGGTGGATCTTTTACGAAGAATTTAATTCTAGAGAGTTTCGTTAAAAATATCTTGGGCTGCTAAGAATTGCATCTGTCAATTAAGCTGCGACGAGAGTAGATATTTTTAACAAAAAAGTGGTTTGGGAAGTGATGGGTGAAATGGTAATTTAACAAATATCTAGATATTTTGAGATATTTGTTAAAAGTAATTAAAATATATATAAATATGTATATATATATATATATATATATAGATGTTTGTGTGGAAGGAAAAGAGGAGGAAATAGAAAGAAAAGAAATATAAAGGAAGGAGAAAGGAAAAAAGGAAAAAGAAAGAAGAGAAATAGAAAGGAAAGAAAACGTAACATTTTCCTTCTTCTTCCTCTGCCTCACGCTCACCCTCCATATCCCTTTTTCTTCTTCGTTGATTTTGCTTTCTTTTTCGTTCTTTGGCTTCAAGAATAGAAACCCAAGGATTAGTGGGTAAGAAAGCAAGGATTTCTCAGCTTCATACTTCCTCGTTGATTCGAAAACGAAGAAAAACGGTGTTAGGGATTTCAAAACCGTCAAACACAAACCTCCCCGTTTCATCTAGATCTAAGCTTCGTTTCGCGAAGAGATGGAAGGGAAAGTTGCTCACTACCACGCTACGGTGCTAGTGAACTAACTTTGGAAGCGACGTCGCGAGCAGAGATCTTACCGGATTTACTCGCGGTACCGTAATCGCACGCAAAAGCTAACGTTAAGGTAAGGGCTCCTTCTAAACTTTTAGTTTGCATTTAGGGACTTATCTGTGGTTGTGTGGAAAATAATTTTGTTAGGGTTAAAGTAATGTTTCGTGGAAAATGAATTTAAACTCATTTATGTATGATTTTGAGTAAATGAAACTTGTTGCGTTTGAATGGTGGGTTGTGTTGATTTGTGTTCGTCGTATTTGACGTGTTCTTAATTAATACTAATGAAATTTGATATGTGTATGTTGGATTTTGTGGAGGAATGAATTGATGTATTTTGGTGTGAGTTGTGGAGTGAATTTGATAATATGTTTGAGTTCGTTTTGTGTGGAATTTGAAAACCATTAAGTTAAACGAGTATTAAGAATGGGGAATCTCTTAATGTCTTGTTTACTTAATGTGTGTTTGTGAAAATCATTTAAGTTAAATGAGTATTAAGAATAGGGAATCTCTTAATGTCTTGTTTACTTAATGTTTACTTAGAAAATCGTTTTGAGTTAAATAAGTATTAAGAATGGGGAATCTCTTAATATCTCTGTTTACTAATGTTTGTTGTGTAAATTGTTTTGAGTTAAATGAGTATTAAGAATGGGGAATCTCTTAATATCTCTGTTTACTAATGGTTGTTGTGAAAATCGTTTTGAGTTAAAAGAGTATTAAGAACGGGGAATCTCTTAATATTTCTGTTTGCTTAATGTTTGTTTTGAAAATCGTTTAAGTTAAATGAGTATTAAGAATGGGGAATCTCTTAATCTCTCGTTTACTTAATGTTTGTTTTGAAAATGGTTTTAGAGTTAAACGAGTATTAAGAATAGGGAATCTCTTAATGTCTTTGTTTACCTAATGATTGCCATTCGAACTCTAAGAGTTAAATGGATATTAAAAACGGGGAATCTTTTAATATCTGCTTTTACTTAAATTATGTTTGTCCGTGAGAGACTGCATAGGTGTTTGTCCGTGAGAGACTACGCCCTGGTAAATTGTGTTTTTCTGTGAGAGACTGCACAGGTGTTTGTCCGTGAGAGACTGCACAGGTGTTTGTCCGTGAGAGACTACACCCTGGTAAATTGTGTTTGTCTATGAGAGACTGCACAGGTGTTTGTCCGTGAGAGACTACGCCCTGGTAAATTATTATTTTTTGGTTCATTTTGTCTATGTGGGGATTGTCGTGTCAAGGTGATTCCATGTGATTTGTTGGTTCATCTTGTATGTGTGGGGATTGTCGCGTCAAGATGATTCCAAGTGATTTGTTGGTTCATCTTGTCTGTGTGGGGATTGTCGCGTTAAGATGATTCCATGTGATTTGTTGGTTCATCTTGTCCGTGTGGGTATTGTGTTGTATGTGCTAAGTGTAATGTTTGGAATTGTGTGAAAGCATGTTTGATTGCAAAACTATTTCGAAGCTCACAATGTTGAAGTGATTGTGTTATAAGTGCTAAGTGTTATGTTTTGGAATTGTGTGATAGCATGTTTGATTGCAAAACTATTTCGAAGTTCATGATGTTGTAGTGATTGTGTTGAAATTGCTAAGTGTTAAGATTTGGAGTTGTGTATGAATGTGATTGAGTTAGTTTATGTATTTTTGGAAGAATATGCAGGGAAATCGATTTCCCAATCGATTAGATGAGTTACAGGGACTTCGCTAATTTGACAAAATCGATTTGCCAATCGATTTTATAATATGTTTTTCAAAACCACTTAAGAAATTGATTTGGAAATCGATTTGGCCATACAAGAACTCAGCAAAACTGACAAAATCGATTTGGAAATGATTGGCATTAATACAGGAACTCAGTTATTCATTCAATCGATTTCCCAATCGATTGAATTAAGCCCAGAGTTCAAATTTCACTAAAAACCTTCAGGAAATCGATTTGGAAATCGATTGGCTTAGTGGAAATTCTTATTTTGAGTTAGATGATCGATTGCTCAATTGATTTATCAATGTTTTGGTCAGTTATGTATTACTTGATGGATTGAGAACTTTATTTTGATTTCATTTTTATTTGGCAAGTATTATTTGAACTTTTAGCATATGGAAAACCCTTTTAAGGTGCATTCTAAGTTGAAAGGGTATTTCGTGCATTTGAAAACTTAAATGTTATGTGTTAACTGTTAATTTCAGTTGGTGACCCTTTACAACTATTGTAGAAATCTGGGCTTTGCCCTCAGATGAGAGCCAGGACAATCCTACAGGTTCGTACCCTACGGATGGGAATGTAGATGGGAATGCTTGATTGGAGCTATGTTAGGAGGATCTTACGGGGCGCGTGAAGATCACTCAGGGTGTATAGTTTTTGGTAGAATGATCAGATTGTTGGACATAAGTTCCCCTGATTTTAGTTTTGACATAATTAACAAACATACAATGTCCTATGATCAAGCTAACTGTTTGAATCAAGTTGCATTTCAGGTAGAAACACACACACTAAACATATGGACACAATGCTTGGAACGCAAGGAATCAAGCTTGAAGTGAAGCATGTGCCGGACAAAGTCAACTATGTTTTTATGTCTTTAGTGATTGTGTTTATTAGGCTTTAGACTTATCATACATGAGTTCATGCATAAGTGTTGCCAAGGTTAAAATATTTTTTAATTTGAACTTAGTAACCAAATCGATTGACTAATCAATTGGCTAATCCATTGGGCAATCGATTGATTGACTCAGGAGTAAAGTTATCACTGATCCAATCGATTGGTAAATCGATTCTGTGAAGGATAGCAGTGAAACTTGAACTCTGGGTGCACAGCAATCGATTGGACAATCGATTCATGCATCAATTGACAAATCGATTGTGTAAGTTACAGGGGCAAGACACATGTTTTTAAATCGATTGGCAAATCGATTTCGAGCTTACTTGGTCTCTGACTTAAACTCTGTAACATACCAATCGATTGGACAATCGATTGGAACATCAATTGATGAATCGATTGAATGAGACACAGAGACAAAAATCTTTAAACCAAATCGATTGCAAAATCAATTGGAGAAAAGTTTTTCTAAGTCAGTGGCTCTGTGACAAAATCAATCGATTGAGACATCAATTGAATTTTATTTCTTGACTTGCAAGACATATACTAATCGATTGACAAATCGATTGGGTGTTGAAAATGTTTTATCATATATCAGAAAACAAGTTCCTAGTCGATTGGCAAATCAATGTTTTCAAAGTGATTAAGTCCAAGTATCAAATTAAATCGATTGGTAAATCGATTGGAAATGAACAACTGGAACACTGGGACAAATCAAATCGATTGACGAATCGATTCGTGAAATTTTTCTAAAGTCCCAGAGACCAGTCCAATCGATTGACAAATCGATTGAAGTAATTGTTTCAGTTACAGACCAATTGCCAAATCGATTATGATGAAATATCAATCGATTGTGGAATCGATTGTTTTGATCTCATTGTTGGAACAAAACATTCGAAATCGATTACTCAATCGATGCTGATATGAACTTGTCTCAATTTTCTGATTTATGAATTAAACCAATCGATTGGGAAATCGATTGATACATATGTTTTCAAGATTCAAGAAAAACAAGAAACACCAAATTGATTGGCAAATCGATTGGAGTGTTTCTGTACTTTATAAAATCGATTGGCAAATCGATTTATATGTGTTTTTCTGAAACATATAAAAACTGTCTCAAAACTGTTTTTCAAAAAAAAAAGATCATAACTTTTGATTTGACATAGAATTCAAAACTTTCCAAAAACAGAACCTTTGAGACTTTGAACTTTGATACACACAATACTTTGAGAAAACTTAAACGTTTGGCAAACACCTATAGTTTGAACATCATTGTGTGATCAAGTCACTTTTGTTAGAAAGATCTTTTGATCTTCTTTGTTATCATTTTCTGTAAAATGACATTGAAACCAAATTTTGTAAAAATCCAGTAGCTACACTGGTGGTTACCGTTCGTTGATGCTTGTGATCATCAAGAAGGAACCTCATTGCGATCTTGTGTGAGTTTGCCGGAATAACTCAAAGGATGCAATGGATGTATGTTAGAATCAAGATAGTTGGATAGAAAGGCTAGGAGCTAGCTAGACAATCTGTAAAAGTACTATAGAAGATTCTAGTGAAAAAGGCTAAGATCAAGTCGATCTTGGGACTGGATGTAGGTTGTCTTGTAGACAACCGAACCAGGATAAAATTCTGAGTATCATTCTTCTATCCCTTATCTTTTACTTAATTGTTTGATTGGTTAATATTGATACATGCTCCGTTTTGTGAATGCTTGATAAATTGAACATACATAATTCTTGCATTTAGAAGTCATGGTCTCCCTACACAAATTAGGTTGACATAGAGGGAACATATGTCTTTATTTGGAATGCGTTTATTTTAAATTGGAAAATTGTATATTTACTAATATTGTCAGCATGACAGTTTATTTTCGATGGGTTCCATGTACCACTTTTTGAGGTGTAAATACTTTGGATTCATATTTCGAAAAACTTTTCCGCTGCTTATAAATTGTAATGACTTAAATATTTATACAAAGGTATTTCCTTATTTATTTCTCTGTTTTATTTTAATTTCTTAAAAAAAAATACACCCTCGCTTTGAAAATTGGGGTGTTGCAGTTCTCTTAATGGAGTGAGTAATCAAGGCTAACGAGGGGAGAATTTGGATGTTATTTGTTTGAAGTGAGGATTATCTTGTCATCATATAGGTAGGGTGTAACACCCTAAATTTGATAATAAACTATTTTATTAATTAAATGGATTTTAAATAATTAATTTGATGTTAAAATTATTTTAGAATATATGTTGATAAATTTTGAGAGTAATTTTCGTTATAGGGATGCTTTCTATGATGTGCTGGTTTGATAGATATTATATTTAATGAGCAATATAAATAATAAATATTTTATTTTATTATTTTATATATTTTTCTAAAAATAAAAGTATTTTAGTGTAATATTTTAAAGAACAAGATTTTATAAGATTTTAAGTGTATATGTGAGTTGGTAATTAATATGATATTTTCTTATATGTTTGACTAATGTTAAGTGTGTACATATTTATATTTTAATCATTTTTAAGTATCACTTATTTTAATTATTTCTAAATAAATCTTATTTTAATTATTTATTCTATAAATAATTATGTTGAGATCGTAGTAATATTGGGTTTGATTTTCTTGGTTTTTATATACTCATTTTGAAATTGTGATTATTTTAAAAATTGCTCTCTTTGTCAGATCTAAATTAAATTTGTTGAACGTTTGTTGATAGGATTTAGATTTTATTTTAAAGAGTAA
>JBBPBR010000006.1:16780305-16791511 GCA_037974775.1 Cicer pinnatifidum
TTATGATTTAGTAATTAACATAAAATATTATTGTTATATTTATTTATTTTATACTTTTAACTATTTTCTAATATGATGGTATTATTATAATATGAATATTTTGATAAATAAGTAAAATTGTAAGGATTATTTTAAATGTGAAAGTTTCATTCATTAGTAATATGTTTTTTTATATATTGATTATTTTAATTACTCTAATTTACAAAATATTAGTAATGTTTGGAAAACTAAATGGTGTTTGGAGGAATATTAAAAAGGAGATTAAATAATTATTAGTTTTATTTTAACAAAATAAAAAAAATAATAGTAAAATATAAATAAAGAGACCAATGGGTTTCACTCTATGAACCCTAATTGTTAATAAAATAAAACAAACAAAAGAAGGGAAGCGAGTTGGAAGGGCAGCCGTAAAACTAAGGAGAAAACACAACAACAACTCTATCGTTTGACACCAGTGGTGTTCTAGAAAACTTTCTCCATTTTCGCCCAAATTTGAGTATGTTATTTCATTCATTTAACTCGTCAATTAAACATAATTTTCCAGATTTTTCACAACCCCAATTTCTCTCTAAAATACCCGACTTCTTCGTTTGTAGATTTCGTTATTTTGCATCGTTCTCCTTCACCGTAAGTCCGATTTGAGTGAAACCAACGCCAAAACGACCGTGTGAAAAGTGGCTATATTATCCACTGATTGGTTTTCTGATTTATGGTAATTTTCTTTGACCGATTTTCAAAATTAGTTTTTAGAATATCTACTCATAATTTATTTTTAACGTTTACCCATAAACTGTCGAGTTAGATCGATTGAAGGACAAAGAGTCAATGACCAAAGGTTGTTTGCTCGTGGAATCGTATTTGTGTGTGAAAGCGTCAAAATAAGGTAAGGGGTGAGAGAGCGTTTGAATTCATGAGTATAATATATTGTGAGATGAACGGGAAAATCGTATTTCTCAACGATTCATCCAGGGATTGTTACGTACGGTAGTAGCCCTTTGAGAGATAAATTGATTAATTTGAAATATGAGAATTGTGAGATTAAAATGTGAAATAAAAATTTTTATAAGGTGTTGATTGATTTAATTTTCGATACTTGTGTGGTAGTTGATATTTGTTATTATTGTGATGTTGGATGTTGAATGAAATTATGTGTACATGTTTGCTTAGAAGAAATTATGTGATGTGATAATAAAATATGGATGCATGGTTTGATATATGCTTACGTGATGATAATGATGATTTTTGATTGATGATAGTGATGTTATAAAATTGTGATAAGTTTACATGATGATCATGATTATTTATGATTAATGATATTATAAAATTGTGATGAAAATATTGGAATACCCCATACTTGATGAGATAATGATGATTCTTAAATATGGTGCTCGTAATGGAGTAGTCTAAGCTAACGAGGGGAGAAAATAAATATTGTGAATTTGTGAAGTGAAGATTATTTTGTCATCATATAGGTAGGGCCTGACAAGCCTAGTGATTCTAGGGAAATACAACTGAATGAGCCTAATCGTGGCGGTCTACTGTGGGGAATTCCTAGGTGACTTGGAAGTAGCACTCCAAATGTCGGGAGCTACCATGAAACACACGTTTACCTCGACTGTCGCATATATGTGTCTCGGGTTGATTTGAGGGGATCTATGAGGACAGGGCCAATTTGAATTGTCCGTCCACCGGGATGGTGGCATAGTATCATGGCCTCATAACGAAGTACTTCAGAGTTAGAATGGTACCACATTGTGAAGTAGAGTGTAAGCTCATGCATAGCATTGCATTTCCTTGTGATTGTTTTGTTGTGATTGATGTGTTTCAAAGGTAATATTAATTAGATGATTTGATGCATATTGTAATGAGATGATTATTTTACTTGAGTGACTTTGATGTTATAGTATGATACTATTTAATTAAATATTTTGATATATCGTAAAGTGATTATGATATGGTTCTATTATGATTGTTTGCGTGTTCTTCTTACTCATATTATACTATTAACATGATTTCAAAACTCACCTCCTTCGTTGTTTGTGTTTGAATTGTTGGGCCCTGCGTTTGCGAAATCGCAGTTATTACAGGTTAATGAGTCTTGAAGTTCAAGTTTGGGAGGAATCCCGCTCTGATAGGTGATACCGGGAATAAGGGTTTTAATTTGTATTTTACTTATTTAATTTAAATCAAATTTTTGTATGAAAACCTTAGAAGTACTAGTAAGATTTTAGAATTAAATCAAGTAATTATACTTAAATCAAGTTCATTGAGATTAAATCGTTTTATTTGAGTAATAAAATTTTAATTGTTGCATGTCTACTTTAAGAAACGTGATATCCTAAATTAGTTACAAAACTATTTTATTTTCTTGAAAATATAATTTTATTTATCCGCTGCAAATTTTATAGGAATATGAAATAAATTATTATATATATCATTTTGGGATTTAGGGTGTCACATAGGGCCTGACAAACCTAGTCATGTTGGGGAAGTACAACTAAATGAGCCTGATTGTCGCGGTCTACTGTCGAGCCTTAAGCAAGATTGTTAGACCTTGGAGGTATTCCGGTGGGGAATTCCTAGGTGACTTGGAGGTAGCACTCCAAATGTCGGGAGCTACCATGAAACACACGTTTACCTCGACTGTCGCGTATACGTGTCTCGGGTTGAGTTGAGGGGATCTTGGCCTCCTAAACAATTACTTCAGAGTTAGAATGGTACCACATTGTGAAGTAGAGTCTAAGCTCATGCATAGCATTGCATTTCCTTGTGATTGTTTTGTTGTGATTGATGTGTTTCAAAGGTAATATTAATTAGATGATTTGATGCATATTATAATGAGATGATTATTTTACTTGAGTGACTTTGATGTTATAGTATGATACTATTTAATTAAATATTTTGATATATCGTAAAGTGATTATGATACGGTTCTATTATGATTGTTTGTGTGTTCTTCTTACTCATATTACATTATTAACATGATTTCAAAACTCACCTCCTTCGTTGTTTGTGTTTGACTGGCTGGGCCCTGCGTTTGCGAAATCGCAGTTATTACAAGTTAATGAGTCTTGAAGTTCAAGTTTGGGAGGAATCCCACTCTGATAGGTGATACCGGGAATAAGAGTTTTAATTTGTATTTTACTTATTTAATTTGAATCAAATTTTTGTATGAAAACCTTAGAAGTATTAGTAAGATTTTAGAATTAAATCAAGTAATTATACTTAAATCAAGTTCATTGAGATTAAATCGTTTTATTTGAGTAATAAAATTTGAATTGTTGCATGTGTACTTTGAGAATCGTGATATCCTAAATTAGTTACAAAACTATTTAATTTCCTTGAAAATATAATTTTATTTATCCGCTGCAAATTTTATAGGAATATGATATAAATTATTATATATATTATTTTGGGATTTAGGGTGTCACATAGGGCCTGAAAAACCTAGTGATGTTGGGGAAGTACAACTAAATGAGCCTGATCGTCGCGGTCTACTGTTGAGTCTTAAGGCAAGATTGTTAGACCTTGGAGGAATTCAGGTGGGGAATTCCTAGGTGACTTGGAGGTGGCACTCTAAATTTCGGGAGCTACCACGCAACTCACGTTTACCTCGACTGTCGCGTATATGTGTCTCAGGCTGAGTTGAGGGACCTATGAGGACAGGGCCAATATGAATTGTCTGTCCAATTGCGTGGTGGGATATTATAAAGCCTCGTAACCAAGTACTTCAGAGTTAGAATGGTACCAAAGAAAGACGAGGTGTCTAGAGTATAACAACATGCATAACATTACTTGATTTATGGATTGTATCAATGTTTTACTTTGATTATTCTTGTTGATTATGATTTGATATGATATCGTGTTTAATATATTTTGTGTGATATTCTCAATTATTTTATACTATTACATGTTTTCGAAGCTCACCCCTCGTTGCTTGTGTTTGGCGCTTACGAGAGTGCGGTTATTTTAAGTTATCGGTTGATGATCCACGCTCTAATAGGTGACACTTAGTGGGAGTAATTTGTCGTATTTGTTGAGTTATGCTAATTTAGATATTTGTAAATTCGATCAATCAATTGTGTTATTTTTTATCTTTTATTCAGAAGTGGAAATTAATTGTATCTAAGTTTAGAACGTGTTTTTATGTCATAAATATTTATTTAATAAACCTCAACTATATTTGATATTCAAGGATTTTTAATTTAAATTTTTATGCAAGCATTTTGTGTAAGTGTGAGTGTGACATCCTGAACCTTATAGTTTTTTTTAAAAAAATTATACTCTATTTTGGAACCGCTACGAACATCTTTTAAAACAAAAGCATTTTACTCGCAGTTTTGAATATATTTCTTCAATCGGATTATTGATTATTTATTGATGTAAGTGTTGTTGTTACTACTTGTAAGTTACAAGTAAATTATTGTGAATGTGTAATTAATTAAGTTTTTAACTTGAATTTGAATGACTGCAATTATAGTTACCTTAAGAAGTTGAATTCATCATTGCCTCATGAGCTATTTCTCGTGCAAATATAGAGATGTTAAGAAAGAAAGCGCCTAATATAAGGGCTTTTCCCATGCAGAGTTAGGCTATATATTAAATTAGCGGTTCGTAGGATATTGATATGATGTATGGATGTCTTAAAAGAAAAAGATTGATTTTATTTTTGTCATAAAGAAATTAACTATAATGTTTTGATTGTCTCTTTTGAGTAATACATCTATCTTGATCAACTTAATTATAGAGTTATATTTTATTATTATCCCTTGATAAATATGTTTGTAGTGAAAATGTTTAGTGCTTTAGGTGTTTTAGAGTATTTAATTATAAAGTTATAATTTTTATAATGATGTAATTAGTAATATGTTTATTATGATGTATTTGATTTTAAGTGTTGACTTTTGAGTATTTTAAATTAGAAATTTGACTTTTATGAACAATATATGTGTCTTGAGAAAATTAATGAGAATTTTATATTTCTTTAAATTTAATAATATGAGAAAATTGATTATTGAATGCATTAATGAATAGTCCATTTTTAGAATGCTGAAAACTTTATAGTGAAATGAATGAAATTTATGTTGTTATTGTATTTTTGGTGATATGAGTTTTAATGCTTATCAATAACCTGTAGTCAAATCGAATCTTAAGGATTATTAAAATGAAAGTGGTGATTTTGAGATATTTGTTCGCGTGCATATTTGATGTGTTGAAGTTATTGAGTTATAACTATGAACATCCATGAGAATATAAATTCGATGTCTTATGTGATTAAAAAATTTAAACTAAAATATTGTCTTTGTGGTTTCCTGAGTGGCTAGTGATTTTTGTTTTAAATATTGTTATCTTTGTGGTTGTCTAAGTGGCTGGTGACTTGTGTTTTAAATATCATTATCTTTGTGGTTGCCTAGGTGGCTGGTGATTTTTGTTTTAAATATTGTCATCTTTGTGGTTGTCTAAGTGGCTGGTGATTTGTATTTTAGTTATAGTTATATTTGTGGTTGCCTAAGTGGCTGGTGATTTAAGTTTTAATTATTGTTATCTTTGTGGATTGCCTAAGTGGCTGATGATTTGTGTGACTATTTAAGTGAGTGGTGACTTGTACATTTTGAGCATCATTATCATTTCATGACATATCATATGCATCTTTATGAACGCCTGTGTGGCTGGTTTAATTTTCTCCATTGGTATGATTGCCTTCTGTGTGGACGCCTGTGTGGCTGGTTATATCCGGATCATATATGTTTAGGAGCATGCATAACTTGCATACATTTTGTTGTTATATTTATTTTGATCTAATTATTTGCTCTACAGTTGTTATTTAATTTATTTAGATACATTTTATGACTTTGATACATCTTTGAGAACTATTAAAGAATCAATTTCTTTTAAACTTTTATCACGGAAAGATTTTATATTCATATTTTATGGCTGATAATCTATTATTTGGTTTAATTTTTGTTGTGTGATGAACTGACCCCTTACACCAACATTTAGGTACTAATGATCTCAAAGAAGAGTTGTATGAATGATGTTTGATTGGTGCACGCGCGTGGGAAAATGAGACTTTTACTTAAACATAATGTATTATATTACTAAAATTTTGTGGTACATTGTAAAGTTATTTACTCGTTATTATTAACTTTTAATAGAAATTTAGAAGTGAGATTTTATTCCCTATTAAATAATTGAATGTCCTTAATTTCAATCAACATTGTTTCTTTTGAATTTCACTTAAAGAGAATTTATTTTATTTTGAAACATAAATGAATATCGATCTAACAATTGTAATATTAATTTTGAAAATGAATAAATAAATAAATAAATAATATTTTAGTAAATTACATTACGTTCTTTTACAAAAAAAATATATTAAGTTATTTTTACGCATCTTCAATTTATTACATGATGAACTACTCCTATGAAAAAAATTAGTTGTTTCAAAAAAATATATATTTTTAAGTAATAATTGGATCAAAAATTTGGGGCATTACACCGGTAAACATAACGAAGACGCCAATAGACATCTCACAAATTTATTTGAATTATGTGAAACAGTGAACGTGGATGGTTGTTCTTAAGAAGGCAAGATGTTGAAACTATTTCCATTTTCATTGAAAGATGATGCTAAGGAGTGAATTAATTCCTTTCTTGCCGGTAGCATCACCACATGGGATAACCTTGAAGATAAGTTCTTGGAACAATACTTTCCCCCAACTATGTTCGTTATAAAAAGGCAAGAGATTTTTAGTTACAAACATAAAGAGTGAGAATCTCTTCCTGACACTTACAGGAGATTCAAGAGTTTACTAGCAGGATGTCCCAATCATGCTTATGACGACACTACCCTGATGCAAATATTCTATAATGGTAAGAGTTTACAAGACCGCATCAGAAGCACGAAAAATTATTGAGATCATGGCATCAAATGAACAATTGATGTTGTATGACCGAGGTGGTGGGTCAACAAGTGGTATATTGGAATTGAACATTACGGATGGGTTGGCTCCAGGCAGGTCGCTCTCAAAACAGATAAAAGAGGTTATCGCCACTAAGATAAAGAAGGGGATGACAACTCTAAATATACAACCCCAAGTAACCCCTGTCTAATTATTAAAGCATACTAGCTGTAAATTTTGTGGGGGAGCACATAAAAACGGAGATTGTGAAGCACTGGATGACAATGAGATATAAGAACTAGAAGAGGTGAATTTTGTGAGTAATAACGGGAAGCAGAATATTCCATACTCTAGTACGTACAACCCTAGATGGAGAAATCATCCAAATTTTTCTTGGAGAGATCAACACGGTGGATTTCAAGGTCAACAAGGAGCTCAAACAAACCAATTCCCACCTCCAAAGGCTGTTGGGAGAGTGCTACGGAGAAATTAGTAACGAGCACAAGTTCTTTCATTGAAGAGTCAAGAGTCATTCAAAAAAATCACTCTGCATCAATAAAGAATCTGGAGACTCAAATGGATCAACTTGTTCAACAAACGACACATAGAACGCCTGGAAATCTGCCTAGTGACACAGCTTCGAATCCACAGAATAATGTTAATGCAGTGACCACGAGGAGTGGCAAGCTAAGTGAAAAAGTACCACCTAAAGCCAAACATAATGGAAGTACTCCGACTTCAACCCACCCGGAAAAAATGGTCACACTGACATCATTTGAGGAGCACATCGCTCTTGAAAAGGAGGAAGAACCTGTGGTACAAAAAAGGGGACCACTGCCAAAACTAGAAATTCGACTTCCATTCCCTCAAAGACTAAGAAAGGAAGAAACTGAAAAACAATTTGGTAAGTTTCTTGATGTTTTTTTAAAAATTACAAATTAACATTCCTTTTGCAGAAGCACTAGAGCAAATGCCGACATATGCCAAGTTCATGAAGGAGATTATGTCGAAGAAAAGACAAATCAGCAATGAAACAGTGATACTTACCGAAGAGTGTAGTGCTATACTACAGAAGAAGCTGCCACCAAAGCTCAAGGATCCTGGAAGCTTCTCAATCCTGTGCACTATTGGAAATAGAACTTTTGGGAAGGCTCTATGTGATCTCGGGGATAGTGTAAGTCTTATGCCCCTTTCAATATACAAAGAGCAGGGCATTGGAAAAGTCAAAGACACACAACTGATGTTACAGTTTGTGAATCATTCTCCATGTACAATTTTGTTTATAAATAATATCATGCTAAGAGCTAATCTCTCAAGTCATTCAGCACCAAAAACTAATTCTCAAGTTGGTACCAGAGCTCACGATAATTGGGCCTCTCAAAAGTCTTAGAAACCATAGTCGTCATAGTCACACAAGTCTAAAAAAACCTAGCCGTCAATTACATGTGTAGATGTCATCTTAAATGTCCATCATACACGTCCCAACGAGTCACACCACCCCCACCATCAAACTCGCCTATATCAAATCGGCCAATCATCAGAGATCTGCCACCATCCACCTTCTCACGTTCTCCCACACGTGTTTTTTGCAACTGTAAGCTCCGTTGGTGCGTGAAGGCCACATGCCACCCCCCATTCTACTCATATGTTGTTGTCCTTCTTATTTTGACCAAGTTTGGTTAGTGGGTCCCACTATTTATGGTGTTTTCTCTATTGTTACTTGTTGCACTTTCTCTACTATTTCTTTCTTCCTGTACGACTTCCTTCTTACAGCTTTTAATTTGTTGATTTCTTATTTTTGGTGCTTTTGTCTACTCCCTTCTTACGACTTCTAGTCTGCTGCCTTTTTATTTTTGGTGCTTTCGTATGATGCCTTCTTACGGCTTCTAGTATGTTAAAGATGAGTTCAAGTTTAGATCTTTCATAAAAGGAGAACAACAAATTTGAATCCTCTATTAAGAGCCTTGTAACATATGTTTTCTTTGACAATCCCTCTATAACGTTTGAGAAACTTAATGGTCAAAAGTATTTAAATTGTTCATCTGCTATCAAGATGTGGTTCTTGGACAAAAGCTCTCAAATCATCTCACCAAGAAGTCCTCATAAATTAATTCAAATTTGCGGGAAGATTGGGAGCAAGTTGATTGTCAATTAGTCTCTCTTTTGTGGAAATTAGTCTCTCTTTTGCAGGTCCATTATCGGTCGTACACCACTTGCTATGATATTTGGGAGAAAGCTAAGAATGTCTATTTGAATGATATCCAATGTCTCTATAATGTTATTCATAATTTAGCTACCCCTCATATGACAGATGATAACATCAAGGCTTATGCTAATAAAGCCTAGTAAGCGGTAAATGAGTTCAAGCTCTTGTGGCCGATGATGACTCAAAGAAGATGCTTGAGAAATTGGATAATGTTTGCATGATCTATGTCCTTCATGGACTCCATCAAAAGTATAAGTCGATTCGAAGCCACATTCTCACTGCATCTGATATCCCCTCAATATAGGATCTCATCAGACACATCATATGCATTCCTAGTTGGGAAAAATCAAGGAGAAGTGGATCTCAAACTGGCACATAGTCTTCTTCTTTCGTTTCAAATTTTGCAAGTTGTGGAGGATGAGGTCGTGGTCGTGGGGGTGGCCGAGGAGGCCACGGTGGAGGTCATCCTCAATGCACTTACTGTAAGCGTTTCGATCATATTGAAGACAATTGTTATTCCATTATTGGCTTTCCAGAAAAAATTGACGCAGTCTAATGAAAATTGAAAAGACTCTGAAGTGAGAAATGCCAAAAATAATATGTTGTTTGTTGAAGAGTACAATGAATACATGTAGTTTAAGACTTCACATGCCTCATCTTCAGCAATACTTGCTCATACCAGAAATTCTACACTCTGCCTCTCTCACTCCTCATTTGTTGGCCCATGGATCTTGGACTCTGGAGCTTTCGATCATGTGGCTGGTAATCCATCACTTTTGTCAAAAATATCCCAACCTAAAACCCCACTTCATAATACTGTTGCAGACGGTTCAAAAGCTAAAGCTAGTGGTATTGGTAAAGCCACTCATCTCCCATCTTTATCTCTTGACTATGGTCTTTTTGGTTCTAACTGTCCATTTAATTTAATTTATGTTAGTTGTGACACCCTAAATTCCAAAATAATATATATAATAATTTATATCATATTCCTATAAAATTTGCAGCGAATAAATAAAAATATATTTCCAAGAAAATAAAAACTTTATATTTAATTTAGGATTTCACTTTTCTCAAAAATAAAAATAAAAACACTTTAAATTTATCTTATCATTTAAAATAGTGCAACCTCTATAAGTTTGATTTAAGCGTAATTACTTGATTTAATTCTAAAAACTTACTAGTACTTCTAAGGTTTTCATACAAAAATTCGATTCCAATTAAATAAGTAAAATACAAATTAAAACACTTACTAATACAAATATGGTTTTCCCGTTCATCACAAATTATATTATACTCATGAATTCAAACGCCCTCTCACCCCTTACGTTATTTTGACGCTTTCACCTATGAATACGATTCCAAGACCGAACTGTCTTTGTTCTTTGTCTCTTTGTCCTTCAATCGATTGTATATCAGAAAACCAATTAGTGGATAATGTAGCCACTTTTCACACGGTCACTTTGGCGTTGGTTTCATTCAAATTGAACTTACGGTGAAGAAGAACGGTGCAAAATAACGAATTCTACAAACGAAGAAGTCGGGTATGTTAGAAAGAAATTAGGGTTGTTAAAAATATGGAAAATTGTATTTAATCGACTAACAAAATATAAAAAGCAACATACTCAAATTTGGAAGAAAATGAAGACAGTTTTTCTGGGATAGTTATCGATCACCGGTGCAAATTTTCTATTTTTTTCCTCCAAATGCGGCTGGTTCTTCATCTTTCCTACTGTAGCATGCAGCTGCTCTTCAGCTTTTATATTGTAGCCTATTTGGGTTATATTTGCCCTTATATATATATATATATTAGTTATTATTAATCTAACTCATTTAATCCCTTTTTTTTATTATTATTATTATTATTATTATTATTATTATTATTTTGCTAAAACAAAATTAATAATTATTTAATCTCCTTTTTAATATTTCTTCAATTTTCCAATTATTACTAATAATTAAAAATCTTACATTCAAAATAACCTCTACAATTATACTTATTTATTAAAATACTTACATTATGTTAATACCAACATATTAGAAAATAGTCAATATTATAAAATAAATAAATAAATATAACATTAATATTTTATATTAATTA
>JBBPBR010000006.1:16791935-16815401 GCA_037974775.1 Cicer pinnatifidum
TATATATTTTTATATTAACTAAAATATTATTATTTTTTATAAAAAAAATACATCAAATAATAAAATATAATATTTATTATTTATATCGCTCATGTAATCTAAGATTTATAAAACTAGTACATCATAGAAATCACCTATATAGCAAAAATTAGTCAGAAAATTTATTATCATATATTCTAAAATAATTTTAATATTAAATTAATTATTTAAAATCGTGCTTAACTAATAAAATAGTTTAATTTAAAATTTAGAGTGTTACATTAGTCGTCTGGCTCGAAGTCTAATATGTTCTATAACTTTTACTTCTGAATGACTTTACTACCTTTAGTTTTTATCTACTATTGCTTCCACTTCTAATACGAAGTCCCCAGGTCTTCCTTATCGTCGGTTAGGTCATCCAAGTCTCAAAATGTTCAGAGTTATGGTCCCTCACTTGCTCACTCGAAGTCTTTTGATTATGAATCTTGTTAGCTTGGGAAATACATTCAGTCTTCCTTCCCCAGCAGTCTTCAATCGCAAGCCAGCTCTCTTTTTAATGTCGTTCATTCTGATGTTTGGGGACCAGGTTGAGTCACTTCAATTGTAGGTCATAGGTACTTTATCACTTTTATTGACGCGTTTTCTAGATGTATGTGGATCTACCTACTTAAGGATAGATCATAAATATTAAGTATATTTCACATTTTCTTTAAGGAAATTCAAAATCAATTTGGTTGTTATATTTGCATTTTGCGCAGTGATAATGCAAAATAGTATCTTTTGTCATTTTTTAATTATTTTATGGTCGAAAATGGAATAATACATCAGTTATATTGTCCCCATACTCCACAACAAAATGGTATTGCTGAACGTAAGCACCATCATATAATTGAAACAACACGTACGTTGCTAATAAATGCTAATGTTCCTTTAAAGTTCTGGGGCGATGTTTTCTTCACTATAGGATATTTGATTAATAGAATGTCATCTTCTGCTATCCAACACAAAGTTCCCTATTACATATTTCTCCCCATATGAACCATTGTTTCATATCTCTCCTCGAGTTTTTGGATCCACTTGCTTTGTTCACGATCTTACTCCAAGACTTGATAAGTTGAATGCTCATGCAATTAAGTGTGTTGTCCTCGGCCATTCAAGGTTTCAAAAAGGATATTGATGTTATTGTCCCTCCACACATCGCTTCTACATGTCTGTCGATGTCATGTTCTTTAAGGATACACCTTTCTTCCCATCCCCCATTGAACCTAAGCCAATCTCTGAGGTATTACCTATTGCTTACCTTGTTCTGCTAACCCCGTCTATGCCTATAATTGACTAGCCCGATCTATCTAGGCCTCATCTTTTGCAAACTTATCAGTGACATGCACGTCTCCCTCCTACCAATCCTCTTCCTACACAAGATTTAAGTGACTCATCTCCTATTCTGGTCCTTTCTTCTACTTTGGATCCGCCTACTGTGTCTAATGATCTCCCTATTGCACTATGTAAAGGTACACGTTCCACCACTAATCCTTATCTCATTTATAATTTTCTTAGTTATCACTGTTTATCACCTTCACATTATACCTTTGCCTCTGCTATCTCTTCCATCATTATTCATAAGTCTCCGTAGGAAGATCTTTCTCATTCAGGTTGGTGGTAAGCTATGATTGATGAGATGACAACCTTAAAATCTAACCAAACATGGACTCTTGTTCCACCTTCCCTTGGTAAATCTATTGTTGGATATCATTCACAATCAATGTTGGTCCAGACGGACATATTGATCATTTGAAAGCTCGTCTAGTGGCTAAGGGATATACTCAGGTTTTTGGTCTTTATTACAGTGATACTTTCTCACTTGTGGCTAAAATGGCTTCGGTTTGTATTTTTCTCTCTATGGCTGATATGCACTATTTGCCATTGTACAATTAGACATAAAGAATGCAGTCTTTCATGGAAACATAGAAGAACAACTTTATCTCGAGCAACCACCTAGTTTCGTTGCTTAGGGGTAGTGTCATAGGTATGTATGTCGACTTCATAAAGCTTTGTATGATCATAAAAAAATTTCCTCGAACATGGTTTGGGAGGTTTAGTAGTGTTGTTCAATAGTATGGCGTGATTCAGAGTCAATTTGAACACTCAATGTTTTATAAATTCTCTTCTAACAAGTGTATTTACTTGGTTGTCTATGTTGATGGTATAGTCATTACAGGTGATGATCTTGATAAAATTGTGGAACTCAAATAGCATCGAGTCCACCACTTTTAGGTCAAATATCTAGGTAGATTAACATATTTTCTTGGCATTGAGGTAGCCCAATCTAAGGCAGGAATTGATATTTCCCAAAGAAAGTATGCTTTGGATATCTTGGAAGAAATCGGTATGCTAGATTGCAAGCCAATTGGTACTCCTATGGATCTAAATGTCAAACTCCTACCAGATGAGGGGGAGTCATTTCCAGATCCAATAAGATATAGAAGGTTAGTTGGGAAGCTGAATTACTTGAACATGATGAGGCCATATATTTTATAATGCTATGATTGTGGTGAGTCAATTCTTGAATCCCTTTGTGATAGTCATTGGAATGTTGTGGTTAGAATCTGAGATACATTAAAGGAGCTCCAGGAAAGGTCTCGTTTACATAGACAAAGGTAATTCAATTATATTTGCTTACACATATGCATATTGAGATGGAAGTCTTTCTCGTAGACAGTCCATATATGGGTATTGTGTTCTTATTGGTGGTAACTTGATTTCCTGGAAAAGCTCATATGGCTCACACACCTTCTCTAAGAGTTGCACTTTTGTAATATATGCACTATGAGTCTCATATGTGATATTGAGTGTTGAATCAATTTTATGAATATGTTTGATTAGATGAGTTTATGTGATGGGATAGTAAAAGATGGATGCGCGTGTTGTGATAATTTTATGGGATGATGATGATGTATGATTAATAATTGTGATTTTATAAATTTGTGATAAGTTTATGTAATGAGGTATGATATATGATAGTGATGCTATAAATTTGTGATGAGTTCGTGTAATGATGATGATGCGTTATTTATGAAAGTGATGTTATAAATTTGTGATAAAATAATGGGGATTCTAATTTGTGTTTGAGATGATGGTCTTAATGACGTATCATAGACCAACGTGAGGAGAAAACAAATATTGAGAATTTGTGAAGTGGAGATTACTTTGTCATCAAATAGGTAGGGCCTGACAAGTCTAGTGATTCTGGGGAAGTACAACTGAATGAGCCTGATCGTGGCGGTCTGCTATTGAGCCTTAAGGCAAGATTGTTAGACCTTGGAGGTATTCAGGTGGGGAATTTCTAGGTGATTTGGAGGTCGTATTCCAAATGTCGGGAGCTACTTGCAATACAAGTTTACCTCGACTACTGCGTATATGTTTATCGGGTTAAGTTGAGGGGATCTATGATGACAGGGCCAATTTGTATTGTCGGTCCACCGGGATCGTGGGATAGTATCAAGCCTCCAAACCAAGTACTTCAGAGTTAGAATGGTACCACATTGTGAAGTAGAATATAAGCTCATGCATTGCATTGCATTTTCCTGTGATTGTTTTGTTGTGATTAATAGGTATCGTGTGTGATAATAATTTCTCTTAGTTGATTTGATGTTATAATGAAATGCATTGATTTTACTTGAGTGGTTTTAACTTTATAATATGATGTTTTTCCTTGAAAAAATGTTTATGTTATGATACAGTGTATAATGATTGTTTGTGTACTCTTCTTACTTATATTATAATATTAACATGATTTCAAAACTCACCTCCTTTGTTGTTTTTGTTTGTCTTACTTGGCCCTGCGTTTGTGAAATAGCAGTTACTACAGGTTAATGATTCTTGAAGTTCATGTTTGGGAGAAACCCCACTCTGATAGGTGATACTGGGAATAAGGGTTGTAATTTGTATTTTATTTATTTAATTTGAAACGATTTTTTGTATGAAAACCTTATAAGTACCAGTAAGTTTTTAGAATTAAATCAAGTAATTATACTTAAATCAAGCTTATTAAGATTGTACTATTTTATAGGAATAAAAAAGTTTAAACTGTTTCTTTTGATTTTTGAGAAACGTGATATCCTAAATTAGTTATAAAAGTTTTATTTCCTTGAAAACATATTTTATTTATCCGCTGCAAATTTTATAGAAATATGATATAATTTATTATATATATTATTTTGGAGTTTAGAGTGTCACATTAGTGGTATCAGAGCAGGTATGTCCAATCAGGCCGAATGGGTCGAATGTCGATTTAGTGTTAGTCGTGTCAATTGTGTTTTATTGTGTGATAATTATTTTAACTATGATGATTTTCCCGCTATATTATTTTGTTAAGTGTTATATACTTTTGTATTATTATACATATTTTCGAGATTATTAATTAACTATTTATTATTTGCTTACCCTGATTGTGCTATGGATTATAAATTCCTACCTAAGTTAGTAAATAAACCATGAAATTACTTGTTAAGATTTGAGTTAATTTTAATTGTTGACAAGATAATGTTAGTTACTTGTTGCTTATTTCTTGTCTACTGAACTATGATTTTTGCACTCTGGTTTTATGTGAATAGTTGGAAATAATAATTTTGATGGACTAGTTGTATGTTTCAAGGTATTAATCTTATTCATGCAATCTTAATTATCAAATGTCAGACCTCACCAATTAGTTGTTTTAAAGTTCCATTTTCACCCTTAATCAATTTAAAATATTTAGCCTTGATATGAATATATTTAAAGTGTTTGATCTAATAACTAATTGATTGAAACATTGATTTCCGTATGAATTATATGTTTAAAACTTCAAGTATTGACTTTTACTATGTACAAATTATTATTATTTTTGTTGAAACTCAATTTAGAGAAAAAAAAAAGATGTTTTGTTCTAAAAAAAAGATGTTTTGTTCTAAACTTTGAGTTAGCTAGGAAATATGTCACTTATGTTTAAAGTTTTAATTTTAACTAAAAAATTATTATTTTGATTTTATGTTGGCTTGTGCTAAGAAAAAAAAAATCGATTTTAAATCGTGAATGTTAACTTTAAATTACTTGAAAGTGTTGATGGTTGTATCTAGATGTCGAGTTTTGATATTGGTTCTGAAAACAATTTACAATGTTCTTCATGATTTTAAATAGTATGAAATTCATATTATTAGCAATTGTAATTCTTGAATATTAGAGGTTGGTAGAACTTAGAATTTTTTATAAAAAAAATGACATTTTGAAGAAGTTAAAGTTTACTTATTTTGTATTATGAAAATAACTTTGTTTAAATTACTCATGATTATTTTAAAGAAATTAAATTGATTTGATTTTTTGTTGATTTATAAAATAACAATAATTCTATGCTACTGATTTTATTTAATGTTTAAAACAGCTTAAAATTTACTGAATGTTTTACTATGTCTTGTTTCTAATAAAATTGAAAAGAGTTGTTGTTATGTTGGTTTAGGGGGCTGATGTGAATATTGAATCGTGAGGGTGTTGGGATATTTATTTGAAATGATTGATTTTCTGATTATGATATTATGAAATCATTAAAGATTGACTCGATGTTAGAGTTTTAGATTTTAAGAACTATTCAGTGATTTACAATAGTACTAATAATAAAATGTCTACTAATTGTGAAATAGAAGGGGAAAAAAAACAAAGTTTCTAAAAATCTTCTCAATAGTGAAATACTTTTTGAAAAGTTATCTAAATTTTAGATTCTATAATTGATGTCTTTTACGAGTAGAATTTTTTTTTTTTTTGTAGAATTGTAGTTGTGTTTTCAGTGTCGAAATGTATATTGGAGTTTAATATAGGAAGGTAACATGTTGTTTGTACATCTTTTTTTTTTGTTATATGAATTAACATAACAAAATGGTATGCATTAGATTGGTATGTGTAGAGTGCATCATGTAGATTGATATGCGTAGAGTGCATCATGATGTTGGATATGACCTCAGTTTGACATAAATTATGCAGAATAATGCCTATTCTAACAATATGCGCAGCAGTTTAATAAATTCGAAATTTACTAAACAAAATATTAAACAAGGTCCCAAAAAGATCACTCCTAAAGAAAATCAACAATAACATTTATTGTTTATTATGAAGAGTGCAACATATACATTTATCATTCAAGATATTGATTCACATACAAGCATGCTAAGACAACCTTTCATGTAATGACAAGATATGCAGAAATTTATTTACGCATACAATCAATCTCAATCAAATAAGCAATCCAGAAACTAAAAAGAGATAAGGGAAAGAAAATGGTACACATTAATTTTTATACTGGTTTAGCCGTTTTGAACAGCCTACGTCCAGTCCTAAGATCAACTCCGATCTTAGCCTTTCCACTAGAATGTCTCAGAATCAGTTTACAGATGTTCCAGCTCCTCTCCTATCAATCTTAAACTATTCTTTCTATTCTATTCTTATCTCCCTGAATCCCAGAGTCTATCTCCCATAAACTCTTCCAAGATTTCAATCAAGTGTCTTCTTGATGAGATCCCTCAATCACAAAAGATCACTACGAGTAAAGACTGGATTTCTCAATGTTATTTGATTACAGAAATCATTTACAGATGTTCTAAAACAGAAATACACAGAGTTTGTCAAGCAAGCTTCTTCTCTAAATGACTTTCTCTTTGCAATCTTTTTCAGCCTTTGTTGATCCTGAATGAATAAGGTTCAAGTCTGAAAAAGCAGAGTTCAATGTTATCTTTAATGTGACAAAGTGACTATTAGAAAGTTCTATGAATGTCAAAGTGTATTGGATATTATTGAGAAGAAAAGCTTGAAAAACAGTTTATATAGATTCAGAAATACAACACATGAATCGATTTACCCAATCGAGTTATTAAAGTTATAAAGCATACTAATTGATTTACCAAATCGACTTCGTGAGTGTTGTTTTTCTTGAATCTTGAAACTGCAGAAACTAATCGATTTACCTAATCTATTATTTTAAAGCATTCTTCAGATTTGGTATGTTTTGTTCCAACAACGAGATTGAAACAATCGATTTACTCAGTCGATTCAAACATTCACATAATCGATTTGGCCAGGACTAAGTCTTCTATGTTTGTTAAAACTTTTGTGCTAATCGATTTGGTCAATCGATTTCACTAATTACAGAGAGACCTTAAATCATTTAATCGATGTGCCTAATCGATTATGAACTTATGTCTGAAGAACAATGTATCAGTTTGTTTCATTCAATAGATTTACCAAATCGATTAATGTCAAACTTATTTCAAAAGAAATATATCAATGGATTGTGCTAATCGATTGTGTATGTCCCAGACCAAGTTCATTTTAAAACTTATTTTGTTAAATCGATTTGCCTAATCGATTTGTTAATTACTGGTTTGGCTCTGTGACTTTCACAATCGATTGTGTCAATCTATTTAAAACAATAAGAATAAAATTGTGATTGGAACAATCGATTTGCCAAATCGATTAGCTTGCAAGGCATGCTACTGACTTGCACGATTTAATTTCAGTCAATGTGCCAATCGATTTGCCTAATCGATTTAAACAATCAGTTCAGTCTTTGTAATTTACACAATCGATTTGCCTAATCGATTTAAGGCTAACTGGCTCTCTGACTTGTACAATTTATTTTCTAATAAATGTACCAATCGATTTGCCTAATCGATTGATAGCATACTTGATTTTCAGAAAATGTGCAAATCGATTTTGCCAATCGATTGATTAATCATAGACTACATATATTCCTACAACCCTTTTACAGAATCGATTTGTCTAATCGATTTTCTCAGTGATTCTTCAAACTTTGTTGATTCCTTGAGTTCCAAGCCATTGTCTCAAGTCTGTAGGGTTGAGTTGTTGTTCCTAAAATTTTACTCAGTTCAAAATGTTAGATTTATCACATGATGTATGTTTGTCAATAATATCAAAAATGGACTTATGTCTAACAATCTCCCCTTTTTTGATTAATTGACAAACATGCAATTTTAACTTGAGAAACATTTCAAGGAATGCCTTATAAAACAAAAGAAGCTCCCCCTAAATTTGAGCAGTCATGCTGTTTAGGGTCAGATCCGTATAACAAAATAGATTGTATCAGAGCATTTGATAAGACAACAATTAAAGCTGATATATAACATTAGTTTAATGCTGGTATATAACATAACAGATTGCATTAGCACAATGGTATCAGATCACACTGGTATCATATCAGTTTATCAAAGCTGAATTTGATTATCAGATCAGAGCAACTGATAAATCAGAGTAAAGAAAAACAAATTGATAGCTGTATCAGAGTAAGTAACAATGCTAATTGTCAAAGCAGATATTAGTGAGCATATAAAGTAACAATAAGATCTAGGTTGTGTAGCAGAGGCAAAGAAGTATCAGAGCAACCAATATCAGAGCTTATCAGAGCAAACAATTCACTAATATCAGAGCAATCATAGTGCAATAAGTAACACAAGATAAGTGCACAAGTTATAAATTTTAAGTGAACAAGTTATAAATTTTCTCCCCCTTTGTCAATTAATCCAAAAAGGAGTAAAAGGTGAGAATGATGAATGGAGAAGCTATCTGCAGAAGTTTTCTCCCCCTGTGTTAGTAACAACACTGAGTACTCGTAGTGATAGCGTTAGATCAAAAAAAATTTGAAACAAATTATAATGCAGATTAAATCAGATTATGGCGCAATATAGTAAACAACAATATAGATCAGCTAATGTAACCATAAAAACAGTCTTTCATATATATTCACCAAAAAAATAGTACATATGAAATGATCATTACACAGAAAGAATCAAAGGCAGTGCAAAACAACAACGAATCTAAAACCTAAACATCTATATTTGGCTGTTCCTCATTATTATCTAAGGAAGAGGCTGAGACCGCTATATTATCCTCAGCAGGTGTCTCCTCAACATGAGGTTCAGCGTCATCTACTTGCGTAGGAATTGGTTCTTCAGCGGCTTGTCTGCCAATCTCAGCAACATCACTGAAAGACAATTTAATGCCTAGATGTTCCTGGATTGCTGCAACATCCTGTGCAACCAGGTTCAAATCCGACTAAAGCTTTTGGATAGAAGCCTTCATCCGTGCAGTTGACGCATCCATTTTGGCGTCGTGAACTGCCAAAAACTCCATCAGTTTGGCAAAAACATCAGCAGATGCTGCAACAGGCTGAGCAGCTGGTCCAGAGTTCTGCTGAACTTGCTCAGCATTCGTCTGTGGTCTTTTCCAAACGCCATCCACCCTCCTCAACTGCATCTAGTTCACAATCGATTCACCAAAAGACAGGGTGGTCTTGGACACTTCTTCATTCTTGAAGAACACTTTGAAGTGCTCCAAGATTTTGGTAATCAGCTGGGGGTACAGAAGCAAAAGCTTTCCCTGTGCGGCTTCCAGCATGTGTCTGAGGACTATCCAAGCCCAGCTCATCTTGAGCTCTTTGCACAGTCCCCATAGCAGCGTGATGTCCAACCTTTGGACAAATGCGTCATTTCCGGAACCCGGAACTAGCATCCGGGTGAGTGCGTACATCAGCATCCTTTGCTGAACCTTCATTTGGCCGATTGGTAGTGAAACAGATTCCACAAACCCATCAACCATTAGGTCCTGCACAACTGTTTGCCTCTCCAGTGAAGCTTCCCATCCTTCGTCAGCAGCGTCTGATACGGAGCTTCCATCAACTGAGTTTCCATGATAGGGCAGTCCCGACAGCTTCGAGAACTCCTCAAACGTCATGGAAATCTTCTTCCCTTTAACTGTTTCTTTGAAGCATGTGTCAGTCATTTTGAATGTTGAGTAGAATGCGCGGATGAGATTTGGATAAGAATCGTGTGAGCAAGACAGAAAATTTTCTAATCCATGAAAGAGGAGATGAACTTGAAACGTGAAGCCATCGTGATCAAAGTACTCGAAATCCATATATCGAGCTTCATGAATCTTTCTCTTAGCAAATGCAGAGGGTAGTTTGAACTCCTCGGCTTATTTACCCTTAGACACTGGTACCTGCATTTGTGAATAGAAGAAACGATCTTCTTCTTTTGTGGAGTTGAGGAAGTACTCTTTTTCTTCTTCTTTTGAGAAATTTCCTTCATAGCATCAGCAAGAAGTTTCTCTGAAGGTGGCTCCTTCCGTTTCTTTATCCTTCCTTGATCTACGGCAATGCCTTTGCCCTTGTCTTGTGCAACAATTTTATAAGTAGGCACAGAGACACGTTTAGACAAGGTGGGAGGTGGAGAAGGGGTTCTCCCACTAGAAGAAGATGATGGAGAAGGGGTGTTAGGTGAGGTTCTTTTAACTCTAGCCATTGAGAGTAGTTTAGATGTGAAGAATGAGATATGGAAAATCTGATATTAAAAAAAAAAGAGTAACACTGAGGATTGAAAGAGTATTCAGGGGAAAAGAGACTCTAAATCGATGTTGGGGTTGAAAGAAGTGGTAAGAATCGATTGCCACTGTTCCTTTTATAGATTCAGGTGCGTAAATCGATTGGTCCAATCGATTAGGTAACCGTTGCTGGGGAAGTTCAATCAAAAGAGTCGTTAGAGTCCGTAAAGGCTAGTAAAAAAAATAACATAACGGTCATATTGTCAATCGATTTCCCAAATCGATTCCTTTAGTTACTAAATCGATTGAGATAATCGATTTCGTATCAGTACAGGAACTTTCATATCAGTTTAGATATATGCCTGTCTCAGCATCGATTCACCAAATCGATTTATTTAATTGAATGCTCCAAACAAACTCAAACAATCGATTACCCTAATCGATTTCGTGGTAGAGTCTTGAAAAATTCTTCAACTTTGAAGTCTGGGTCCAAAGTAATCGATTTTCCAAATCGATTCTTTAAAAACATACAAAGTGGTCAATCGATTTCCCTAATCGATTGTAATGGGAAAGATAAAATATCTGAAGCTTCCTGGAACAACAAATCTATTCACCCAATCGATTTGACACATAAATCAGATCTCACTGGGATCTATGATACCCAGTTTCATCCTAATGTGCAGGAAGCTTTCCTTAGGCAAAGCTTTGGTAAATATGTCAGCCAACTGATCAGTTGTATTGACATATTCAAGCTTGATATTCCCACTTTGAAATTGGTCCCGAATGAAAGGATGCCTTATCTCAATGTGCTTGGTTCTAGAATGCATCACTGGGTTCTTAGTGATACAAATTGCACTTGTGTTATCACACATAATAGGCACAGTTCCTAAATCAACACCGAAGTCTGATAAGTGTTGTTTCATCCAAAGGATCTGAGCACAACAGCTACCAGCTGCAATGTACTCCACCTCAGCTGTAGAAAGTGCAATGCTGGTTTGTTTCTTGCTAAACCAAGACACAAGAGAGTTTCCTAGCAAGTGACAAGTGCCTGAAGTACTTTTCCTATCTAGTTTGCATCCAGCAAAGTCTGAATCCGAATAACCAACTAAAGAACAGGTTGATCCCTTAGGATACCATAATCCTAGACTCCTAGTTCCAACTAGATACTTGAAAATCCTCTTAACTGCACTAAGGTGAGACTCTTTAGGATCGGATTGGTATCTCGCACACATGCAAACACTGAACATGATGTCAGGCCTGCTTGCAGTGAGATAGAGCAATGATCCTATCATACCTCTATACCTTGTAACATCTACTGGTTTCCCTTTTTCATCTCTATCTAAAAGGTTCCCTTGACTCATGGGAGTATCAATGGACTTGAAGTTTTCAAAACTGAATTTCTTTATCAAATCATTGCAATATTTAGTTTGACTAATGAAAATGCCTTGCTTGCTTTGGTTAATTTGAAATCCTAAGAAATATGATAGTTCACCCATCATTGACATTTCAAATTTACCTTTCATCAAATTTTCAAAATCGTTTCAAAGTTTATTGTTTGTAGATCCAAAGATTATGTCATCAACATAAACTTGGACCAGCAAGATGTCATTTCCATTAGTTTTAATGAAAAGTGTCTTGTCAACATTTCCTCTTAAAAAGTTTTGTTGAATGAGGAAATTGTTGAGCTTCTCATATCAAGCCCTTGGGGCTTGTTTCAACCCATAGAGGGCTTTTGCTAGCTTGTATACATGATTAGGAAAATCAGAATTCTCAAAACCAGGTGTTTGGCTAACAAAAACTTCCTCTTGGATGTCACCATTGAGAAAGGCACTTTTAACATCCATTTGATAAAGCTTAAAGTCCATTATACATGTATAAGCAAGAAGTATCCTAATGGCTTCTAATCTAGCAACAGGGGCATAGGTTTCATCAAAATCTATCTTGATGACTCCATTCTCATCTAACTTGTTCCTAAACACCCACCTTGATCCTATGATGTGCTTATTTTCTGGTTTAGGTACTAGATGCCAGACTTTGTTCCTCTCAAATTGGTTTAACTCCTCTTGCATAGCAAGTATCCACTCACTATCTAGTAAGGCTTCCTTAATGTTCTTAGGTTCAATCTGAGATACAAAGGCAGTAAGGTTACAAAAATGTCTAAGGTTCCTCCTAGTTGCCACTCCTTTAGAGATGTCACCTATGATGTTATCTATGGGATGGTTTCTACTATACTTCCACTCTCTAGGTAACTCATCTACTCTAATGGGTTCAACATAGTCACTGTTGGTTGGAGGTGCAGCTTCCTTTGGTTCTATAGGTTCAGATTCTACAACTTCATCCAAAGAAGCATCAACCAAAGAAGGATTGTTGTTCAAGGTTTCTTTAAAAAGTTCATCAAACTTTACATGAACTGACTCTTCAATGGTTTTTGTTCTCTTGTTGTAGATTCTATAGGATTTGCTAGTTTGGGAATAACCTAGAAAGATACCCTCATCTGCCTTGGGATCAAACTTACCTAGGTGTTCCTTGCCATTGTTTAAAACAAAGCACTTACAACCAAATACTCTAAAGTAAGAAATATTAGGCTTTCTACCCTTGTACAACTCATAAGGAGTTTTCCTAAGAATTGGCCTAATCAAAACTCTGTTGACAACATGTGTGGCAGTGTTAATTGCATCAGCCCAGAAATACTTAGGAATATTTGAGTCTTTAAGCATAGTCCTAGCTAGCTCCTCTAAAGACCTATTTTTCCTCTCCACTACACCATTTTGCTGTGGTGTCCTAGGGGCTGAGTACATGTGATGAATACCATTCTGTTCACAATAAGTATCAAAAGAATCATTTTGGAATTCACCTCCATGATCACTTTTGATTGACATTATTTTCTGACTAGTTTCGTTTTGTACCAAGTTTGCAAACTTTTTAAAAACAGAAAACGCGTCACTTTTATGAGTCAGAAAGAAAGTCCATGTGAATCTAGAATAGTCATCAATTAACACGAATCCATACATATTACCACCAAAACTCCTCACTTGAGATGGACCAAAGAGGTCCATGTGAATCAGCTGAAAAACCCTATTGATTTTGACCATGTCTATTGGGGGAAAAGAAGATTTGACAAGTTTGCTTCTCTCACAAGAATCGCACAACCTATCCTTAGCAAACTTTCTATTTAGAAGACCTATGACTAACTGCTTACTAACAAGTCTATTCAAATGATCTATATGAATGTGTGCAACAAGTTTATGCCATAACCATGTTTCATCAGCATTTGATAATAAGCAACAAACAGAATCAGCAGGCATAGCATTTAAATCCAACATGTAGATATTGTTAACTCTATCACCAACCAGTTTGATGCTTTTATCATCTTTATGCTCAATTATGCAAGAAAGTGGTGAAAAGCTTACTTGAAAGCCACTGTCACATAGCTGACTTATACTTAGAAGGTTATGTTTTAGCCCTTCCACGTATAAGACGTTTTTAATGATTGCAGTCGATTCGCTGCCTATGTCACCACTTCCACAAATCTTACCCTTATTATTATTGCCATATTTGACAAATCCACCTTCTTTTAGGCTTAGGGACAGGAACATTGACTTGTCCCCTGTCATATGCTTTGAGCTTCCACTATCAAGGTACCATTAGTGCCTTGTGGATCTCAAGCATACCTGCAACAAAATCAGAATTTAGGTTTAGGTCCCCAATATAAATTGGGTCCTGGGGGGTCAGTTTCAAGCTTGGGTGTCTTGACCTTCCAAATCTGTTTACATCCTCTGTTGGCAAGTTTTTTAAATTTGCAATTGTAAACATAATGTCCTTTTCTACAACAGAAATGACATGTGACAGCAGAGGATGCATACTGTTTTGATTTGACAAAGACATTATGCATATGACTAGATCTGCCATGGTTCTGGTTATGCTTAACATGCCTATATCCAATTCCATGTTTATTGTGATTATGCTTAGCATGCATATTTGGTTTATAGCCTAGTCCAGATTTCTCATTGAAATTCCTTTGATTAGCAAGAAGTAAGTCTAACTGGTTTTTACTACTGTTAAACTTGTCTAGATCACTATGCAATGCATGATTTTCATTTTTCAGATTTTCATTTGTATCCTTAAGGGAATCATGCTCAAGTTTAATCTCATCATACAATATGCATTTCTCATCTAGTAACTTCTTAGTACTTATCAACTTCTTAATGGTACTAACATACTCATCTTGTAATTCACTAAATGCATTTTGTAGCTCATCATATGAAGGATTAGATGAACTTACTTCGCTTTCCGAATCTGAGTCTGTTTTAGCCATAAGACACAAATTTGCTTGTTCTTCTTCAAAAGATGAAGAGGATTCGTTGTCATTATCGTTCCATGCAACATAAGCTTTTCTGGATTTGTGGGCTGGTTCCTTGTCTTTGTTCTTAGCAGTTATGTTTTTGTTTTGCAACTTGTAACACTCAGACTTTATGTGTCCTGTTTTTCCGCATTCATAGCAAGTTATAGTCTTGGTGTCATTTGCTTTAGAATTTGCTGGTTTTCTGAATTTATTGTCTTTCTTTTTCAGAAATTTCTTGAACTTCTTGACAAGTAACCCAAGCTCTTCATCATCCTCACTGTTTGATTCACCTGAGCATCTCTCTTGTTCAACTTTTGATTGGTGTGCTTGAACTTTCAGTGACAAACCTTTCCTTTTCCTGTCAATCTGCTCAGATTCATTAAGTCTTTGCAATTCCATCTCATGCTCTCTCAATTTTCCAAACAGTGTAGCTATAGCCATACTTCCAAGATATTTGGATTCTGCAATGGCAGTAATTTTTGGCTGCCATTCCCTAGTTAAACATCGCATGACTTTACTGATTTGTTGGTCATTGTATATTTCCTTTCCTAATGCATTAAGGTTGTTGACAATGTGTGTGAATCTGGTTTGCATGTCGTTAATTGATTCCTCTTTCTTCATACTAAACAACTCGTACTCATGCATCAAGGTGTTTACACGAGCTCTTTTCACATCCGTGGTTCCTTCATGTGTCTGTTGAAGGGTGTCCCACATCTCTTTTGCTGTTTTACAATTAGACACTATGAAAAATTCGTCAGCAGATAATGCAGATGTAA
The DNA here is from genome assembly GCA_037974775.1 of Cicer pinnatifidum. NCBI lineage: Eukaryota > Viridiplantae > Streptophyta > Magnoliopsida > Fabales > Fabaceae > Cicer > Cicer pinnatifidum. Next base: position 16,807,389 of record JBBPBR010000006.1, read on the forward strand.
TAATATTTTTCGCCTTAGCATTATAACCTACCTTCTTCTTGTCATCATCAGACCAGTCCGATCTTGGTTTCAAGATAGAAGTTTCACCAGTGCCAGCAATTGTTGGCACAAATGGTCCCTCTAAAACAACATCTAATATGTCTATGCTAGCAGCCTCTAGGAAAATCAACATCCTATGTTTCCAGTACCCTCAATGAAGCACCCTCTCCTAGGAATTCTGAGGTCATGATCTTTTTATGAGAATGACTCTTAAAAAAGTAGGCTCTTGATGCCAATTGATGTTGGATATGACCTCAGTTTGATAGAAATTATGCAGAATAATGCCTATTCTAACAATATGCGCAACAGTTTAATACATTCGAAATTTACTAAACAAAATATTAAATAAGGTCCCAAAAAGATCACTCCTAAAGAAAATCAACAATAACATTTATTGTTTATTATGAAGAGTGCAGCATATACATTTATCATTCAAGATATTGATTCACATACAAGCATGCTAAGACAACCTTTCATGTAATGACAAGATACGCAGAAATTTATTTACGCATACAATCAATCTCAATCAAATAAGCAATGCAGAAACTAAAAAGTGATAAGGGAAAGCAAATGGTACGCAGTAATTTTTATACTGGTTCAGTCGTTGTTGAACGGCCTACGTCCAGTCCTAAGATCAACTCTGATCTTAGCCTTTCCACTAGAATGTCTCAGAATCAGTTTACAGATGTTCCAGCTCCTCGCCTATCAATCTTAAACTATTCTTTCTATTCTATTCTTATCTCCCTGAATCCCAGAGTCTATCTCCCATAAACTCTTCCAAGATTTCAGTCAAGTGTCTTCTTGATGAGATCCCTCAATCACAAAAGATCACTACCAGTAAAGACTGGATTTCTCAATGTTATTTGATTACAGAAATCATTTACAGATGTTCTAAAATAGAAATACACAGATTTTGTCAAGCAAGCTGCTTCTCTAAATGACTTTCTCTTTGCAATCTTTTTCAGCCTTTGTTAATCATGAATGAATAAGGTTCAAGTCTGAAAAAGCAAAGTTCAATGTTATTTTTAATGTGAGAAAGTGACTATTAGAAAGTTCTATGAATGTCAAAGTGTATTGGATATTGTTTAGAAGAAAAGCTTGAAAAACAGTTTATATAGATTCAAAAAAACAACACATGAATCGATTTACCCAATCGATTTATTAAAGTTATAAAGCATATTAATCGATTTACCAAATCGATTTCGCGAGTCTTGTTTTTCTTGAATCTTGAAACTGCAGAAACTAATCAATTTACCTAATCGATTATTTTAAAGCATTCTTCAGATTTGAATAACAGTTCATATTTGAATCGATTTGCATAATCGATTTGGTATGTTTTGTTCCAACAACGAGATCAAAACAATCGATTTACTCAATCGATTCAAACATTCACATAATCGATTTGGCCAGGACTAAGTCTTCTCTGTTTGTTAAAACTTTTGTGCTAATCGATTTGGTCAATCGATTTCACTACTTACAGAGAGGCCTTAAATCATTTAATCGATGTGCTAAATCGATTATGGACTTATGTCCGAAGAACAATGCATCAGTTTGTTTCATTCAATCGATTTACCAAATCGATTAATGTCAAACTTATTTCAAAAGAAATATAACAATGGATTGTACTAATCGATTGGGTATGTCCCAGACCAAGTTCAGTTTAAAACTTATTTTTTTAAATCGATTTGCCTAATCGATTTGTTAACTGCTGGTTTGGCTCTATGACTTTCACAATCGATTGTGTCAATCGATTTAAAAACAATTAGACTAAAAATGTGATTGGAACAATCGATGTGTCAAATCGATTAGTTTGCAAGGCATGCTACTGACTTGCACAATTTAGTCTCAGTCAATATGCTAATCGATTTGCCTAATCGATTTAAGCAATCAGTTCAGTCTTTGTGATTTACACAATCGATTTGCCTAATCGATTTAAGGCTAACTGGCTCTCTAACTTGCACAATTTATTTTCTAATAATTGTACCAATCAATTTGTCTAATCGATTGATAGCATACTTGATTTTTCAGAAAATGTGCAAATCGATTTTGCCAATCGATTGATTTATCACAGACTGCATATATTCCTACAACCCTTTTACAGAATTGATTTGTCTAATCGATTTTGTCAGTGATTCTTCAAACTTTGTTGATTCCTTGAGTTCCAAGTCATTGTCTCAAGTTTGTAGGGTTGAGTTGTTGTTCCTGAAATTTTACTCAGTTCAAAATGTTAGATTTATCACATGATGTATGTTTATCAATAATATCAAAAATGGACTTATGTCTAACACCTATATGATAGTTGTATCAGAGTAAAACAAAATAAATTGATAGCTGTATCAGAGTAAGTATCAATGCTAATTGTCAAAGCAGATATTAGTGAGCATGAATAAGCGTCAATAAGATATAAGCTATGTAGCAGAAGCAGAGCAGTATCAGAGGAACCAATATCAGAGCTTATTAGGGCAAACAATGCACTAATATCAGACAATGTGCAATACATATCAGAGCAATCAGAGTGCAATAATAAGTAACACATATCCTAAGTGCAAGTTATAAATTTTCTCCCGCTTTGTCAGTTAATCCAAAAAGGAGTAAAGGGTGAGAATGCTGAAAGGAGAAGCTATCTGCAGAAGTTTTCTCCCCCTGTGTTAGTAACAACATTGAATACTCACAGTGATAGCGTTAGATCAAAAAAAATATTGAAATAGATTATAATGCAGATTAAATCAGATTATGGCGCAATATGGTAAACAACAATATAGATCAGCTAATGTAACTCTAAAAACAGTCTTTCATATAATCACCAAAAAAGGATAGTACATATGAAATGATCATTACACAGAAAGAAGCAAATAGCAGTGCAAAACAACAAAGAATCTAAAACCTAAACATCTAGATTTGGTTGTTCCCCATTATTATCTAAGGAAGAGGCTGAGACCGTTGTATTATCCTCAGCAGGTGCCTCCTCAACATGAGGTTCAGCGTCATGTACTTGCGTAGGAATCGGTTCTTCTGCGGCTTGTCTGCCAATCTCAGCAACATCACTGAAAGACAATTTAATGCCTAGATGTTCCTGGATTGCTGCAACATCCTGTGCAACCATGTTCAAATCAGAATGAAGTTTTTGGATAGCAGCCTCCATCCTTGCAATTGACGCATCCAGTTTGGCGTCGTGAGCAGCCAAAAACTCCATCAGTTTGGCAAAAATATCAGCAGATGCTGCAACAGGTTGAGCAGCTGGTTCAGGGTTCTGCTGAACTTGCTCAGCATTCGTCAGTGGTCTTTTCCAAACGCCATCTACCCTCCTTAACTGCACCTGGTTCACAATAGATTCACCAAAAAACAGGGTGGTCTTGGACACTTCTTCATTCTTGAAGGACACTTTGAAGTGTTCCAAGATTTTGGTGATCAGTTGGGGGTACGGAAGCAAAAGCTTTCCCTGTGCGGCTTCCAGCATGTGTCGGAGGACTATCCAAGCCCAGCTCATCTTGAGCTCTTTGCACAGTCCCCATAGCAGCGTGATGTCCAACCTTTGGACAACTGCGTGATTTCCGGAACGCGGAACTAGCATCCTGGTGAGCGCGTACATCAGCATCCGTTGCTGAACCTTCATTTGGCCAATTGGTAGTGAAACAGATTCCACAAACCTTCATTTGCCTCTCCAGTGAAGCTTCCCATCCTTCGTCAGCTTCATCTGCATCGGAGCTTCTGTCAACTGTGTTTCGATGATAAGGCAATCCCGATAGCTTCGAGAACTCCTCAAAGGACATGGAAATCTTCGTTCCTTTGATTATAGCTTTGAATCCGGTTTCCGTCATCTTGAATGTAGAATAAAAAGCACGGATCAAATTTGGATAAGTGTCGAGATTGTTGGATAAAAATTCTTCTAGACCATGAAAGCGAAGATGGTCTTGGAAAGTGAAGCCGTATTGGTCGATGTAAGGATAATCCAATGTTCGAGCATCATGAATCTTCCTTTTGATGAACGCAGGTGGAATTTTGAACTGTTCCACTGATTTAACCTTCGAAGCTATTGCCTTCTTTTGAGGTGTGGAGGAAGAAATCTTCTTCTTCTTCTTAGCTATGTCTTTCATTGCATCAGCAAGGAGTTTTTCTAAAGGTGGCTCCTTCCGTTTCTTTGTCTTGCCTTGATCTACGGCAATGCTTTTGCCCTTGTCTTGTGCACCAATTTTGTGAGTAGGCACAGAGACACGTTTAGATAAGGTGGGAGGTGGTGAAGGGGTTCTCCCACTAGATGAAGATGAAGGAGAAGGAGTGTTGGGTGAGGTTCTTTTAGCTCTAGCCATTTCAATCAGTTTGGAAGCAAAAACAGAGAAAAAAAAATCAAAGAAGGGATGTTTGTGTGGATTGAAAGCAGAGAAACATAGGTGATTTGAGTGAGTATGCAGCAAGTTGAAATGTGAAATCGATTTTAGGTTGTGAAAGCAAGTGGTAGGAATCGATTGTTACTGTTCCTTTTATAGATTCAAGTGCATAAATCGATTGGTCCAATCGATTAGGTAACCGTTGCTGGGGAAGTCCAATCAACAGAGCCGTTAGAGTCCGTAACGGCTAGAAAAGAAAAACATAACGGTCATATTGTCAATCGATTACCCAAATCGATTCCTTTAGTTACTCAATCGATTTCCCTAATCGATTTCGTATCAGTTTAGCAGCTTTCATACCAGTTCAGAACTAAATCCATCTCAGAATCGATTTCCCAAATCGATTCACTAAAGCTCAGATTTCAAACAACTTTAAACAATCGATTACCCTAATCGATTTCGAGGTAGAGTCTGGAAAACATTTTAGAACTTTGAAGTCAGGGGCCAAAGTAATCGATTTTCCAAATCGATTCTTTAAACTGTATCAAGTGGTCAATCGATTATCCAAATCGATTGGGAAAGGACAAGTTAAAGCATTTAGCTTTCTGGGAATACAAAATCGATTACCCCAATCGATTTTCGTGATTCTATTTTTGAAAAATAGAAACTGTTTGGCATAAATCGATTTGCCAAATCGATTTCATAAAGCCATTTTTCTGTGTATCCACAGGATAATCGATTTATCCAATCGATTTAACACAGATGTTAGATCTCACTAGGATCTATGATGCCCAGTTTCATCCTAATGTAAAGGAAACATTCCTTTGGCAATGCTTTGGTAAATATGTCATCCAACTGCTCAGTTGTATTGACATACTCAAGCTTGATATTCCCACTTTGAAATTGGTCCCGAATGAAATGATGCCTTATCTCAATGTGCTTGGTTCTAAAATGCATCACTGGGTTCTTAGTGATACAAATAGCACTTGTGTTATCACACATAATAGGCACAGTTCCTAAATCAACACCAAAATCCGATAAGTGTTGTTTCATCCAAAGGATCTGAGCATAACAGCTTCCAGCTGCAATGTACTCAGCCTCAGTTGTGGAAAGTGCAATGCTGGTTTGCTTCTTGCTAAACCAAGACACAAGAGAGTTCCCTAGCAAGTGACAAGTACCTGAGGTACTTTTCCTATCTAGTTTGCATCCAGCAAAGTCTGAATCCGAATAACCAACTAAAGAACAGGTAGATCCCTTAGGATACCATAATCCTAGACTCCTAGTTCCAACTAGATACCTGAAAATTCTCTTAACTGCGCTAAGGTGAGACTCTTTAGGATCTGATTGGTATCTCGCACACATGCAAACACTGAACATGATGTCAGGCCTTCTTGCAGTGAGATAGAGCAATGATCCTATCATACCTCTATACCTTGTAACATCTACTGGTTTCCCTTTTTCATCTCTATCTAAAAGGTTCCCTTGACTCATGGGAGTATCAATGGACTTGAAATTTTCAAAACTGAATTTCTTTATCAAATCATTGCAATATTTTGTTTGACTAATGAAAATGCCTTGCTTGCTTTGGTTAATTTGAAATCCCAAGAAATATGACAGTTCACCCATCATTGACATTTCAAATTTACCTTTCATCAAATTTTCAAAATCTTTGCAAAGCTTATTGTTTGTAGATCCAAAGATTATGTCATCAACATAAACTTGGACCAGCAAGATGTCATTTCCATTAGTTTTTATGAAAAGTGTCTTGTCAACATTTCCTCTTAAAAAATTTTGTTGAAGGAGGAAATTGCTGAGCTTCTCATACCAAGCTCTTGGAGCTTGTTTCAACCCATAAAGGGCTTTTGTTAGCTTGTATACATGATTGGGAAAATCAGAATTCTCAAAACCAGGTGTTTGGCTAACAAAAACTTCCTCTTGGATATCACCATTGAGAAAGGCACTTTTAACATCCATTTGATAAAGCTTAAAGTCCATTATACATGCATAAGTAAGTAGTATTCTAATGGCTTCTAACCTAGCTATAGGGGCATAGGTTTCATCAAAATCTATTCCCTCCTCCTAATTGTAACCCTTGTACAACTCATAAGGAGTTTTCCTAAGAATTGGCCTAATCAAAACTCTGTTGACAACATGTGTGGCAGTGTTAATTGCATCAGCCCAGAAATACTTAGGAATATTTGAGTCCTTAAGCATAGTCCTAGCTAGCTCCTCTAAAGACCTATTTTTCCTCTCTACTACACCATTTTGCTGTGGTGTCCTAGGGGTTGAATACATGTGATGAATACCATTCTGTTCACAATAAGTATCAAAAGAATCATTTTGTAATTCACCTCCATGATCGCTTTTGATTGACATTATTTTCTGACTAGTTTCGTTTTGTACCAAGTTTGCAAACTTTTTAAAAACAGAAAACGCGTCACTTTTATGAGTTAGAAAGAAAGTCCATGTGAATCTAGAATAGTCATCAATTAACACGAATCCATACATATTACCACCAAAACTTCTCACCTGAGATGGACCAAAGAGGTCCATGTGAATCAGCTGCAGAACCCTATTGATTTTGACCATTTCTATTGGGGGAAAAGAAGATTTGACAAGTTTGCTTCTTTCACAAGAATCGCACAATCTATCCTTAGAAAACTTTCTATTGGGAAGACCTATGACTAATTGTTTACTAACAAGTCTATTCAAATGATCTATATGAATGTGTGCAACACGTTTATGCCATAACCATGTTTCATCAGCATTTGATAATAAGCAACAAACAGAATCAGCAGGCATGGCATTTAAATCCAACATGTAGATATTGTTAACTCTATCACCAACCAGTTTGATGCTTTTATCATCTTTATGCTCAATTATGCAAGAAAGTGGTGAAAAGCTTACTTGAAAGCCATTGTCACATAGCTGACTTATACTTAGAAGGTTATGTTTCAGCCCTTCCACATATAAGATGTTTTTAATGATTGTAGTCGATTCGCTGCCTATGTCACCACTTCCACAAATCTCACCCTTATTGTTATCGTCGTATTTGACAAATCCACATTCTTTTAGGCTTAGGGACAGGAACATTGACTTGTCCCCTGTCATATGCTTTGAGCATCCACTATCAAGGTACCATTGGTGCCTTGTGGATCTCAAGCATACCTGCAACAAAATCAGAACTTAGGTTTAGGTCCCCAATATAAATTGGGTCCTGGGGGGTCAGTTTCAAGCTTGGGTGTCTTGACCTTCCAAATCTATTTACATCCTCTATTGGCAAGTTTTTTAAATTTGCAATTGTAAACATAATGTCCTTTTCTACAACAGAAATGACATGTGACAGCAGAGGATGCATACTGTTTTGATTTGACAAAGACATTATGGATATGACTAGATCTGCCATGGTTCTGGTTATGCTTAACATGCCTATATCCAATTCCATGTTTATTGTGATTATGCTTAGCATGCATATTTGGTTTATAGCCTAGTCCAGATTTCTCATTGAAATTCCTTTGATTAGCAAGAAGTAAGTCTAACTGGTTTTTACTACTGTTAAACTTGTCTAGATCACTATGCAATGCATGATTTTCATTTTTCAGATTTTCATTTGTATCCTTAAGGGAATCATGCTCAAGTTTAATCTCAT
>JBBPBR010000006.1:16824113-16848709 GCA_037974775.1 Cicer pinnatifidum
CCAGTACAACCACACTCTTACAAAGAAAATATTTAAACTAAGTCAGATACAAGCTTAAAGTGCTATTGCTGACTGGTGCATTTTGAAAACAGAGGACCAAAACCCAATATATAGCCTTGGCCTTCTCCTTATTCTCCCACACTAAAGGATGTGGGACTTGCAATCAACCCCAACAATCTCCACCTTGATTGTAAGAGTTACAACTTCCGCTTCCATTGTCTTACCGATAATCATACTCCACCATAAAAAGTACACTTCACTTGGAACTAAACCATCCCAAGAATTTTCTCTACTTGGAACTAAACCATTCCAAGAATTTTCTCATGTCGAAACCTAGCTGAAATTTATGGTGCAACTCCCATGTTGGCTTCCAGGAAGTTCTTCAGCCATCGACACATCACAACACACCTTGCATCAATGCCAACCAATGCCTGTGTGCTGTTCTGAATTCGCCAGCAATAACTTGCCCTTTTTCATGGTATAGCGGAAATACCATAAGGACAAACTTTATCTTCTAGATGAGATCACCATCATCTCCCAAAACTAGGGAGACCTTGCCAGCACTTGTCTCAGAGTCTTTTTCAGATACTGCTCCACTTGGACAATCCCAAAACAAGGGAGACCTTGCCAGCACTTGTCTTAGAGTCTTTTTCAGATACTGCTCCACCTGGACAATTTCTCTTCACATGCCCAGACTTTCCACACTCCCAGCACACCAAATTCTTTGCATGTATCTTCTTCCCATTAGCCCCACTTCTAGTTAGCAACATTGAGCTTGATGAAGTGCTTTCATCATTTTTCATTCTTCTTTCTTCAGAAATAATTTTAGTTGCAACTTCTTCAAAACTCAAACTTTCCTTCCCATACATCAGAACAGGTTTAAGATGAACATAGGAAGGTGGAAGGGAAAAAATGAGCCTTAACGCTTTATCTTCATCATCAATCTCAACTTTGATAGATTCCAACTCAGAGACAATATTATTCAAAGTACTAAGATGATCAGCGATTTTCGTACCCTCATCCATGCGCAGATTATGGAATTGCTCTTTCAACAACAACCGATTTGAGATGCCCTTAGTCTGATATAACCCTTCAAGCTTCTCCTAGAGTTGTTTGGCTGATGAAAGATTCTGCATATTCGCAAGAACATTCTTTGCCAAACATAGACGAATTGCACTTGCAGCTCTCAAATCTAGTTCCTCCCACTTGTCGGCCTCCATGTTGGAAGTGTTTCCTTTCAACGCCTTGTGTAATCCTGATTGTATAAGCACATCCTTGACTTGTACTTTCCACAAGCCAAAGTTGATTCTTCCATCAAACTTCTCTATGTCAAACTTCATAACGCTTGAATAAGACATAGCAGCTGCACGCAGACTGTAAACTGTGCACCAGGTAAGTTCCCAAGAAAGAGAGGTGGGTCACAACAGACACACTTAAATACCAAAACTTGATTAATTAAAGAATGGGCACTAGGGTAATATTTGGATAAATGAAGGGCAAAGAGGGAACTTCCATTATACTTCACTAAATATATATATATATATATTTTTTTTTCTTTTCATTTTCTCAAAAACATTTTCCTCTTCTCCTTGCCGTTCATTCTCGTTCCCTTGAGGTTCCACTTCCCAATCTCCAACCCCATTTTATTTACATGTCCAAATGCTTCAAACCAAAATCTTCTTAGGAATCTTTAAAAATGTTTGTAAACATTACATGTCCAAATATGTCTCTACACTCTTAAAAATTAGACTTGATCAATGAAGCAGGGAAGAATGACCCAAAACTGAAGGATTTGAACGAAAGTTGCAATCCAACAAAAATGGAGCTCAAAACCAATTTACTTAGAACCTCATTTTCTCCATTAGCATAAACGGTGAGTTCTTTACATTAAGTTTTTTTTAATTTTCTTTTATCATGAGAGATTCTGGGACAAAATCATTTTTTTGTTTTCTTAATTAATTATGATCTGATTTGGGAAAAAGGAAATGAAATAAATTAGTAGGAGTGAGTGAGAAAAACAAGAATGATTAAGCATATATGGAATTTTCACAAATTGCTTTTAAGTGATGTTTGATGACATACATGTTGTGAACTCTAATTGTATGTTGTTTTAAAATCAATTTATGTGTTAAAATGGTTTAATTAGATGCTCATACCTTGTTTAAAAATTAGTAGGTTTGTCGAGCACAAATTATCCTCGTTACTGCTGTTGCCTTTGATTTGTATGCAAAATCTAAAAAAAAATAAAAAATTGTCCTTGGTAAAATGTCATCAACATGTTGCCTTTGGTCCAGATTTTCCCTCTAATTCCAACTTTGAATTAGGGACTTAGAATTATTTTATATGAGTTAAATTTTGTCTCCTTAATTTGTTGGAAATATAATGTATGCTAACATCTCATAATGCATAGGTAAAGGAAGAAAAATCAGGAAGCTGAGGGTAGTTAAATTATATGTAATTCAATTGTGTAAATTTGATTCTTGTTAATTACCTTTTCTTACTTGCCTCTAAATTATTGAGATGTATGAATTATAATGTCAAATTCTAGATGCTTACATATTTGTGTTGGGAAAGATAGCATAAGTTTAAAAGAATTAAGACACAATCACAACACAAGAATATAACGTGGAAACTCCAAAACCGGCAACGAGAGAATTAACACTATGTGAAAATTGTTACAACACATAGACTTTTCTCACTCACACCCAACGCCCCAGTACAACCACACTCTTACAAAGAAAATATTTAAACTAAGTCAGATACAAGCTTAAAGTGCTATTGCTGACTGGTGCATTTTGAAAACAGAGGACCAAAACCCAATATATAGCCTTCGCCTTCTCCTTATTCTCCCACACTAAAGGATGTGGGACTTGCAATCAACCCCAACAATCTCCACCTTGATTGTAAGAGTTACAACTTCCGCTTCCATTGTCTTAACGATAATCATACTCCACCATAAAAAGTACACTTCACTTGGAACTAAACCATCCCAAGAATTTTCTCTACTTGGAACTAAACCATTCCAAGAATTTTCTCATGTCGAAACCTAGCTGAAATTTATGGTGCAACTCCCATGTTGGCTTCCAGGAAGTTCTTCAGCCATCGACACATCACAACACACCTTGCATCAATGCCAACCAATGCCTGTGTGCTGTTCTGAATTCGCTAGCAATAACTTGCCCTTTTCCATGGTATAGCGGAAATACCATAAGGACAAAATTTATCTTCTAGATGAGATCACCATCATCTCCCAAAACTAGGGAGACCTTGCCAGCACTTGTCTCAGAGTCTTTTTCAGATACTGCTCCACTTGGACAATCCCAAAACAAGGGAGACCTTGCCAGCACTTGTCTTAGAGTCTTTTTCAGATACTGCTCCACCTGGACAATTTCTCTTCACATGCCCAGACTTTCCACACTCCCAGCACACCAAATTCTTTGCATGTATCTTCTTCCCATTAGCCCCACTTCTAGTTAGCAACATTGAGCTTGATGAAGTGCTTTCATCATTTTTCATTCTTCTTTCTTCAGAAATAATTTTAGTTGCAACTTCTTCAAAACTCAAACTTTCCTTCCCATACATCAGAACAGGTTTAAGATGAACATAGGAAGGTGGAAGGGAAAAAATGAGCCTTAACGCTTTATCTTCATCATCAATCTCAACTTTGATAGATTCCAACTCAGAGACAATATTATTCAAAGTACTAAGATGATCAGCGATTTTCGTACCCTCATCCATGCGCAGATTATGGAATTGCTCTTTCAACAACAACCGATTTGAGATGCCCTTAGTCTGATATAACCCTTCAAGCTTCTCCTAGAGTTGTTTGGCTGATGAAAGATTCTGCATATTCGCAAGAACATTCTTTGCCAAACATAGACGAATTGCACTTGCAGCTCTCAAATCTAGTTCCTCCCACTTGTCGGCCTCCATGTTGGAAGTGTTTCCTTTCAACGCCTTGTGTAATCCTGATTGTATAAGCACATCCTTGACTTGTACTTTCCACAAGCCAAAGTTGATTCTTCCATCAAACTTCTCTATGTCAAACTTCATAACGCTTGAATAAGACATAGCAGCTGCACGCAGACTGTAAACTGTGCACCAGGTAAGTTCCCAAGAAAGAGAGGTGGGTCACAACAGACACACTTAAATACCAAAACTTGATTAATTAAAGAATGGGCACTAGGGTAATATTTGGATAAATGAAGGGCAAAGAGGGAACTTCCATTATACTTCACTAAATATATATATATATATATTTTTTTTTCTTTTCATTTTCTCAAAAACATTTTCCTCTTCTCCTTGCCGTTCATTCTCGTTCCCTTGAGGTTCCACTTCCCAATCTCCAACCCCATTTTATTTACATGTCCAAATGCTTCAAACCAAAATCTTCTTAGGAATCTTTAAAAATGTTTGTAAACATTACATGTCCAAATATGTCTCTACACTCTTAAAAATTAGACTTGATCAATGAAGCAGGGAAGAATGACCCAAAACTGAAGGATTTGAACGAAAGTTGCAATCCAACAAAAATGGAGCTCAAAACCAATTTACTTAGAACCTCATTTTCTCCATTAGCATAAACGGTGAGTTCTTTACATTAAGTTTTTTTTAATTTTCTTTTATCATGAGAGATTCTGGGACAAAATCATTTTTTTGTTTTCTTAATTAATTATGATCTGATTTGGGAAAAAGGAAATGAAATAAATTAGTAGGAGTGAGTGAGAAAAACAAGAATGATTAAGCATATATGGAATTTTCACAAATTGCTTTTAAGTGATGTTTGATGACATACATGTTGTGAACTCTAATTGTATGTTGTTTTAAAATCAATTTATGTGTTAAAATGGTTTAATTAGATGCTCATACCTTGTTTAAAAATTAGTAGGTTTGTCGAGCACAAATTATCCTCGTTACTGCTGTTGCCTTTGATTTGTATGCAAAATCTAAAAAAAAATAAAAAATTGTCCTTGGTAAAATGTCATCAACATGTTGCCTTTGGTCCAGATTTTCCCTCTAATTCCAACTTTGAATTAGGGACTTAGAATTATTTTATATGAGTTAAATTTTGTCTCCTTAATTTGTTGGAAATATAATGTATGCTAACATCTCATAATGCATAGGTAAAGGAAGAAAAATCAGGAAGCTGAGGGTAGTTAAATTATATGTAATTCAATTGTGTAAATTTGATTCTTGTTAATTACCTTTTCTTACTTGCCTCTAAATTATTGAGATGTATGAATTATAATGTCAAATTCTAGATGCTTACATATTTGTGTTGGGAAAGATAGCATAAGTTTAAAAGAATTAAGACACAATCACAACACAAGAATATAACGTGGAAACTCCAAAACCGGCAACGAGAGAATTAACACTATGTGAAAATTGTTACAACACATAGACTTTTCTCACTCACACCCAACGCCCCAGTACAACCACACTCTTACAAAGAAAATATTTAAACTAAGTCAGATACAAGCTTAAAGTGCTATTGCTGACTGGTGCATTTTGAAAACAGAGGACCAAAACCCAATATATAGCCTTGGCCTTCTCCTTATTCTCCCACACTAAAGGATGTGGGACTTGCAATCAACCCCAACAATCTCCACCTTGATTGTAAGAGTTACAACTTCCGCTTCCATTGTCTTACCGATAATCATACTCCACCATAAAAAGTACACTTCACTTGGAACTAAACCATCCCAAGAATTTTCTCTACTTGGAACTAAACCATTCCAAGAATTTTCTCATGTCGAAACCTAGCTGAAATTTATGGTGCAACTCCCATGTTGGCTTCCAGGAAGTTCTTCAGCCATCGACACATCACAACACACCTTGCATCAATGCCAACCAATGCCTGTGTGCTGTTCTGAATTCGCCAGCAATAACTTGCCCTTTTTCATGGTATAGCGGAAATACCATAAGGACAAACTTTATCTTCTAGATGAGATCACCATCATCTCCCAAAACTAGGGAGACCTTGCCAGCACTTGTCTCAGAGTCTTTTTCAGATACTGCTCCACTTGGACAATCCCAAAACAAGGGAGACCTTGCCAGCACTTGTCTTAGAGTCTTTTTCAGATACTGCTCCACCTGGACAATTTCTCTTCACATGCCCAGACTTTCCACACTCCCAGCACACCAAATTCTTTGCATGTATCTTCTTCCCATTAGCCCCACTTCTAGTTAGCAACATTGAGCTTGATGAAGTGCTTTCATCATTTTTCATTCTTCTTTCTTCAGAAATAATTTTAGTTGCAACTTCTTCAAAACTCAAACTTTCCTTCCCATACATCAGAACAGGTTTAAGATGAACATAGGAAGGTGGAAGGGAAAAAATGAGCCTTAACGCTTTATCTTCATCATCAATCTCAACTTTGATAGATTCCAACTCAGAGACAATATTATTCAAAGTACTAAGATGATCAGAGATTTTCGTACCCTCATCCATGCGCAGATTATGGAATTGCTCTTTCAACAACAACCGATTTGAGATGCCCTTAGTCAGATATAACCCTTCAAGCTTCTCCTAGAGTTGTTTGGCTGATGACAGATTCTGCACATTCGCAAGAACATTCTTTGCCAAACATAGACGAATTGCACTTGCAGCTCTCAAATCTAGTTCCTCCCACTTGTCGGCCTCCATGTTGGAAGTGTTTCCTTTCAACGCCTTGTGTAATCCTGATTGTATAAGCACATCCTTGACTTGTACTTTCCACAAGCCAAAGTTGATTCTTCCATCAAACTTCTCTATGTCAAACTTCATAACGCTTGAATAAGACATAGCAGCTGCACGCAGACTGTAAACTGTGCACCAGGTAAGTTCCCAAGAAAGAGAGGTGGGTCACAACAGACACACTTAAATACCAAAACTTGATTAATTAAAGAATGGCACTAGGGTAATATTTGGATAAATGAAGGGCAAAGAGGGAACTTCCATTATACTTCACTAAATATATATATATATATATATATATATATATATATATATATATATATATATATATATATTTTTTTTTTTTCTTTTCATTTTCTCAAAAACATTTTCCTCTTCTCCTTGCCGTTCATTCTCGTTCCCTTGAGGTTCCACTTCCCAATCTCCAACCCCATTTTATTTACATGTCCAAATGCTTCAAACCAAAATCTTCTTAGGAATCTTTAAAAATGTTTGTAAACATTACATGTCCAAATATGTCTCTACACTCTTAAAAATTAGACTTGATCAATGAAGCAGGGAAGAATGACCCAAAACTGAAGGATTTGAACGAAAGTTGCAATCCAACAAAAATGGAGCTCAAAACCAATTTACTTAGAACCTCATTTTCTCCTTTAGCATAAACGGTGAGTTCTTTACATTAAGTTTTTTTTTAATTTTCTTTTATCATGAGAGATTCTGGGACAAAATCATTTTTTTGTTTTCTTAATTAATTATGATCTGATTTGGGAAAAAGGAAATGAAATAAATTAGTAGGAGTGAGTGAGAAAAACAAGAATGATTAAGCATATATGGAATTTTCACAAATTGCTTTTAAGTGATGTTTGATGACATACATGTTGTGAACTCTAATTGTATGTTGTTTTAAAATCAATTTATGTGTTAAAATGGTTTAATTAGATGCTCATACCTTGTTTAAAAATTAGTAGGTTTGTCGAGCACAAATTATCCTCGTTACTGCTGTTGCCTTTGATTTGCATGCAAAATCTAAAAAAAAATAAAAAATTGTCCTTGGTAAAATGTCATCAACATGTTGCCTTTGGTCCAGATTTTCCCTCTAATTCCAACTTTGAATTAGGGACTTAGAATTATTTTATATGAGTTAAATTTTGTCTCCTTAATTTGTTGGAAATATAATGTATGCTAACATCTCATAATGCATAGGTAAAGGAAGAAAAATCAGGAAGCTGAGGGTAGTTAAATTATATGTAATTCAATTGTGTAAATTTGATTCTTGTTAATTACCTTTTCTTACTTGCCTCTAAATTATTGAGATGTATGAATTATAATGTCAAATTCTAGATGCTTACATATTTGTGTTGGGAAAGATAGCATAAGTTTAAAAGAATTCAGACACAATCACAACACAAGAATATAACGTGGAAACTCCAAAACCGGCAACGAGAGAATTAACACTATGTGAAAATTGTTACAACACATAGACTTTTCTCACTCACACCCAACGCCCCAGTACAACCACACTCTTACAAAGAAAATATTTAAACTAAGTCAGATACAAGCTTAAAGTGCTATTGCTGACTAGTGCATTTTGAAAACAGAGGACCAAAACCCAATATATAGCCTTGGCCTTCTCCTTATTCTCCCACACTAAAGGATGTGGGACTTGCAATCAACCCCAACAATCTCCACCTTGATTGTAAGAGTTACAACTTCCGCTTCCATTGTCTTACCGATAATCATACTCCACCATAAAAAGTACACTTCACTTGGAACTAAACCATCCCAAGAATTTTCTCTACTTGGAACTAAACCATTCCAAGAATTTTCTCATGTCGAAACCTAGCTGAAATTTATGGTGCAACTCCCATGTTGGCTTCCAGGAAGTTCTTCAGCCATCGACACATCACAACACACCTTGCATCAATGCCAACCAATGCCTGTGTGCTGTTCTGAATTCGCTAGCAATAACTTGCCCTTTTTCATGGTATAGCGGAAATACCATAAGGACAAACTTTATCTTCTAGATGAGATCACCATCATCTCCCAAAACTAGGGAGACCTTGCCAGCACTTGTCTCAGAGTCTTTTTCAGATACTGCTCCACTTGGACAATCCCAAAACAAGGGAGACCTTGCCAGCACTTGTCTTAGAGTCTTTTTCAGATACTGCTCCACCTGGACAATTTCTCTTCACATGCCCAGACTTTCCACACTCCCAGCACACCAAATTCTTTGCATGTATCTTCTTCCCATTAGCCCCACTTCTAGTTAGCAACATTGAGCTTGATGAAGTGCTTTCATCATTTTTCATTCTTCTTTCTTCAGAAATAATTTTAGTTGCAACTTCTTCAAAACTCAAACTTTCCTTCCCATACATCAGAACAGGTTTAAGATGAACATAGGAAGGTGGAAGGGAAAAAATGAGCCTTAACGCTTTATCTTCATCATCAATCTCAACTTTGATAGATTCCAACTCAGAGACAATATTATTCAAAGTACTAAGATGATCAGAGATTTTCGTACCCTCATCCATGCGCAGATTATGGAATTGCTCTTTCAACAACAACCGATTTGAGATGCCCTTAGTCAGATATAACCCTTCAAGCTTCTCCTAGAGTTGTTTGGCTGATGACAGATTCTGCACATTCGCAAGAACATTCTTTGCCAAACATAGACGAATTGCACTTGCAGCTCTCAAATCTAGTTCCTCCCACTTGTCGGCCTCCATGTTGGAAGTGTTTCCTTTCAACGCCTTGTGTAATCCTGATTGTATAAGCACATCCTTGACTTGTACTTTCCACAAGCCAAAGTTGATTCTTCCATCAAACTTCTCTATGTCAAACTTCATAACGCTTGAATAAGACATAGCAGCTGCACGCAGACTGTAAACTGTGCACCAGGTAAGTTCCCAAGAAAGAGAGGTGGGTCACAACAGACACACTTAAATACCAAAACTTGATTAATTAAAGAATGGCACTAGGGTAATATTTGGATAAATGAAGGGCAAAGAGGGAACTTCCATTATACTTCACTAAATATATATATATATATATATATATATATATATATATATATATATATATATATATATATTTTTTTTTTTTCTTTTCATTTTCTCAAAAACATTTTCCTCTTCTCCTTGCCGTTCATTCTCGTTCCCTTGAGGTTCCACTTCCCAATCTCCAACCCCATTTTATTTACATGTCCAAATGCTTCAAACCAAAATCTTCTTAGGAATCTTTAAAAATGTTTGTAAACATTACATGTCCAAATATGTCTCTACACTCTTAAAAATTAGACTTGATCAATGAAGCAGGGAAGAATGACCCAAAACTGAAGGATTTGAACGAAAGTTGCAATCCAACAAAAATGGAGCTCAAAACCAATTTACTTAGAACCTCATTTTCTCCTTTAGCATAAACGGTGAGTTCTTTACATTAAGTTTTTTTTTAATTTTCTTTTATCATGAGAGATTCTGGGACAAAATCATTTTTTTGTTTTCTTAATTAATTATGATCTGATTTGGGAAAAAGGAAATGAAATAAATTAGTAGGAGTGAGTGAGAAAAACAAGAATGATTAAGCATATATGGAATTTTCACAAATTGCTTTTAAGTGATGTTTGATGACATACATGTTGTGAACTCTAATTGTATGTTGTTTTAAAATCAATTTATGTGTTAAAATGGTTTAATTAGATGCTCATACCTTGTTTAAAAATTAGTAGGTTTGTCGAGCACAAATTATCCTCGTTACTGCTGTTGCCTTTGATTTGTATGCAAAATCTAAAAAAAAATAAAAAATTGTCCTTGGTAAAATGTCATCAACATGTTGCCTTTGGTCCAGATTTTCCCTCTAATTCCAACTTTGAATTAGGGACTTAGAATTATTTTATATGAGTTAAATTTTGTCTCCTTAATTTGTTGGAAATATAATGTATGCTAACATCTCATAATGCATAGGTAAAGGAAGAAAAATCAGGAAGCTGAGGGTAGTTAAATTATATGTAATTCAATTGTGTAAATTTGATTCTTGTTAATTACCTTTTCTTACTTGCCTCTAAATTATTGAGATGTATGAATTATAATGTCAAATTCTAGATGTTTACATATTTGTGTTGGGAAAGATAGCATAAGTTTAAAAGAATTAAGACACAATCACAACACAAGAATATAACGTGGAAACTCCAAAACCGGCAACGAGAGAATTAACACTATGTGAAAATTGTTACAACACATAGACTTTTCTCACTCACACCCAACGCCCCAGTACAACCACACTCTTACAAAGAAAATATTTAAACTAAGTCAGATACAAGCTTAAAGTGCTATTGCTGACTGGTGCATTTTGAAAACAGAGGACCAAAACCCAATATATAGCCTTGGCCTTCTCCTTATTCTCCCACACTAAAGGATGTGGGACTTGCAATCAACCCCAACAATCTCCACCTTGATTGTAAGAGTTACAACTTCCGCTTCCATTGTCTTACCGATAATCATACTCCACCATAAAAAGTACACTTCACTTGGAACTAAACCATCCCAAGAATTTTCTCTACTTGGAACTAAACCATTCCAAGAATTTTCTCATGTCGAAACCTAGCTGAAATTTATGGTGCAACTCCCATGTTGGCTTCCAGGAAGTTCTTCAGCCATCGACACATCACAACACACCTTGCATCAATGCCAACCAATGCCTGTGTGCTGTTCTGAATTCGCTAGCAATAACTTGCCCTTTTTCATGGTATAGCGGAAATACCATAAGGACAAACTTTATCTTCTAGATGAGATCACCATCATCTCCCAAAACTAGGGAGACCTTGCCAGCACTTGTCTCAGAGTCTTTTTCAGATACTGCTCCACTTGGACAATCCCAAAACAAGGGAGACCTTGCCAGCACTTGTCTTAGAGTCTTTTTCAGATACTGCTCCACCTGGACAATTTCTCTTCACATGCCCAGACTTTCCACACTCCCAGCACACCAAATTCTTTGCATGTATCTTCTTCCCATTAGCCCCACTTCTAGTTAGCAACATTGAGCTTGATGAAGTGCTTTCATCATTTTTCATTCTTCTTTCTTCAGAAATAATTTTAGTTGCAACTTCTTCAAAACTCAAACTTTCCTTCCCATACATCAGAACAGGTTTAAGATGAACATAGGAAGGTGGAAGGGAAAAAATGAGCCTTAACGCTTTATCTTCATCATCAATCTCAACTTTGATAGATTCCAACTCAGAGACAATATTATTCAAAGTACTAAGATGATCAGAGATTTTCGTACCCTCATCCATGCGCAGATTATGGAATTGCTCTTTCAACAACAACCGATTTGAGATGCCCTTAGTCTGATATAACCCTTCAAGCTTCTCCTAGAGTTGTTTGGTTGATGAAAGATTCTGCACATTCGCAAGAACATTCTTTGCCAAACATAGACGAATTGCACTTGCAGCTCTCAAATCTAGTTCCTCCCACTTGTCGGCCTCCATGTTGGAAGTGTTTCCTTTCAACGCCTTGTGTAATCCTGATTGTATAAGCACATCCTTGACTTGTACTTTCCACAAGCCAAAGTTGATTCTTCCATCAAACTTCTCTATGTCAAACTTCATAACGCTTGAATAAGACATAGCAGCTGCACGCAGACTGTAAACTGTGCACCAGGTAAGTTCCCAAGAAAGAGAGGTGGGTCACAACAGACACACTTAAATACCAAAACTTGATTAATTAAAGAATGGGCACTAGGGTAATATTTGGATAAATGAAGGGCAAAGAGGGAACTTCCATTATACTTCACTAAATATATATATATATATATTTTTTTTTCTTTTCATTTTCTCAAAAACATTTTCCTCTTCTCCTTGCCGTTCATTCTCGTTCCCTTGAGGTTCCACTTCCCAATCTCCAACCCCATTTTATTTACATGTCCAAATGCTTCAAACCAAAATCTTCTTAGGAATCTTTAAAAATGTTTGTAAACATTACATGTCCAAATATGTCTCTACACTCTTAAAAATTAGACTTGATCAATGAAGCAGGGAAGAATGACCCAAAACTGAAGGATTTGAACGAAAGTTGCAATCCAACAAAAATGGAGCTCAAAACCAATTTACTTAGAACCTCATTTTCTCCTTTAGCATAAACGGTGAGTTCTTTACATTAAGTTTTTTTTTAATTTTCTTTTATCATGAGAGATTCTGGGACAAAATCATTTTTTTGTTTTCTTAATTAATTATGATCTGATTTGGGAAAAAGGAAATGAAATAAATTAGTAGGAGTGAGTGAGAAAAACAAGAATGATTAAGCATATATGGAATTTTCACAAATTGCTTTTAAGTGATGTTTGATGACATACATGTTGTGAACTCTAATTGTATGTTGTTTTAAAATCAATTTATGTGTTAAAATGGTTTAATTAGATGCTCATACCTTGTTTAAAAATTAGTAGGTTTGTCGAGCACAAATTATCCTCGTTACTGCTGTTGCCTTTGATTTGCATGCAAAATCTAAAAAAAAATAAAAAATTGTCCTTGGTAAAATGTCATCAACATGTTGCCTTTGGTCCAGATTTTCCCTCTAATTCCAACTTTGAATTAGGGACTTAGAATTATTTTATATGAGTTAAATTTTGTCTCCTTAATTTGTTGGAAATATAATGTATGCTAACATCTCATAATGCATAGGTAAAGGAAGAAAAATCAGGAAGCTGAGGGTAGTTAAATTATATGTAATTCAATTGTGTAAATTTGATTCTTGTTAATTACCTTTTCTTACTTGCCTCTAAATTATTGAGATGTATGAATTATAATGTCAAATTCTAGATGCTTACATATTTGTGTTGGGAAAGATAGCATAAGTTTAAAAGAATTCAGACACAATCACAACACAAGAATATAACGTGGAAACTCCAAAACCGGCAACGAGAGAATTAACACTATGTGAAAATTGTTACAACACATAGACTTTTCTCACTCACACCCAACGCCCCAGTACAACCACACTCTTACAAAGAAAATATTTAAACTAAGTCAGATACAAGCTTAAAGTGCTATTGCTGACTAGTGCATTTTGAAAACAGAGGACCAAAACCCAATATATAGCCTTGGCCTTCTCCTTATTCTCCCACACTAAAGGATGTGGGACTTGCAATCAACCCCAACAATCTCCACCTTGATTGTAAGAGTTACAACTTCCGCTTCCATTGTCTTACCGATAATCATACTCCACCATAAAAAGTACACTTCACTTGGAACTAAACCATCCCAAGAATTTTCTCTACTTGGAACTAAACCATTCCAAGAATTTTCTCATGTCGAAACCTAGCTGAAATTTATGGTGCAACTCCCATGTTGGCTTCCAGGAAGTTCTTCAGCCATCGACACATCACAACACACCTTGCATCAATGCCAACCAATGCCTGTGTGCTGTTCTGAATTCGCCAGCAATAACTTGCCCTTTTTCATGGTATAGCGGAAATACCATAAGGACAAACTTTATCTTCTAGATGAGATCACCATCATCTCCCAAAACTAGGGAGACCTTGCCAGCACTTGTCTCAGAGTCTTTTTCAGATACTGCTCCACTTGGACAATCCCAAAACAAGGGAGACCTTGCCAGCACTTGTCTTAGAGTCTTTTTCAGATACTGCTCCACCTGGACAATTTCTCTTCACATGCCCAGACTTTCCACACTCCCAGCACACCAAATTCTTTGCATGTATCTTCTTCCCATTAGCCCCACTTCTAGTTAGCAACATTGAGCTTGATGAAGTGCTTTCATCATTTTTCATTCTTCTTTCTTCAGAAATAATTTTAGTTGCAACTTCTTCAAAACTCAAACTTTCCTTCCCATACATCAGAACAGGTTTAAGATGAACATAGGAAGGTGGAAGGGAAAAAATGAGCCTTAACGCTTTATCTTCATCATCAATCTCAACTTTGATAGATTCCAACTCAGAGACAATATTATTCAAAGTACTAAGGTGATCAGAGATTTTCGTACCCTCATCCATGCGCAGATTATGGAATTGCTCTTTCAACAACAACCGATTTGAGATGCCCTTAGTCTGATATAACCCTTCAAGCTTCTCCTAGAGTTGTTTGGCTGATGACAGATTCTGCACATTCGCAAGAACATTCTTTGCCAAACATAGACGAATTGCACTTGCAGCTCTCAAATCTATTTCCTCCCACTTGTCGGCCTCCATGTTGGAAGTGTTTCCTTTCAACACCTTGTGTAATCCTGATTGTATAAGCACATCCTTGACTTGTACTTTCCACAAGCCAAAGTTGATTCTTCCATCAAACTTCTCTATGTCAAACTTCATAATGCTTGAATAAGACATAGCAGCTGCACGCAGACTGTAAACTGTGCACCAGGTAAGTTCCCAAGAAAGAGAGGTGGGTCACAACAGACACACTTAAATACCAAGTCTTTCCTTAGCCAGAACCTCCCTAAACAACACTTTCACAGTATCACCTTTCCCCTAACAATACCAAGGATAATTCTTTTCTGATGTGGAAGATCAGACAAAGCTGCAACCACAGAGCATACTAAGAAAAATTATCCCACCAAACCTCCGAACCTAGCTCTGATACCAGTTGTTGGGAAAGATAGCATAAGTTTAAAAGAATTAAGACACAATCACAACACAAGAATATAACATGGAAACTCCAAAACCGGAGAAAAAACCACGGCCGCTGCTTAAACCGGCAACCAGGGAATTAACACTATCTGAAAATTGTTACAACACATAGACTTTTCTCACTAACACCCAACACCCCAGTACAACCACACTCTTACAAAGCAAATATTTAAACTAAGTCAGATACAAGCTTAAAGTGCTATTGCTGACTGGTGCATTTGAAAACAGAGGACCAAAACCCAATATATAGCCTTGGCCTTCTCCTTATTCTCTCACACTAAAGGATGTGGTACTTGCAATCAACCCCAACAATTTGTACACTACTTAGGAATCAAACTCGGGTCTCTACATTAATATGCAATTATCTACCACTAGACCACTAGTGTTTGTTTTATTTGATTTCTTTAGTTGTGTTTATTCAAAATACCAACGAATATTAAACGATTACGTTTGTTGATATTTTGGTGTGTTGCAACATTTGTTTTTCCTGCAAGTATATCTATAAATTTTTACTTTTTTAGGAAATGATGTTTACGACCTACATTGAATTAATTAAAATACATAATGTGTACACAATCTATATGGTGTCTCGGAGGATGTGTGTGAATAAGTGTGATACTTTTTTAACTTATTTATTGTTGTCTTGAACTATTTTTGTCGCAACTAGTTCACAAGAATTCTACTTTAACGAGGCATTTTATCTTAAACTTACTATTTGATTATTTCAAAAAACTCATTTTTGACAACACATGCGCGATTCTTATCCAAAGTTGTTTCCGTCATGTAAATTTCGAGGATAAAATTTTCTTCAACAGTGAGAGAAATATAACACCCCAATTTCATATTATTATATTTTAATAGTATAATGATACATTACAATTATTATATGAGTGTCAAATGTGTTATAATTTTATTCATGTGTGTCTTTTGTGTTTGTCGTAGTATTTGATTTAAATCATTAATATTAATTATATTTAACTTACAATAAAGAAAATAATATATATGTATATTTAAATAAAATAATACAAGAAGTGAATGTGTGTTGCTGCACTAATCTATTAACTTTAGTGCTAAAAGAGTGTTTATAATAATAATTAATAATAATAAACTATGGACTAAGTGGATACTAGAATAAGTCCGATGAAAAACTTAATACTACTATTATAATATACTTTAAAATCAGGTGGAGTTTTTCGTAGCCATCCATGGAGTTAGTTTACTTTTGGACATGTTTCGTTTGCTCAGCTCTTCTTTTTTGGGTGCATTTGACAGGGTGCTAAAACCTTGTTCAGGGATGTTTTTGCTGGTATTGAGCAAGATTTGGATGCTCAAGTAGAATTAGGAGCATTCCAAAAACTTGCAGATCAATGTAAAAAAAACAGGTAGTATCATAGAAAAAACATTTATTGTTCTTTTACGATTCCACTTTTTTGTTATTATTTGAATTAGATATAAGGAACTATATAAATGTTGATTTCAATCATTCCATTTTGTTTTACTTTTGTTATTTTTTTCTTCTTTATCTAGGAGATAATCTCCAAAACAGATATGAAAGTTATAATTGTAAACCACAATCAAATCTATGGAAGCATTGGTTTATACATTCCTCTTAGTCTCAACTTTAAGAATCATTTTTTCGCTATCTTTTTTAGAGAACCACCTATAGTTCCAACTAAAAAGTTCCATCTAAAAAGATAAAATGATTTTTCATTATCTCAATTGAAGGAAGAGCCCTCAATATTATATATATAAAAGTGAAGGAGGAGTGCTTTCCGTTATTGCTGTTCTCTAAAGTGTCGTACATCAAACCTTGTAATTGGTAAAATTAACATAAGACTTAAATCTTCAAAAGAAAAAAAAAACAAAAAAAAAACAGGAATACCACATCAATACTGATTATCTATTAAATAAAGTGAGTGTAATTTCATTGTTACGAATCATATTATCTATACTCTTACAAATTGGTCATTATACAGCGCTTTTTCACTACGCCAAAAATTGCATTTTACAGCGCTTTTTTTAAGCCTTCTACAGCGCTTTTTCAAAAAAAAAAAGCGCTGTAGATTCGAGCGCTGTAAAAGCTACAACAGCGCTTTCAAAAAAGCGCTCTTAAAGGCACCCTTTATAACGCGCGCTTATTATGCACCTTTTACAGCGCTTGTTACAACAAGCGCTGTAAAAGGCATACCCATATTTCATATATTTGGGGTACCTTTTACAGCGCTTTTTCAAAACAAGCGCTGTAAAAGGCATACCCATATTTCATATATTTGGGGTACCTTTTACAGCGCTTTTGTGTAACAAGCGCTGTAAAAGGCATACCCATAATACATATTTGGAATGCCTTTTACAGCGCTTTTTTGTAACAAGCGCTGTAAAAGGCATACCCATATTTCATATATTTGGGGTACCTTTTACAGCGCTTTTTTGTAACAAGCGCTGTAAAAGGCATACCCATATTTCATATATTTGGGGTACCTTTTACAACGCTTTTTTGTAACAAGCGCTGTTAAAGGCATACCCATAATACATATTTGGAATGCCTTTTACAGCGCTTTTTATAAAAAGCGCTGTTAAATGTGTTATTTTTTTTTTAACCCTGTATATATTTTAAAAGCGTTTTTTAGCTTTTTATGCCACTTTTTTTATAAAGCGCTGTCTTTTATCTTTTTATCCAAAATTAGTTTGAACCAGTTCACACAACACAACACATCCAGAATCAGTAATTTAGAACATATTCATGTGCATGTTAAAACAGAAACAGAATCAGTAACACAACCAGAACCAGAACCAGAACAAGAGCCCATAATCAGTTTAAAACATAATCAGTTCATACAATATGATACATATATATTATCCTGTAACACAGTAATTTACAACATATTTGGTATCAATATACATTGAATCTAATTTACAACATATTCATATGCATGTTTATATACTGTCATATGATCATATACATATAATAACTATGCACCATATAATATTCAGATCCCTTGCCCAACAGCATGCTATTTCCCAGAAAATCAAATAATTTTCATTTCAAGCACATACTCACACCATTCCTCCTTTAATTCCATTAGATCTTGCTCAGAATATGATGGACTGGAATTTTCAAAGTACTGCAATATAAAAATTGAACATATTTTATTAAGTTAGTATCAAATATATAGATAATTTATATATGAAAATCATATAATCAAAATACCGTACCGTTTCTGGGATAATAGTTTTATTCTTGTCAACAATCTCCTTCATGAATCTCAATACGTAGTACCCACAGTCGATGTTGTTTGTTTGACGAGGGCACTTTATTGGGATCCATGTAATATTATTAGACTTTTGCTTCGACACTACCGCACCTCTTTGAGCTCGAAAAACTTTTAATGCACTATCAAATGAATAAATGTGATTATTTTAGCATGAACAAACACTTATTTATATATATGTGTAACAAAAATAAATGAATATTACTTACGTGTCGAACAAAGTCTTGATTTCGGAGTGATTGTTGTAATCGCCATGCAAGGGATCCAAATAGTATACAACTTCAGAGACGACATTGATTGCAAATAGCACCCAATGTGCCCTACAACAACAAAAAATTGGTTAAACAATTTGGTCTATACACAACTAATAAATTAAATTCTCATCAATTAAAAAAGATAAAATTACGTACCCTGAATTATATGGTGCTAAGAACAATTTATCCTTTGAAATATTTCCTAAAAACATATTTACAATGTATTTCTTTACATTGTCTTCATCCAGTTTCCACATGGACGTTTTATGCGGAGAGAAGAATGAGTATTTATTCGATAATTTCCTCGGGCACACGACCTTCTCATGCAAAAACCTTCAATGAAAATTTTAAACTAGATTAATTACCAATACATTTAATTAATTACCAATAAATGCAATTAAAAGTATTTTTTACCTTATATACAAGCTCATTACAGTTGCACTGAGCTCCTTATGTTCGAGAAGTTCGTATACGTGCTCCTTGTCGAACAATTCCTCATACTCCTCTCCGAATATTTCTTTATTCATATATATCATGCGCGAATCGTCGCTGCTGCATAGGTTCTTTTTTACTTGAATGTCAAGACACGCCCCGTATTTACCAAGGTGTGGCTGACTTATTTTAGGAGCAGCAGCAGCAGCGACTGATTTGCCACGATCCAATTTTTTTATTGCTGCAAATTTGGCAGCTTTATTGGCAGCTCTATTAACCTCCAATTTTTCAGGTTTGCTGCCTTTTTTTGGATGTGAGGGTGGTTTATTTATTTGGACCTACAAAAATGAGGTTAAATGTTAGTTTATTGAATCTGAAAAAATTGACAAAGCTTATGCAATAAATGTGACAAACCTTATCGAGAGACGTAACTGATTTGTTTCTGGGAGGGCTTTTAATGAGGGCAACAAGGTTCGTGGGCCATGCCACGTAACTACCAATAGCTTCGCCCAATGTCTGCATATCTCCGTCGTTGTTCGGTATCGGCAACGGTGCAGTTGGTTCGAAAGCAACAGTAGGCTTTTAATAAGCAAGTAAGTAATTAATTACCTCGGGAATAATTTTCAAACCGACGTTGCAACTCCCGCTTTCACTCTCCATTTGTATTTCACCTTGGAGCTGAACCGGAAGTTGCTTGTCTTTGTTCGTATTCACCAATTGTGCCACTTGCTCAGATAGGATTCTGAGCTTCTCTAATACTTCCTCGTTGGAAGGTTTTTGGCGCTTCTCTTGAGGAAAAAAGCTTCTGGGAGTTACGCCAAATCGCTTCTCCCTAACTCGACCGGAATATTCAGGAACATTAAAAACTTTGCCTAAAATGTCCCTGCAACTAGCCTTGTTGCCCTCTTCATTTTCAGAACTTTGAGAGATGGTCTCCTAAAATACATGTAACATTAAAATAGTTAAGTTCATTAGCATTTTTAAAATACAATATTAAAAAGTATTCAAGTGTTAAATACAATATTGAAAAATATTAAAGTCATAATATACTTACACAAAGTTCTATTACTTTTTGAACATTTTGGTTATCAACCACTCCATCTTTATTTACCCGAGCTTCCTTCCACAAGATATGACGACCCAACGGTTGATTGGATTGGGTCTCTTGTCGCTATTTGATAAAACAAAATATTAGTTAGAAACTATAGTTTATAATACAAATTCCCTCATCATTGATGTTACATTGACTTACAAGGTTTTGGTCTAGACGTGCATATCCCATACGTGACCTTCTGTATGGGTGCGTCGGGTTGCTTGCCCTTTCGCGATTTGCCTTACTAATGTTCTATATAAAAAAATAGCAATTATGTAAAAATTTAAAATACGATGCGAATATAAATAATAAAACACACAAATGCTAATAAATTAATCACTTACGACAAACGCGGGGTCAGTACGTTTGGAAACAAACGCTTTCCATTCATCATTTGATATATAATGTCGATATATCTTTGGAGGTTCAGCTGTTGTGTTTCCTTCTTTATCTTTAAGATAGAAGTTTGAGAGATGCGATCTAAATCCACGATGGATTTTGCCAGCAACTCTCAATACATAATTCTTCTGTCCCTCATCAAGGACAAAAGATGTCTGCAATGAAAAAAATTATAAGTAAAGTATTTCAATGAAAATATTTATAAATGACAAAAGATTGGATCAAAAAATTTACTTGAATATCATTCCATATGATATCTTTGGCATCCTTCAATGCCTTATCTCTCCAGTCGTCAATTGTTATTGGAATATTTTGACGAACAACAGCCCCAATGTAGCTCACAAACATTGCGCTGTGGGGGTCAACTAGCTGACCACTTTCATTCCATCCAACCTAATAAACTCATATAGTAAGTACATGCTATTAAAAAAAGCTAAAAAAATACACAGCAAACAGAGTATAGTATACCTCAAATTTAATGCCATTACTCCTTGCTTTAATGACTTTTTGCATGATAGTTGCACCACGTTTGACTTTATTTTCATAAGTCCTACTGGTGCCAACTTCTTCATTTTGACATTCTAAATCTCTGTTTGTATCCATTTAACTACAACAAGTTCAACATGTAGTTTAGTATAACATCAACAAGCTCAACATGCATCATGCATTATTTTAAACAAGATCAACATGTATCAGTATATATATTTTAAACAAGCTCAACATGCATTTTAATGATTACAAAAAATAAATAACATCAATACCTGAATAATGGTTCGAAGAAGGATGAAATGCAAAGAAAAGAGCGAACGGAGAAATTTCACAGCAATAAAGCTCACATAAAAATGGTTTTGAAGAAATACGTAATGAGGGTTACGTATTTCAATGAAAATATAAGGTTCGAAATGATCTTGGATGGAAATAAGGTTCGAAATGAAGGAGATGATCGTGGAAATACAGTTCGTAATGAATGAGATTATAGGGTTTGCAAAAGAAGAGAAGAACGATGAAGGTTGAGATGATAGTTTAGTTTACGTAATGAAGAGGAAACTGAAGAGGTTACTGTTATATATATAACCCTTTTACAGCGCTTTTTTATAACCCTTTTACAGCGTTTTTCCAAAGAGCGCTATAAAAGGCTAAGCCTTTTACAGCGCTTGTTATAAAAGCGTTGTAAAAGGCGTATTTATTTAAATTTTTAAAAGACTCTTTTACAGCGCTTTTCCAAACAAGCGCTGTAAAAGACCTCATTGTTTTAGTATGTTATATAATGTTTTTTTTAAAGCCTTTTACAGCGCTTGTTCAAAGAAGCGCTGTAAACGGCCTTATTTAAATTTTTAAAAGACTCTTTTACAGCGCTTATCCCAACAAGCGCTGTAAAAGGCCTTATTATGTTATTTTTGTGTTTTGTTATGTTATTTTTTAAACAAGCTATGCAAAACCCACATAGTCCCACCAAAATATCTTCCTCTTCACCAAACTCCACCTCAAAGTCCTTTTATGCATCTTCTTCGCAAACATCAAAGCTTACTCTTTTAATCTCCACCTCAACACCCTTTTTATCTCTTTACATTCCCTTTCATTCTTAAATCGTAACTTGATCTTCAGGTTCATTGCCATGTTGCGAAAAATGGGTTTGTTAACAATGTGTCTGATGTTTTTGTTAACAATGGGTCTGATGTTTTTGTTAACAATGTGTTTTTGGGGATTCCCATGATGCGTAAAAGGTGTTTGAAGAAAATCCTGTTAGAGAAAGTCATGTTAGTTATCTGATGAATATTATTTTTAAAGTCTTTTACAGCGCTTGTTCACAGAAGCGCTGTAAAAGGTATCTTTATTTGATTTTCAAAAGGGCCTTTTACAGCGCTTGGTAAGAAGAGCGCTGTAAAATGTCTCATTGTTTAATTTTTAAAAGGGCCTTTTACAGCGCTTTTTTTAAAAAGCGCTGTAAAAGACATGCACTTTTTTTACACGCATAGTTCTTAAGAATTGAAATTGTCCAAATTTACATAAACATGCAATAATCACTAGTTATGCTTGCCTTCTTAGACAACAATAAAACAAGAATAGAACCAGAATAATTCAGATTATATAATACCACAATAATTCAATAAAACCAGAATAGAACCAGAATAGAACAATAATTCAGATTACAATAATTCAGATTACAAATAAAACCAGAATAGAACAATAATTTAGATTACAACAATAATTCAGATTACATGCATGGCTTATATAAAACAATTAAACATGTACATTAAGATGCCCTTCTTCTTTTCCTGGTGGGATTCACATTTGTTTGTCCATTTACAATATGAAACGATGGATTAATCCAAATTCCCTCATCATGATCATCTCTAAGATATAAACCATCATCAGTTGAATCAATTTCATGTGGTTGTTGTGATGTTGCAAATAAAAGATCATTACCAACATCTTCATCATTGTTGTTATCATCACTTATTTTATTGGTCGATAGGACAACATACCATTTATCATCAGAAATATCGGTGACATAAAACACTTGTTGAGCTTGCGACGCTAAAATAAAAGGCTCGTCTTTGTATCCCACCCTATTAAAATCAACAAGCAAGATTCCTGACTCATCAATCCGAATGCCATTATTATTATCGACCCACTTGCAACCAAATATGGGAACACGAAACATTGTGTAGTCTAACTCCCATATGCGCTCGATAACCCCAAAATATGATAGATTTGCATATATTGGGTTTTTGTCTTTTGCACTTGAGACATGCATCGCTTCAGCTACGAGAGTGGCTCCACTATTTTGCAAAGTGGTCTGATCATCTTGTTCTTTGGTATAAAATGTGTAGCCGTTAATAACATAACCAGTGTAAGAAAAGACATGTAAGCTCGGACCATTTGCTAGCCACCTCAATCTCTGTGAAATTGATCCGGGGTCTATGTCAAATTTTGACTTTATGTGATTTTTTAACCATGTTATAAAACTTCGATTGTGCTCTCGAGTTATCCAATTTTGATTCCTATTCATGTTCAAACGAGATAACTGATCCATGTGTATTGTAACATACGGTTGAACCTCATCATCATTGTGCAGAACATACAATTGTGCCTGCTCCAATTCTGTCCTTGATATAGTCAGTAGTCTCCTTCCAATTATCCCTTCTCCTGATAGTCTTCCCGAATGACGAGACATGGGAAGCCCTATGGATTCAACATTGGACAGATATTCAGTACAAAATTCAGCAGCCTCTTCAACAATGTATCGTTCAGAAATACAACCTTTTGGTCGACTTCTACTTTTTACGTACCCTTTTAATATTTTCATATATCGTTCTATCGGATACATCCATCTCATATAAGTTGGCCCACAAAGTTGTGTCTCCTTAACCAGATGAACAGTAAGGTGAACCATTATATCAAAAAAAGATGGTGGGAAATACATTTCAAGCTCACACAAAGTAACAACAATTTCCCTCTGCAATGTCGGTAATTTCTGAGGGTCGATCACTTTACTACAAATTTCCCTGAAGAAGAAACATAATCTAGTTAATGCTAGTCGAACTTTTTCAGGTAAAATGGAACGTATACCTATTGGTAGCAAATGCTCCATTAGAATATGACAATCATGGGTCTTCAAACCTTTTAACTTGAGGTCTTTCATACAAACTAAATTTCTAATGTTCGAAGAGTATCCTTCTGGAACTTTAACTTCGTGTAGAAATTTACATAAAACAATTTTTTCCTTTCTAGATAGAGTATGAGCGGCTGGAGGTAGATATGTGCGATTTCCTTTCTTTACTGGAGCCAATTCATTTCTTATTCCCATATCGACCAAGTCCAATCTTGCGTTGATG
>JBBPBR010000006.1:16848719-16883124 GCA_037974775.1 Cicer pinnatifidum
AATATGCATCACATCGAGGAAATGTCTTATATACAATGACTTCCAATATGGTAATTCAAAGAAAATTGACTTTTTCTTCCACCCAGTTTTGACCAGCTCTCCTGCAAAAGGTTTGCCAAATTTATTGGTCAAACCTTGTACTTTTTCAAGTATTTGATATCCAGTCGGTGGTAAAGGAGCTTTACCTTCCTCTGATTTTCCATTAAATGCATTTCTCCACCAACGATACTGATGACTATAAGGTAAAAATCTACGATGTCCAAGAAACACATTCTTCTTACAATGTTTCAACCGCATCCAATTTGTACTCTCTTCACATACAGGACATGCACGCTGACCTTTAATGCTATATCCTGATAAATTACCATATGCTGGAAAATCATTAATTGTGCCGAACAACATAGCCCTCAAATTGAAATATTCTTTCTTATACCCATCATAAACTTCCACACCTGTCTCCCTTATACGTTTTAAATCTTCTATTAGAGGAGTCAAGTATACGTCGATATCATTCCCCGATTGTTTGGGTCCAGAAATTAACAGAGACAACATCATAAACTTACGCTTCATACATAACCATGGAGGTAGGTTATATATTACCAAAATCACAGGCCACGTGCTGTGTGAGATGCTTTGAAGACCATGTGGATTCATTCCATCAGTAGAAAGTGCAAGTCTTAGATTTCTTGACTCTATCCCGAATACAGGATACTCGTGATCAATTTTTGCCCATTGTGGGGAATCTGCATGGTGTCGAAACATTCCATCTCTAATTCTTTCATCTGCATGCCATGTCAAGTGTTTTGAATCTTCTTCACTGCGATACATGCGCCTAAATCTTGGTATTATAGGAAAATACCACACGACTTTTGCTGGAGTAGATTCTTTCTTCTTATATCGAGAGACATTGCATTTCGGACACACCTTAAGTAGTTCATATTCATTTCGAAATAAAATGCAATCGTTAGGACACACATGAATCCTTTCGTAACTCATGCCAATAGAACACAAAATCCGTTTAGCCTCGTAGGTTCGACTGGGAAGTTCATTATCATCTGGCAACATATCTTTTATGAGTGTTAATAATTCTGTAAAGCTTTTATCGGACCATCCATTACTCGCTTTTAGGTTGTACAACTTTAATATCGCCGACAATCTTGTGAATTTAGTACAACCATTATATAATTCTTTCTCTGCATCACTCAACAAACTTTCAAACATTTTAGGAAAATCTCGAAGATCTTCTTCAACTGCTTTTGCGATCTCATCAACTCGGTCCGACTCATATGTATCTGTATCGAAGTCAGTTGAAGCATATGTCGAACTATTCTCAAAATTAATGTTTCCTTTTTTTTTCTCACCATGTCTTATC
This sequence comes from Cicer pinnatifidum, assembly GCA_037974775.1. Taxonomy (NCBI): domain Eukaryota; kingdom Viridiplantae; phylum Streptophyta; class Magnoliopsida; order Fabales; family Fabaceae; genus Cicer; species Cicer pinnatifidum. Next base: position 16,850,092 of record JBBPBR010000006.1, read on the forward strand.
CAACATGTGTAGCTTTGATCAATTCCATTACATACTAGATGTCCTTCTAATTCATCTTCTCTAACACGTTTTCCAAAACAACATTTTAAACAAGGACAAACTACTCTATTTGGATCTTTTGCATTCTTCACTGCAAACTCAACAAACTCCTTCACTCCAATTTCATACTCTTTTGACAATCGATTGGCTGACATCCATTTCCTATCCATATTATACCACCTATATAAATGCAGTTACAAAACTAATAAGCTTTCAAAACATATCAACAAGTTTCAAAAAGAAACCAATATCAACTAACAATTTCAAAAACAGAACAGATCATGTGGTATGAGTTTTTCACTAGTAGAAGAGATTTAATATATATATATATATATAACAATTTCAAAACATAACACAGATCATGTGGTATGAATTTTTAATTTGATAAAAAAAATCTAGTTAAAAAAAAAATACCTGAGACAACACGTAATAGGTAGATGGCGGCACAACACGTAATGGATATGAGGGTATGAGGGTTCCCAGAGTAGAGGTGATGAAAGATGTACGTATTTGAAATTTATGTCTTTTACAGCGCTTGTCAATAAAAGCGCTGTAATAGGTAGTTAAATTCAATGAAAGCGCTTGTATTTTATAGCGCTTGTGAAAAAAGCGCTGTAAAAGGTGGTTCAATTATTTTAAAGCGCACGTATTTTACAGCGCTTGTGAAAAAAGCGCTGTAAAAGCATACGCGAAAGCGCTTCATTTTACAACGCTTTTTTGAAAAGCGCTGTAAAAGCCTTATAACATTATGCGCAAACGTTATATGACCTACAACAGCGCTTGTTTTACAGCGCTTGTTTTACAGCGCTTGTGAATAAAAGCGCTGTAAAAGGCTCCGTTATTTTTCAAATACATTTACAACAGCGCTTGTGTTTAGCAAGCGCTGTAAAAGGGGCGTTGTTAAATGTCAAATTTGGCGTAGTGTAAATTGACTCCTTAAGTTAATTGCACACAATTTTGGTAATTAATGCAGAACATAAAATCATGCAACTCTCACCTTGTAATACACGCAAAGACATTTAATTATACTACTGCAATTATTTGCACATGCTTTTGGTGAAATTGACGGGACTCACATGGTTTGTAGTTAATATACAATATGGGTTCAAACTATTATTGCATCGATATTACACGCAACTCCATACGGAGATCATTGATGTTGAAATCCAATGCATTATTAACAACACCAATCTCGGTAATAAGTTTTCTTAACACTTCAATGATTATAACACATACAATCAATGCATTTAATTTGGAGGGTGAAGTTGATGCGCGTGTTTCGAACCACACGACTTGTATTTAGTGTTACTTATGGATTAAAGCAATATCAATGCATGATTGTTGTAATACCTCGATTTCTATCAGACATAGCTCATACCCCTGAAGTATTCTCGGCAGACACCTGTACAAAAACATTGGCCCAAGAAATTTAACTTCCCCACATCGCATCAAGAATATGGTACAAGGACCCATCAAAATAAAAGTCAAGCTGACAATATGAGGTATAGGTACAGTTTTCAAATTGAAATAAATACATCCACAAAAGAAAGACAACTAAACCCTATACAACCCTCTAATCTGATCATGCTACAAAAAACTATACAACATGAGTGATCTCCATGCGCCCCGCAAGATCCTTCTGACATAGCTTCGGTCAGGTATGACTAACTACTTTCCTATCTCTAGGGTACTAACTGGTAGGATGATCCTAGTTCTCATCTGAGGGCAAAGCCCAGATTTCCACAATAATTGTAAAGGTCACCAACCGAAATTAACAAATATCACATAACAAAATTCTTATATTTTCAAATGCTCAAAAGAACCTTTCGTCTTAACATACTCCTCGAAAGGGTTTTCATATGTCCAAAAAATGCATAAACAATGTGAAAAATGAAGTTTTAACATACTACATTGTCGTAGCCGAATACAATTGAGAAAATTCAGATTTTCAGTTCTAAAATGGCTCTGAATCAATCAACACTTCAAACATTAATATTATCAATTATGAACACATAATTAACACCAAATTAATCTCCACAAATTCACACCTCAATTACACATCGAATATTCATAACATCAATTATGAACACATAAGGACATCAAAACTCAATCAACCCAACTTCACACCTCTAAGCAATTACGACAAATCACAACAACAACCGAATATGTATATACAATCATCATAGTACAACAAACCTAAACCGTGTGCCAAACACTTTAATGTAATGCGTATATGCCAAAATACATGATTCCAGAATTCAAAACCAAAACCCTCCTCGAAGGGGCGTAAATCATAATTGTATTGTCTATCATAGACCAGTACTAATTACCGAGGTACAATCTCTCACGGATCAACACGATTTACTAGCGTGCAATCGCTCACAGACTAGCACGACATACAAGAGTGCAGTCGCTCACATACCAGAACGATTTTCTAGAGTGCAATCACTCACAGATCAGCACATTCTAGAGTGCAATCTCTCACAGATCAGCACGACATACAAGGGTGCGTCACTTACAGACTAGCACGATTTTCTAAAGTGCAATCGCTCACAGATCAACATATTCTAGAGTGCAATCTCTCACAGATCAACACAACATACAAGAGTGCAGTCGCTCACAGACCAACACGATTTTCTAGAGTGCAATATGTAAGACCCATAATTTTTAAGTGTATTCTATGAATTTTGGGTGTATTTTCTGTAAGGAACTCAGAGGCTTTTTAGCCAAAGTTATTAATATGTTGGAGTTTATATGACCAAGAAGATATTTTGATGCCTGATTAGAATTACTCGTCGATAAATAAATTAAATTAACTGCGGTGAATCTTTTGCGAAGAATTTAATGCGTTATGGGTGAAATGGTAATTTAACAAATATCTAGATATTTTTAGATATTTGTTAATTATTATTAATATATATAATGAATATATGTTTGTTTAGAGGGAAAGATAAAAGAAATAGAAAAGGAAAGGAAGGAAATTAGAAGAAAGGAAAACCAGAAGAAAACAGAAAACATTTTCCATCCTCTTCCTCTCACTGACTCGCGAGACTTACGTTTTTTGTAAATTGTGTTTGTCCGTTAGAGACTACACCCTGGTAAAGTGTGTTCACTTAATGTTTGTTTCGGAAAATCGTTAAGTTAAATGAGTATTAAGAATGGGGAATCTCTTAATGTCTCGTTTACTGAATGTTTTGTTGTGAAAATCGTTTAAGTCAAATGAGTGTTAAAAATGGGGAATCTTTTAATATCTGCATTTGCTTAACGATCGTTGTGAATGGAGTCAGTATACGCTCATGCATTTTCATGCTTTTTGTAAATCGTGCAGACCCGTGATAGGTGGCACCTTGATAAATAGTACTTTGGCCTGTGATAGGCGGTACATTTATGATTTACGTTTTTGTAAATTGTGCACACCCGTGATAGGTGGCACCTCGGTAAATAGTACTTTGGCCCGTGATAGGCGGTACTTTTACGATTTACGGTTTTTTGTAAATTGTGCAGACCCGTGATAGGTGGCACCTTGGTAAAGAGTACTTTGGCATGTGATAGGCGGTACATTTACAATTTACGTTCTTTTTAGTAAGCCGTGCAGACCCGTGATAGGTGGCACCTTGGTAAACGATACGGGCCCGTGATAGGCAGTACGTTTATGGTTTACGCTTTTTAGTAAATCGTGCAGACTCGTGATAGGTGGCACCTCGGTAATTGGTACTTTGGCCTGCGATAGGCGGTACAATTATGATTTACGGCCCTTCGAGGAGGGTTTTGGTTTGGAATTCCGAGTCCATGCATTTTGGCATATACGCATTGCATTAGGGTGCTTGGCACACGAGTCGTGGTTGATTCAAATTATGATTGTGTTGATTTTGCTAAGTGTTATGTTTTGAACTTATGTGTAAGTGTGTTTGATGCAAATTATAATTGTGTTGATTTTTGCTAAGTATTATGGTTTGAAACTAAGTGTAAGTATGTTTTATTCAAATTCTGATTGTGTTGATTGTACTAAGAGTTATGTTTTGGAATTGTGTGATAGTATGTTAGATTGTAAAACGTTTTCAAAACTCATAATGTCGTGGTGATGGTATGGGTATTGCTAAGTGTTAAGGTTTGAGTGGTGTTTGATTATGATTGAGTTAGTTTATGTATTTTTGAAAGAATATGCAGGGAAATCGATTTGCCCAATCGATTTGATGAGTTACAGGGGCCCTGTTTTACACGGAATCGATTTACCCAATCGATTTTATAAGTTGTATTTAAAAATCATTTAAGAAATCGATTTGGTAAATCAATTGGATTCAATTGGATTTCAAGTCAGGGGCTTTGTCTTCCAAAAATCGATTTGCCCAATCGATTGGATTCATTACAGGGGCTCTGTCTTTCACGAAATCGATTTTCTCAATCGATTGGATTCAATACAGGGGCCCTGTCTGTCAATCGATTTACCCAATCGATTGATTTAAGCCCAGAGTTCAGTTTTCACTAAAAACTTTCAGGAAATTGATTTCCCCGATCGATTGGCTTAGTGGAAAATCTTATTTTGAGTTAGATAATTGATTGCTCAATTGATTTATCCATGTTTTGGTGAGTTACGTATTACTTGATGGATTGAGAATTTTCTTTTGATTTCCTTTACATTGGCAAGCATTATATGAACTTTTAGCATATGGAAAATCCTTCTAAGATGCATGATAAGTGAGAAGGTTATTTGTGCATTTAAAAGCTTAAACGTTATGTGTTAACTGTTAATTTTCGGTTGGTGACCCTTTACAACTATTGTGGAAATCTGGGCTTTGCCCTCAGATGAGAGTCAGGATGATCCTACCGGATCGTACCCTCCGGATGGGAATGTGGATGGGAGTGCTTGATTGGAGCTACGTTAGGAGAATCTCACGGGGCGCGTGGAGATAACTCAAGGCATATAGTTTTTGTTATGTATAGAATGATCAGACTAGGCTGTCACCCAGGACACTTATGTCTTTCTTTTGGAGCTACTTTTATGTGAAGTTGGAAGGATGTATATGTACTATTGTGGATATCAGGACATGCTTTGGATTTATATTTTGAAAAACTTTTCCGCTGTTTGTAAATTATAATGACTAAAATATGTATCCAAAGGATTTTCCTTACGTACTTACTCTATTTTATTTAAGTTTTTTTGAAAAAAAAAATACACCCTCGCTTTGAAAAACGGGGTGTTACACAATCGCTCACAGATCAGCACATTCTAGAGTGCAATCTCTCATAGATCAGAACGACATACAAGAGTGCAGTCGCTCACAGATAGGGGTGGGAATAGGCCAGGCCAGGCCAGACTTTGAAAGGCCTGAGCCTGGCCTACGATTTATTTTTTCGGCCTAAGCCTGGCCTACGACCTATCATAGGCTTTTTTTTCAGCCTGGCCTGGCCTGGCTTGTAAGCCTTTTTAAAAGCCTTTTTAAACGCAATCATTATTACCTCTTAAACAAATAAGGAATAACTACTGAGTGATTGACTAATTAAACGGTTACCGAATATGAAACTACTACTAAATATAGAACCGCTACCGAATATAGAACGACTACTGAATATGGAATGATTACTAAGTGATTGCTTAATTGATAGAATTTAAAATAGAAAATAATATTATAAATATAATGATAAAATATAATATTAATAAATAATAAATATATATAGGTCGGCCTGTCAGGCCTAATAGACTTTTTTATAAGCCTAAGACTGGCCTATTTAAATAAATAGGCTTTAAAAACAGCCTGAGCCTAGCCTTTTTATTAAATAGGATAGGTCAGGCCAGACCATAGGCCCCTACGGACGACCTAGCCTATTCTCATCCCTACTCACAGACTTGCACAATTTTCTAGAGTGCAATCGCTCACAGATTAGCACATTCTAGTGTGCAATCTCTCACAGATCAGCACAACATACAAGAGTGCAGTCACTCACAGACCAGCACGATTTTCTAGAGTGCAATCGCTCACAGATCAACACATTCTAGAGTGCAATCTCTCTCAGATCAACACGACGCAACAATTCCCGCAAGGATAAGATGAACCAACAATTCACATAGTATCATCCTGTGGCCCATCACGGTCACCACTATCACCATGGCCCCATCACGGTCACCATGTACTATGAAATGCATAAGCATACTCTTACTTTTTTCACCATAATCATTAAGTAAATGCGACTATTAAAAGATTCTCCATTTTTAATACTCATTTAACACTAATGATTTTTTATATACAACGCAAATCATACTCAAACATATTTATTCACACCAATTTCAATTTCCACAAACACACATAAATCACATTTCCAAATTGAATCCACACAAATTGAATTAAATTCATTTTCCACCAATCCACACATAAATTGAATTAAATTCTCTTTCCACCAATCTACACATAAATTTTTTCTCGAAAATTCATGATATTAATTATGAACACATCAATTTCACCAAAAATGAGTCACTATAATTTTCAAACATTAATCACCCATATTCAATCTCCAAAGTTTTCAACCATAAATCACCACCTCAACATTAATATATCAGAGTTCTCCCCACCGCTAACTCGGTGCCAGCGGTTTCGATTCCTTTTCGAGACTCAAGGAGCTAACTACATAAATATGAATATTTATAACAATTTATTCCAATAAAACTAATCCAAACACATCAAGATTACCAAAATTAAATCTTTCTCACACACCAAACTTTTAAAATCAAATAATCTATATTATTTACTTAAAATTAAATAAAACAAATATTGTCCAAATTTCACATACACATACTCGACTATTAAAGCACCGAAATTTTTGAGTTAATAAAATACTCTAAACCTTTTATAGAAATCTGAGTTCAAGAGTAATTAAAAGAGTAACCTTTTAAACTCTAACCATTTTTAATTTCAATCTATCTTTTTGCTCAAACTCTTTAACTTGGTTAACATTTGAACTTTTTCACAACTTTAACAACTCTAAATTTTTTGTAAAATTTCAACTTCAATTCAAACTCATTTATTTGAAAATAACTCATTACGTAACTCAAACTCATCAAATTTAATTACCGCCAATTCACACCAGCAACAATTAATTCAATTCCACAACACACATATAGCATCTCAACCTAATTTCAACAATTCAAACCTAACTCACCCAATTTCAAAACTCCACATTTTAACACATAAACCACCAAATTTCATCAATTCATTTTCCACAAAATCCGCAAATATATCACATCTAAAAAATTCATAATAATAATTATGAACATATAAATCACATCAAATATGGATCACCATAAACCACATCTCAAAACACACCGAAAACAAATGTCACTAATTCACACATAAACGAATTAAATTCATTTTCCAAAAAATCACACCTCAAATACATCAAACTTCTTTTCCACAAATCACAAATAATGTCCTAAATGCAAACTAAAAGTTTGGAAGGAGCCCTTACCTCAGTTGTAGCTTTAACAACCGATTACGGCACCACGATTAACTTCCGTAAAATTTAAGTTCGTGACGTCGCGTCGAAAACTAGCCCACTAGCACCGCAGTGTGGCAATGAGCAACTTTCTCTTCTATCACTTCTCGAATGAAAGTCTAGATCTAAAAGTAAAATGAGAGTTTGTATTTGTTATTTTTTAAAACCACCCACACTTTGTTCTTGAAACAACAAGGAAGAAGAAGAAAAGGAGGTGATGAGGTGCACGACTGACTTTGTTTCCTTTCCTTATTGTCATATATATACATATTAAGTTACACTAATATTATATATATATATATATATATATATATATATATATATATATATATATATATATATTAAAATTAAAACCAACAAAACAAATATCTAATTTTATAGATATTTTGAAAAAACATCATTACACATCACGTCTCAAATTACCTTTTCAAAAAAATATTTACTTTCGTTGCAACTGAATTGACAAATAATTTTTTTTTTAGCAACAAGTGACATTTTGAAAAAATATGCCCGATATTGAATTTTTCGTAACATAATTAAATTATTCTCTACCAAATTATTTAAATTGGGTCTCAATATATATATATATATTAAAATATATATAAATATTAAACATATTATTAACTCTAATAAAATATAATTTTGATATTTAATTCCCAAAATTAAAATTCAATTGTGCTAAATGCCTAAGCAATTTAACACTAAATACCCTAAAATCGCATAAATTAGAATTTAGAAAATTAAGGGTCTTACAATTGTGTACTTGATACATGGATCAAAATTCCATATTTTGATGCATTAATAACAATTCCAGTCTTGGTAATAAGTTAGCTTAATACACATGCATTAAATATAGCAGATCAAAGATGTCATGATACACATGATGCACTAAATATGACAATTGAATTTAATGTATACTGTTTTGGTGATATTGGAGTTGGATCAGTGGCGGAGCTTCGCTAAAAACTTTAGAGTGGCCGACATAAAATTATAATATGTATAAATCAAATATGCAAATAATATTATATAACAAAAAATTAAGTTGTAATAAGCACAAAGTGAAGTATCAAATAATTTAATTATATGACTTAAGAATACCTTAAAGTAATGTTCTAGGTTATTTAATTAACTTGAAATCATCAATAATAGATTCAGAACTGATATTTGCACCAATTTCTCTTTCAATATAAATAGTCATGCTATCTACCAAAAAGTCAGCTTCCATCTTGTTTTTTAATCTAGACTTAATAATTTTCATTGGTGAAAAGATCTTTCAGTTATGATAGTAGAAACCGGAAGAGTCATGATAAGACGGAGTAATCTATCAATCAAGTAGAAATTTTGTGCCTATTTACAAAACATGAGCACAATTCTTGGATAATTGATAAATTCTTCAAATTTAAATCTTGACCAGTGTCAACCAAGAAATGTCGGAGTTGAAGTTTCAAATTAATCATCTCTTGAATATTGAAATCCACAAGATAATCTTTTTCAACTAGAGTGCAATTTTTTTTAATGTTCAAAGCTTTATAATTATCCTTAGGAGTCAAAGCACAACTTAGAGTTAATAAATCCATTACTTGCTCACTAAATCTATTATTCAACTCTTGTAATTGTTGATCAATGGCAGTAAAAAACATTTCAACTCTAAAATAATACTCTATTGTAACATGACCTTGTTGACGACGAGATTGTAACCTTACCTTGTGGAAGACGATAGCGTCCAAATCTTGTTGTTGAATGAACATTGTTGAGATCAGGAATCTCAATATCATGTTTTTCACAAAAAGTCTTCACTTCAATAAATAATGAATCCCAACTATCTTCTATCAAGACTTGAATAAGAGACTTTGTTGTTCCAACCAAATACATGGCATTAACTATATCTTGAGATTGTTGTTGTAAGACTTGACAAAGTATATCAGTTATCCCCATAATGTCTTCTATCAAATGCAAGATAAATATAAAATCAAACGCCTTCAAATAATTATAGGCACTATCGACATCCCCACGTGTAGAATAATTTGCTCTTTCATTTATAATTTTGTTTAAAACAGTACAAGTTGCCTCACACATATTTATCAAGCTACAACTAAAAGACAAATGTGATCCCCAACAAGTATCTCCAGCTCATTTTAGAGTACCAATTTGATTTGTACATTTACCAGTAACAATCTCATCAATTTCTAGAAAATATGCAATTTCCTCTAATTGAGCAGCTTATAACTCATCATGACACTTCGTAGAATGACAAACAACATTAACAACAAAAGTTAGCTTCTAAAAAAATGTATGAATCGGAACAACTTCTCTTGATGCAGTAACCAAAGCAAGTAGCAATCGATGAGCAAAACAATGGACATAGTATGCATAAGGACAATCTTTCATAAATAGTGCTTGTAAGTCGTTTCATTTTCCTCTCATATTACTAGCACCATCATACCCTTGACCATGCATGTTAGAAGCATCAAGATTATGTCGAGAAAGTATATCACATACGTATTTTTTCAGAGTTAAAGATGTAGTGTCTTTAATATGTGCCACAAAATAATCGCTTTTGTATTAAACTAACTTTTTCAACAAATCTTAACACAAGAGACATTTGCCCCTTTTTTGATTCATCACGAGATTCATCTACAATGATGCAAAATTTGGAACCACCAATTTCTTCACAAATATGTTTTCTCACCCTACTAGAAAGAATATGCAAGAGCTCTTTTAGAATTTGATGTGAAGTATATCTGAAATTATATGGGGCATTTTCCAACACAACTTTTACAACTTCATCATTGTAATTTACCAAGAGTTTTATCAATTGAAGAAAATTGCTTTGATTTCTTGACCCGCTAGTTTCATCATGTCCCCTGAAGCACAAGCTTGAAGTGTTAACCAGCAAACAATGTCAATTGATGTCTTGAGACGTATTCGATTCTTCAAAATTTGTTATGAGCTTTTCACTTGAAAAGTATTTCTAAGATGTCCAACTTGATTCAAAAAATTTAGACAAGCTTTCATTGCATTGTTGTGTGGTGAGCAAGGATCTATCCTTATGTGTTTGAGAAAGGCACAACATTTTCCATTTTTAATTTTCTTCCGATTTCTAAAATTCCTACCAATGAAGACATTTGATTCGGGACGTCCACTTGGTATTTTGCTAAATAGATAGCATGGCAAGCAATATGCAACATCTTTAGAAGGTGAATATTTTATCCATGAAGAAAAGATGTTAAACCAAACATATTGAAACCGTCTTGGACGAACCTCGTTGCCATATAAAGGATATTCTTCTAAATTTATTTGATAAGGGCCAAATTTTAAATAAGCTCTTCGTATTTCATCCAATTGATTTGGTGGTATTTCCAAATTTGATGGCGATTTCCAGGGTCGGGTTCTAAACATTTCTCAAAGTCATCTTCAAAAACTCTAGGAACCTTGGAAAGATGATTCTCATTTTCTTCAACTCTTAGATTCTCAAAAATAGTTTCAGATATAGAAGTTATAATTTCTTCATCTCTTTCACTCTCACAAATTTTCTCTTGAAAAAAGATTCAATTTTTTTACTCTTCTTCATTCTCACAAACTTTTCTAATACAAATTAAAAAATTAAATAAATCAAAAATAAAACCACTTAAACTGCCGTTATGGTTATATTCTAAAATAAAGAGTTCCATTCAAAATCTAAAGAGTTGCATTCTAAAATAGGAAACCATTATTTATGTTTCTTTATTCTAAATAAACAAAATTAGCAATTTAGGAAACAAAATTAAGAAACAAAATCAACAAACAGGTAGACATCATTCTAAATATGTCGTATATCTTATTCAATAAATCAACCAATTTAGGAAACATAAATTAGCAAAATCAGCAACAAACATCTAGATCAGCAAAAATCAACACAAAAATCAGCAACAAAAATCAACACAAACATCTTGTTCAAACACCATGTTCAACAAAATCCAAATCTTTGGAGTTTTGAAGACGAATGGCCGAGGCGAGCTGAGTTGAGGCAGCAACAACGGCAAAATACGACAAGAGGGAGCCAGTGGCGCGAAGCAGCAGGAGAGTGAGAGAGGAAGAGATAGCAGCGCACATGAGAGAGATGAAGAGAGAGGATATGATTTAGGGTTTATATATTATTGTATTTTTGTAATTTTAATAAGGGCATTTTGGTTATTTTACCTATGATTTTTTGGGGGTGTCGTGACCTTCCCTGTCCCAAGCAAGATCCACCCCTTAGTGGGATTAAGTATGAGATTATGTGTGGATTAGGATTGGATTTTGGCACAACTCCATAGTTTACTAAAAGACTTTGAGTTTCAGTGCATTAACAATGGCACATGTCTCGGTAATAAGTTTTCTTAATATTTATGTAGGATTATGGTACACGTAATACATTTAATTTGGCAGTTGAAGTTAATCCATATGTATTAAAATCACACAACTTGTTGTTAATACTAGGTATAGATTATAGTTGTCAGTGCGAAATTGTACAACTCGGCACACAAATAAAAAAAAGGTGATATTCCAATGCATTACAAACAATTTCATCCTCAGTAATAAGCTTACTTAATACACATGTATTAAATAAGGTGGATCAAAGATGTTATCGAACATGTGATGCATTAAATATAGAAAATGAATTTAATGCATGTGGTTTTGGAGGGATTAAGGTGGGGTTAAGTAGGAGATCATATGTATGGTGGATTTGGGTTAAAGTTAGATACATGGAAGACTTAATAGGATTTAGATATAATAATTTATGCTTTAAGTAGTCAATATTATGATAAGTTGGATTTAAAGTTTTAATTTGTTAAATTTCGTATTTATCTCAATTTTATGAGATTTTGTGCTAGTAGTTTTTATGTGAATGTTGGTGGTAATAAAATTCCAAGTCTCGAACTAAAAACCATATCGTGTTGTAGCTCTATTAAAGCATCTTGCATGATGCACAGTTAGAGTTCAAAAAACCTAGATTAGATTGGTTCAAAATGGAATCATACCCTTTGTCGGTTGATCGAGTTATTGAACCATAAATGTTATTAAACCAATGTTAAAATGTTGAGCCAAAGAAATATGGTGAAAAATGACTTATTTAGTAGTTCTTTAATGGTTTAAATATGTATTTGGTCCCAGCAAACATATATATATATATATATATATATATATATATATATATATATATATATATATATATATATATATATTTTATTTTAGTCCCTGTAAATTTTTGTTTTGATTTAATCTCTGTAAAATCAGATACGATTGACTTTGGTACCTAACGTCAAATCAACATTAAGATAATGACGAGTTTTTCAAAAACACATAAACCTCTCTTTTAATTTTTGTTCATATTTTCTTTAGAAAATAACACTAATGATTAAATAATCAATAAATAAATTTATTAATCAATAATATAAAATATTTTAATTTTCTTCATGTAAATATATAAACTTGGAAACATTTATTTATTTTTAAGGTAAAAAGTATCACACAATCATTAACATGTCACATTAATTAAAAATTTCTATCAACTTAGCAACTCGAAATCATAAAGTAGTCAACAAAATTCTTTTTGAAGCACACGTACATAAGTTTAATAATAACTAAAAATATAGTCCCAACCCAATGTCACTATCAGAGCATGAGTTCCCAAAATAAAATACGTTCAAATATGACATTAACAAAACGTCAGATAATAAAAGTCTTCAAGATAAGACGATTTCCAACACTTTAAGAGTATTAGTCTTCACCTACAGCTTGCAACACGTCTGTGTCCATCGCAAACACCAAACACAAACAACGAGGGGTGTGTTTCAAAATTATGTAACATAATAAGAGAAATGAGGAGAACACACAAATAGTCAAATTAGTACAAATAGGATAAATGCTCAAAATCATACTATCAAAGGTTAATCTAAATCAATCACAATTAAGTAGTCACAAGGATGGAATGTTATGCATGTCCTATTTTATATACTTCATCATTTGGTGTCATTCTACTCTGTAGTACTTGGTTATGATGCCTTATACTATGCCACTACAGGAGTGGATAGAAAATTTATGAATGGTCAAGTACTCGTAGATCCCCTCAACTCAACCTGAGACACATATACGCGAAGATCAGGGTACCTTGTGCTGCACGGTAACTTCCGATCTTAGGGAATAACCCCCTAATCCACTTAGAAATTCCCTGCTAGAGGTACTCCCAAGGTCTATCAGTCTTACTTTATAGTTCGACTATACCCCTCCACGATCAAGTTCATTAAGTCGTACTTCCTTGAATCACTAGGTTTGTCAATTTTTCTCTGTATGATGACAAAATAATCCCCACTTCAAACCTACAACACATATCTCATACTTACTTGATTATCACAACTTAATAAGTTTCAGTTTGAATTCACAATATTCATTAGAATTTATATCATTACATATGTATATCAGTCAATCACAATAAAATCCCAATATTTGGTTTACACTACTCACAATACACAATCGAGTCTCATCAATCACATAATAAGGAATAAAAAAGGTGACACCTTCAAGTAATATCACAATTTCAATCAACTAACAAGAACATCAAGTACATATCATTCATACAATAACAATCACCATAAGATTTCATAAAATCAGACAACCTGCAATCTTGATTTAAATAGATTCACGACAATTCTATAGGTTGCTTAATTATATTTTAGTTCTCACTATTAACATTCATATATTATTAATTAATTATTATTTCTCAGTAGGGTTCGACTATACGTAGTAAGCCTCATATGAATATCTGGGAATTTCGGTATTGCTATTCATCCCACCTTATTTTATACTCATAAAATATAACCTCATCTCACTTCTTACCTGGTTGAAGATATTTCCCAATGAAGTTGATCCACTTGTTTAATGTGTCGCGTCTTCGCCAACCATCGTCTCTAATAGCATGCGAAAGAAAATAAATCAATGCGCTGTAAGATTTATGGGTCACATATGTAATTAATTAATAAAGTGTGTTAGGGTCATTATATAATTAGCCAATAATCTAGGGGTCAAATAATATATAATAGTTTATGGCTAAAGAGCATAATAATTATGAAAATTAATTGTGTAGATACCAGGCGGTTTCTAATTTAATGAGGGGCTGAATTAGTAATACTGCAATTTGGGATATAACTAATAATAGTTATATATAGGGGTAGTGGTCCCCAAGGCAAACACAATAAGACTATTCAGTAACCCTAAAAGAAAAAACTCTCTGGTTCTCTCTATCCCCATCAAGAGAGCAAAGTCTTCAGGGTGTTTTGCTGAGGAAGATCACCCAACCCATTGGCTCTATCATCATCATCCCAGGATTTCATCAATGGCAATTCCCACAGGTACGCTTCCGCCTTTGGTTATTCATCATGTAATTGGCATGGATCGTTGAGCATAATGCTATTTAGGGTTTACCAACAATTGGTATCAGAGCCTACCATGTTTAATTCATGATGAAATTCGATTATTGTCTTTATTTTTAGGATTCAATTTGGGAATTTTGACATGATTGAAATCTTAGGGTTTGTAATTTGGGAATTTGGATATATTTTTTAATTATATCCAAATTAATAAAGGTTAATTAGTACCAGTACTTCAAGTAATGTTTTGATGGTTTTTTAAATTTCAAGTAATTTTAGCCGCTGCCTTTCCAATTTTAGTTGCCGCTGCAAAAATTTTGCTTTCAATTGGAATGACAATAATAATATAAAATAGAAGTCGATTGTTACCTTGTGAACTTAAGGCCTGGAACAGTCAGAAGGTGTTTGTTTACAATTAAATTTTGGCAAGATGCATATTGAACTCTGAAGTTTTAATTGACTCTTATGTTGCAAGTGTATCTTCTTAAATGTTAGAGAACTAACCAGCCTTCTAGTCTATGGACAATTGGACTGAAGGATTATGCTTAATAATCTTAAAATTTTGAATTTTTACACAGCCATATGATGCCACTGTGTTCTCATAAATCATGCTGCTGTTCAATTTATTTTTTATTTTTTTTATTTTTATTTTTTGATAATTATCATTTTTCTTTTGATAAAACAATAATTATCAAATACTAATGAACCACAGTTTATATTAGTGAACAATATTTTTTTTTAATATTGTTTTATTTGGATATAATATTTAATTTTTATACGGTTAGTGTAAAAGGTTTTACACATTCGATAAATTATAATTATTATATGAGTGACTTTATAAATAGTTACAATAAAAATTAAATATTATTAATTATCAAATACTAATAAAACACAGTTTATATTAGTGAACAATATTTTTTTTAATATTGTTTTATTTGGATATAATAAATATATGTTCAAGTCAAGTTTGACATTTTGAATGAGTTAATTGAAATTTGATGTCGCCAAAGTGACCTCTCTTGTCTAAATTGCTCGTGAAGAGTGTCAAATGGCTGTGGATATGTTTATTCATGCGGGTATTGATCGGCCCAAAGGAAGGTTAATATTTGGCAGAATTACATATACACCTGCGATGATAAATGTGTGACAATTATTTGGTATACATGTGAGCAGTAAATCGGCCCAAAGGAAGGTTTATTGTTTGACATGTCTTATTGACAATATTTGATCGTTGCAACAAGAGTACCACTAACAGTTGATGTTACTGTCCAAAGACTTGACACCAATGGTGCATTGGGTATCTTGAGATGGGTTAAATTCCATGATTTGAACATATGTATTTATTTATTTATTGATTTATTTTCCTATAATGTGAGTTTCTAAGTTTCGTTCTTTATTTAATTCACAGCATCTATTGCTTCCATATCTGCAAATTTGAGTTCTTTTCCTGTCCTTAATGGAACAAATTTTAAGGAATGGGAGGAGAACATTTTGATTGTTCTTGGCTGCATGGATCTAGACCTTGCATTAAGAATTGATCGACCCCCTACTCCTAAGGACTCTAGTTCTTCTGCGAAAAAATTAGAGTATGAGAAATGGGATCGCTCAAATCGCATAAGTCTTATGATCATAAAGCGTGGCATTCCTGAGGTCTTTAGAGGTGTTGTCTCGGATGAGATAGTTACAGCTAAAAATTTCCTTGCTGAGATGGAAAAACGCTTTGAAAAAAGTGATAAGGCTGAAACAAGTTCTTTGCTTCAGAATTTAATTTCCATGAAGTATCAAGGCAAGGGAAATATAAGAGAGCACATTATGATGATGTCCAACATTGCTTCTAAGCTTAAAGGACTAAAGCTTGAGTTGTCAGATGACTTACTCATTCATTTAGTATTGCTGTCTCTTCCTGTGCAATTTAGTCAGTTTAAGGTGACTTATAATTGTCAAAAGGAGAAATGGACTCTTAATGAGCTCATTTCATTATGTGTGCAAGAAGAGGACAGGCTGAAGCAAGATAGGACTGAAAGTGCTCACTTTACTAGCATCTCTAAAGACAAGGGCAAAAGGAAAAGAATTCAGGAGCCCAAGAACAAAGCTGCTGCTAAGGGTCCAGAACAAAAGAAGCAGACTAAGGATAACAACTACTTCTTCTGTAGGAGTTCTGGACACGTGAAGAAGGATTGTGCCAAATATCGCGCTTGGCGTGTTATATGATTCTGTCTTTGGTCTGTTTTGAGGTTAATTTAGCTTCAGTACCTGGAAACACTTGGTGGTTAGACTCTGGTGCAACTACTAACATCAGTGTTTCAATGCAGGGTTGCCTGAACTTCCGAAAGCCTAATGATACTAAAAGATGCATCTATGTAGGAGTTGGGAAGAAGGTAGAAGTTGAAGCCATAGGAAAATTTAGATTATTATTAAGTTCCGGTCATTATTTGATTTTAGAAGACACTTTTGTTGTACCGTCATTTAGACGGAATTTGGTCTCTATTTCTTATTTGGACAAATAAGGATATTATTGTTCATTCGGGAATAAAGAATTTACTTTGTCTTTAAATTCGAATGTTGTTGGAACCAGTTTACTTTCTGGTTATGATAATCTTTATTTGTTGGAAACTGTGGCTAACTATAATGAAACCTTGAGTGTGGAATCACGTGGTACTAAGCGAAAAATTGACAATTTCAATTCAGGAGTGCTCTGGCACAAGCGTCTAGGTCACATCTCTAAAAATAGAATTGAACGACTTGTGTCAGATGGAATTTTAGATTCCATTGACTTCACAGACTTTAACATTTGTGTAGCATGCATTAAAGGAAAACAGACTAAAGATAAGAAATTAGGCGCATATAGAGCTACAGACGTCTTAGAATTGATACATACGGATATCTGTGGGCCATTTCCAACTCCTTCTTGGAATGGTCAACAATATTTTATATCATTCATAGACGATTATTCTAGATATGCCTACCTTTACCTAATTCACGAAAAGTCCCAATCAATAGACGTGTTCAAATCCTTTAAGGCAGAAGTTGAGAATCAACTTAATAAGAGAATTAAAAAGGTCAAATCTGATCGTGGTGGTGAATACTACGGCAGATATGACGGTTCAGGTGAACAACGTCCGGGACCATTTGCCAAGTACCTAGTGGAATGTGGAATCGTCCCACAATACACTATGCCGGGGTCACCCAACATGAATGGTGTAGCTGAAAGACGAAACAAGACTCTTAAGGATATGGTAAGGAGTATGATTTGTCATTCCACCTTTCCAGAGTCACTCTGGGGAGAGGCATTAAAAACAGCAGCATACATTCTTAATAGAGTACCAACTAAGGCAGCGGCTAAAACACCTTATGAGCTTTGGATTGGGCGTAAGCCTAGTCTGAAGCACCTTCATGTTTGGGGATGTCCAGCTGAGGCAAGGCCTTATAGGGCGAATGAAAAGAAATTTGAACCCCGAACAATTAGCAGCTATTTTATAGGGTACTCAGAAAAATCAAGGGGCTATAAATTTTATGATCCTAACTTGAGAACAATTTTTGAGACGGGAACGGCAACGTTCTTTGAGGATATTGAGTTTGGGGGGAAGATTAAGGTTAAAGATTTTGTCTTTGAGGAAGAATCGGTAACAATTCCAGAACTGATTCTTCCACCAATTGACTTTCCCATTATTGAACAAACTCAAGATGATCTGGTTGTTCAGGAAGAACAAAATCCAGGTCAAATTCAAGATCCTCAAGAACAAGTGCCTCAAGAGCCAGCTCCATTGCGGAGATCCACTAGAGAAATGAAAAATGCTATTTCGGATGATTATGTAGCATTTATCAATGAGGTAGAGGAAAATGTTGGCATGACGGAAGACGACCCGGTCAACTTTCGTCAAGCCATGCAAGATCCTCGTTCAGATAAGTGGATCGAAGCAATGAATGAGGAGTATAAGTCTATGCAAGACAATTCAGTTTGGGAACTTATCCCATTACCTGAAGGAGTGAAACCCATTGGTTGCAAATGGATTTTTAAAACCAAGCGGGATTCCAATGGTAATGTGGAGAGATATAAGGCACGTCTTGTAGCTAAGGGTTATACTCAAAAGGAGGGGATTGATTATAAAGAGACTTTCTCTCCAGTTTCATCGAAGGACTCTTTAAGAATAATCATGGCTCTCGTTGCTCACTTTGATTTGGAGCTTCATCAAATGGATGTAAAGACAACGTTTCTCAATGGCGACATTGATGAGACGATCTATATGGTGCAGCCATAAAACTTTGTGTTGGGAGACCCAAAGAATATGGTGTGCAAACTAAGAAAATCCATTTATGGGCTAAAACAAGCTTCTCGTCAATGGTACCATAAATTTCATCAAGTAATTCTCTCATTTGGTTTTGAGATGAATATAGTTGATGATTGTGTGTATCATAAGTTCAATGGGAGCAGACATATTTTCCTGGTCTTGTATGTTGATGACATACTGCTTGCCACTAACGATATAGGCATGTTGCACGAAACTAAGAAATTTCTATCAAAGCATTTTGAGATGAAAGATCTTGGTGACGCCTCTTTTGTATTAGGAATTCAGATACACCGAGACAGATCTCGAGGTATTCTTGGATTGTCACAAAAGAGCTATATCGATAAGGTTCTCAAAAGGTTTGGGTTACAGGATTGCAAACCAGGGGACACCCCAGTTGCTAAGGGAGACAAGTTTAGTCTCAAACAGTGCCCTAAGGGAAGTTTGGAAATTCAAGAAATGCAAAAGATCCCTTATGCTTCAGCTGTAGGGAGTCTTATGTATTCCCAAGTATGTACGCGTCCAGACATAGCGTTCATAGTAGGGATTTTAGGCAGATATTTAAGCAATCTAGGTCTTGACCATTGGAAAGCAGCCAAGAGGGTCATGAGATATCTGAAGAGAACAAGAAACTACATGCTTATATATAGGAGGTCAGACCAGTTAGAGATCACTGGGTACTCTGACTCGGATTTTGCGGGATGCCAAGACAGCTTAAGATCAACTTCAGGCTATGTCTTTCTGTTAGCTGGTGGAGCAGTTTCTTGGCGTAGTGCCAAGCAAGGTCTTACTGCTTCATCAACCATGGCAGCAGAATTCATAGCAATTCATGAGGCATCTGACCAGGGCATTTGGCTGAGAAATTTTGTCACGGGGCTGCGAATAGTTGAAGGGATTGAAAGACCACTCAAGTTGTACTGTGACAATAGATCAACAGTCCTGTATTCTAACAATAATAGGAGCTCAACCAAGTCAAAGCACATTGACATTAAGTTCCTAGTTGTTAAAGAGAAGGTACAAAGTGGATAGATATCCATAGAACACTTAAGGACAAACTCCATGATTGCGGATCCACTCACTAAAGGTCTACCACCCAAAGTCTTTCATGAGCATACTGCTCACATGGGTGTACTACAATTTGAGGAATCTTGATTTTAGTGGGAGTTTCGTCCATTATGCAATTTATGTTCTATGTTTAATTGCAAAGCACAAATACATTGTATTTGGATTTTCTGATCAGAAATAAAGTTTACAATATTCAGTTTTGGTTACTTTGTACATTTAAGTTATGGTATGATCTCATTCGGTAAAGTAGGACCAGTTGAAAATTGACATGCATTGACCAACTTCATGTAATTTTCATGCTACACTTTTCATAATGGGTCTATGTCATTTAGTTGTGTCAGTGCGGGTGATCATTGATGGGTTTAGTTATGCTTATTATGACGAAAGCCTCTTTGGTTCCATGTGCTGATACGATTAATGGACGGGACAATTTGGATTAGGCTCAAGGTAATTATAATGACATTTTTGACGTCATAAAGTCTAACACACTCCTAAGGATACATGTGTGACCAGTGGGAGATTGTAAGATTTATGGGTCACATATGTAATTAATTAATAAAGTGTGTTAGGGTCATTATATAATTAGCCAATAATCTAGGGGTCAAATAATATATAATAGTTTATGGCTAAAGAGCATAATAATTATGAAAATTAATTGTGTAGATACCAGGCGGTTTCTAATTTAATGAGGGGCTGAATTAGTAATACTGCAATTTGGGATATAACTAATAATAGTTATATATAGGGGTAGTGGTCCCCAAGGCAAACACAATAAGACTATTCAGTAACCCTAAAAGAAAAAACTCTCTGGTTCTCTCTATCCCCATCAAGAGAGCAAAGTCTTCAGGGTGTTTTGCTGAGGAAGATCACCCAACCCATTGGCTCTATCATCATCATCCCAGGATTTCATCAATGGCAATTCCCACAGGTACGCTTCCGCCTTTGGTTATTCATCATGTAATTGGCATGGATCGTTGAGCATAATGCTATTTAGGGTTTACCAACATGCACAACCAAATACAAATTAATTACTTGCTCCAATAGATACATAAATTATTTATTATAAATAAATAAATAAATTATTTACTATTTGTAATATAACCCAAAAATATATTTAATAGCGTTAAAACATACATATTACTATAATCAGATTTTGTTCAAAGCTAAACAAGATAAATAGAGCTTACTATATCGTGCATATATGTATAACTAGGATAGATAAAAAAAATAAAAATAAAAAAGAACTGAGTATAACGTGTATCTATATGTACACATAGTTTTGATTTTTAATATATATATATATATATATATATATATATATATATCACATGAACACAAGTAATAATATTTAGTTACAGTTTATTATTGACCACACTCCATTTTATATTATAATTAAAAAATACCAAACCCTTTACATGTGAATCCAAATTACATTCTATGCTATAAAACAAGATTTAAGTTGCAGTGCATTTCAAGATATATAAATAGGATAGATAATCTTTAACTTAAAATTGGAGAGAGGATACACTAAAGACTGATAGGGAGTGATAGTCCCAATTCCAAATATAAATAAATAAATAAACAAAACAAAAAAACATAAATAAGTTTTTACGGTACATGTTAATTTCAGAGACAATTCATCAATTTACTTGACATAAACACTACGCCAAATTTGACATTTAATAGCACCCCTTTTACAGCGCTTGCTAAACACAAGCGCTGTTGTAAATGTATTTGAAAAATAACGGAGCCTTTTACAGCGCTTTTATTCACAAGCGCTGTAAACAAGCGCTGTTGTAGGTCATATAACGTTTGCGCATAATGTTATAAGGCTTTTACAGCGCTTTTCAAAAAAGCGCTGTAAAATGAAGCGCTTTCGCGTATGCTTTTACAGCACTTTTTTCACAAGCGCTGTAAAATACGTGCGCTTTAAAATAATTGAACCACCTATTACAGCGCTTTTTTCACAAGCGCTATAAAATACAAGCGCTTTCATTGAATTTAACTACCTATTACAGCGCTTTTATTGACAAGCGCTGTAAAAGACATAAATTTCAAATAATTATATACGTTGGGAACCCTCATATCCTCTATATCTTTCATCACCTCTACTCTGGGAACCCTCATACCCTAATATCCATTACGTGTTGTGCCGCCATCTACCTATTACGTGTTGTCTCATGTATTTTTTTTTTAACTAGATTTTTTTTATCAAATTAAAAATTCATACCACATGATCTGTGTTAAATCTCTTCTACTAGTCAAAAACTCATACCACATGATCTGTTCTGTTTTTGAAATTGTTAGTTGATATTGGTTTCTTTTTGAAACTTGTTGATATGTTTTGAAAGCTTATTAGTTTTGTAACTGCATTTATATAGGTGGTATAATATGGATAGGAAATGGATGTCAGCCAATCGATTGTCAAAAGAGTATGAAATTGGAGTGAAGGAGTTTGTTGAGTTTGCAGTGAAGAATGCAAAAGATCCAAATAGAGTAGTTTGTCCTTGTTTAAAATGTTGTTTTGGAAAACGTGTTAGAGAAGATGAATTAGAAGGACATCTAGTATGTAATGGAATTGATCAAAGCTACACATGTTGGATAAGACATGGTGAGAAAAAAAAAAGGAAACATTAATTTTGAGAATAGTTCGACATATGCTTCAACTGACTTCGATACAGATACATATGAGCCGGACCGAGTTGATGAGATCGCAAAAGCAGTTGAAGAAGATCTTCGAGATTGTCCTAAAATGTTTGAAAGTTTGTTGAGTGATGCAGAGAAAGAATTATATAATGGTTGTACTAAATTCACAAGACTGTCGGCGATATTAAAGTTGTACAACCTAAAAGCGAGTAATGGATGGTCCGATAAAAGCTTTACAGAATTATTAACACTCATAAAAGATATGTTGCCAGATGATAATGAACTTCCCAGTCGAACCTACGAGGCTAAACGGATTTTGTGTTCTATTGGCATGAGTTACGAAAGGATTCATGCGTGTCCTAACGATTGCATTTTATTTCGAAATTAATATGAACTACTTAAGGCGTGTCCGAAATGCAATGTCTCTCGATATAAGAAGAAAGAATCTACTCCAGCAAAAGTCGTGTGGTATTTTCCTATAATACCAAGATTTAGGCGCATGTATCGCAGTGAAGAAGATTCAAAACACTTGACATGGCATGCAGATGAAAGAATTAGAGATGGAATGTTTCGACACCCTGCAGATTCCCCACAATGGGCAAAAATTGATCACGAGTATCCTGAATTCGGGATAGAGTCAAGAAATCTAACACTTGCACTTTCTACTGATGGAATGAATCCACATGGTCTTCAAAGCATCTCACACAGCACGTGGCCTGTGATTTTGGTAATATATAACCTACCTCCATGGTTATGTATGAAGCGTAAGTTTATGATGTTGTCTCTGTTAATTTCTGGACCCAAACAACCGGGGAATGATATCGACGTATACTTGACTCCTCTAATAGAAGATTTAAAACGTATAAGGGAGACAGGTGTGGAAGTTTATGATGGGTATAAGAAAGAATATTTCAATTTGAGGGCTATGTTGTTCGGCACAATTAATGATTTTCCAGCATATGGTAATTTATCAGGATATAGCATTAAAGGTCAGCGTGCATGTCCTGTATGTGAAGAGAGTACAAATTGGATGCGGTTGAAACATTGTAAGAAGAATGTGTTTCTTGGACATCGTAGATTTTTACCTTATAGTCATCAGTATCGTTGGTGGAGAAATGCATTTAATGGAAAATCAGAGGAAGGTAAAGCTCCTTTACCACCGACTGGATATCAAATACTTGAAAAAGTACAAGGTTTGACCAATAAATTTGGCAAACCTTTTGCGGGAGAGCTGGTCAAAACTGGGTGGAAGAAAAAGTCAATTTTCTTTGAATTACCATATTGGAAGTCATTGTATATAAGACATTTCCTCGATGTGATGCATATTGAAAAAAATGTATTTGATAGTGTTATTGGTACGTTACTCAATGTTCCAGGAAAGTCTAAAGACGGCATCAATGCAAGATTGGACTTGGTCGATATGGGAATAAGAAATGAATTGGCTCCAGTAAAGAAAGGAAATCGCACATATCTACCTCCAGCCGCTCATACTCTATCTAGAAAGGAAAAAATTATTTTATGTAAATTTCTACATGAAGTTAAAGTTCCAGAAGGATACTCTTCGAACATTAGAAATTTGGTTTGTATGAAAGACCTCAAGTTAAAAGGTTTGAAGACTCATGATTGTCATATTCTAATGGAGCATTTGCTACCAATAGGTATACGTTCCATTTTACCTGAAAAAGTTCGACTAGCATTAACTAGATTATGTTTCTTCTTCAGGGAAATTTGTAGTAAAGTGATCGACCCTCAGAAATTACCGACATTGCAGAGGGAAATTGTTGTTACTTTGTGTGAGCTTGAAATGTATTTCCCACCATCGTTTTTTGATATAATGGTTCACCTTACTGTTCATCTGGTTAAGGAGACACAACTTTGTGGGCCAGCTTATATGAGATGGATGTATCCGATAGAACGATATATGAAAATATTAAAAGGGTACGTAAAAAGTAGAAGTCGACTAGAAGGTTGTATTGCTGAACGATACATTGTTGAAGAGGCTGCTGAATTTTGTACTGAATATCTGTCCAATGTTGAATCCATAGGGCTTCCCATGTCTCGTCATTCGGGAAGACTATCAGGAGAAGGGATAATTGGAAGGAGACTACTGACTATATCAAGGACAGAATTGGAGCAGGCACAATTGTATGTTCTGCACAATGATGATGAGGTTCAACCGTATGTTACAATACACATGGATCAGTTATCTCGTTTGAACATGAATAGGAATCAAAATTGGATAACTCGAGAGCACAATCGAAGTTTTATAACATGGTTAAAAAATCACATAAAGTCAAAATTTGACATAGACCCCGGATCAATTTCACAGAGATTGAGGTGGCTAGCAAATGATCCGAGCTTACATGTCTTTTCTTACACTGGTTATGTTATTAACGGCTACACATTTTATACCAAAGAACAAGATGATCAGACCACTATGCAAAATAGTGGAGTCACTCTCGTAGCTGAAGCGATGCATGTCTCAAGTGCAAAAGACAAAAACCCAATATATGCAAATCTATCATATTTTGGGGTTATCGAGCGCATATGGGAGTTAGACTACACAATGTTTCGTGTTCCCATATTTGGTTGCAAGTGGGTCGATAATAATAATGGTGTTCGGATTGATGAGTCAGGATTCTTGCTTGTTGATTTTAATAGGGTGGGATACAAAGACGAGCCTTTTATTTTAGCGTCGCAAGCTCAACAAGTGTTTTATGTCACCGATCCTTCTGATGATAAATGGTCTGTTGTCCTATCGACCAATAAAATAAGTGATGATAACAACAATGATGAAGATGTTGGTAATGATCTTTTATTTGCAACATCACAACAACCACATGAAATTGATTCAACTGATGATGGTTTATATCTTAGAGATGATCATGATGAGGGAATTTGGATTAATCCATCGTTTCGTATTGTAAATGGACAAACAAATGTGAATCCCACCAGGAAAAGAAGAAGGGCATCTTAATGTACATGTTTAATTGTTTTATATAAGCCATGCATGTAATCTGAATTATTGTTGTAATTTGAATTATTGTTCTATTCTGGTTTTATTTGTAATCTGAATTATTGTTCTATTCTGGTTTTATTATTGTAATCTGAATTATTATTTTATTCTGGTTCTATTATGGTTTTATTGAATTATTGTGGTATTATATAATCTGAATTATTCTGGTTCTATTCTTGTTTTATTGTTGTCTAAGAAGGCAAGCATAACCAGTGATTATTGCATGTTTATGTAAATTTGGACAATTTCAATTCTTAAGAACTATGCATGTAAAAAAAGTGCATGTCTTTTACAGCGCTTTTTAAAAAAAGCGCTGTAAAAGGCCCTTTTAAAAATTAAACAATGAGACATTTTACAGCGCTCTTCTTACCAAGCGCTGTAAAAGGCCCTTTTGAAAATCAAATAAAGATACCTTTTACAGCGCTTCTGTGAACAAGCGCTGTAAAAGACTTTAAAAATAATATTCATCAGATAACTAACATGACTTTCTCTAACAGGATTTTCTTCAAACACCTTTTACGCATCATGGGAATCCCCAAAAACACATTGTTAACAAAAACATCAGACCCATTGTTAACAAAAACATCAGACACATTGTTAACAAACCCATTTTTCGCAACATGGCAATGAACCTGAAGATCAAGTTACGATTTAAGAATGAAAGGGAATGTAAAGAGATAAAAAGGGTGTTGAGGTGGAGATTAAAAGAGTAAGCTTTGATGTTTGCGAAGAAGATGCATAAAAGGACTTTGAGGTGGAGTTTGGTGAAGAGGAAGATATTTTGGTGGGACTATGTGGGTTTTGCATAGCTTGTTTAAAAAATAACATAACAAAACACAAAAATAACATAATAAGGCCTTTTACAGCGCTTGTTGGGATAAGCGCTGTAAAAGAGTCTTTTAAAAATTTAAATAAGGCCGTTTACAGCGCTTCTTTGAACAAGCGCTGTAAAAGGCTTTAAAAAAAACATTATATAACATACTAAAACAATGAGGTCTTTTACAGCGCTTGTTTGGAAAAGCGCTGTAAAAGAGTCTTTTAAAAATTTAAATAAATACGCCTTTTACAACGCTTTTATAACAAGCGCTGTAAAAGGCTTAGCCTTTTATAGCGCTCTTTGGAAAAACGCTGTAAAAGGGTTATAAAAAAGCGCTGTAAAAGGGTTATATATATAACAGTAACCTCTTCAGTTTCCTCTTCATTACGTAAACTAAACTATCATCTCAACCTTCATCGTTCTTCTCTTCTTTTGCAAACCCTATAATCTCATTCATTACGAACTGTATTTCCACGATCATCTCCTTCATTTCGAACCTTATTTCCATCCAAGATCATTTCGAACCTTATATTTTCATTGAAATACGTAACCCTCATTACGTATTTCTTCAAAACCATTTTTATGTGAGCTTTATTGCTGTGAAATTTCTCCGTTCGCTCTTTTCTTTGCATTTCATCCTTCTTCGAACCATTATTCAGGTATTGATGTTATTTATTTTTTGTAATCATTAAAATGCATGTTGAGCTTGTTTAAAATATATATACTGATACATGTTGATCTTGTTTAAAATAATGCATGATGCATGTTGAGCTTGTTGATGTTATACTAAACTGCATGTTGAACTTGTTGTAGTTAAATGGATACAAACAGAGATTTAGAATGTCAAAATGAAGAAGTTGGCACCAGTAGGACTTATGAAAATGAAGTCAAACGTGGTGCAACTATCATGCAAAAAGTCATTAAAGCAAGGAGTAATGGCATTAAATTTGAGGTATACTATACTCTGTTTGCTGTGTATTTTTTTAGCTTTTTTTAATAGCATGTACTTACTATATGAGTTTATTAGGTTGGATGGAATGAAAGTGGTCAGCCAGTTGACCCCCACAGCGCAATGTTTGTGAGCTACATTGGGGCTGTTGTTCGTCAAAATATTCCAATAACAATTGACGACTGGAGAGATAAGGCATTGAAGGATGCCAAAGATATCATCTGGAATGATATTCAAGTAAATTTTTTGATTCAATCTTTTGTCATTTATAAATATTTTCATTGTAAGAAGAGAGTACTTATAATTTTTTTCATTGCAGACATCTTTTGTCCTTGATGAGGGACGAAAGAATTATGTATTGAGAGTTGCTGGCAAAATCCATCGTGGATTTAGATCGCATCTCTCAAACTTTTATCTTAAAGATAAAGAAGGAAACACAACAGCTGAACCTCCAAAGATATATCGACATTATATATCAAATGATGAATGGAAAGCGTTTGTTTCCAAACGTACTGACCCCGCGTTTTTCGTAAGTGATTAATTTATTAGCATTTGTGTGTTTTATTATTTATATTCGCATCGTATTTTAAATTTTTACATAATTGCTATTTTTTTATATAGAACATTAGTAAGGCAAATCGCGAGAGGGCAAGCAACCCGACGCACCCATACAGAAGGTCACGTATGGGATATGCACGTCTAGACCAAAACCTTGTAAGTCAATGTAACATCAATGATGAGGGAATTTGTATTATAAACTATAGTTTCTAACTAATATTTTGTTTTATCGAATAGCGACAAGAGACCCAATCCAATCAACCGTTGGACCGTCATATCTTGTGGAAGAAAGCTCGGGTAAACAAAGATGGAGTGGTTGATAACCAAAATGTTCAAAAAGTAATAGAACTTTGTGTAAGTATATTATGACTTTAATATTTTTCAATATTGTATTTATCACTTGAATACTTTTTAATATTGTATGTTAAAAATGCTAATGAACTTAATTATTTTAATGTTACATGTATTTTAGGAGACCATCTCTCAAAGTTCTGAAAATGAAGAGGGCAACAAGGCTAGTTGCAGGGACATTTTGGGCAAAGTTTTTAATGTTCCTGAATATTCCGGTCGAGTTAGGGGGAAGGGATTTGGCGTAACTCCCAGAAGCTTTTTTCCTCAAGAGAAGCGCCAAAAACCTTCCAACGAGGAAGTATTAGAGAAGCTCAGAATCCTATCTGAGCAAGTGGCACAATTGGTGAATACGAACAAAGACAAGCAACTTCCGGTTCAGCTCCAAGGTGAAATACAAATGGAGAGTGAAAGCGGGAGTTGCAACGTCGGTTTGAAAATTATTCCCGAGGTAATTAATTACTTACTTGCTTATGTAATTACTTATGCATTAAACAATATTATATATTAACTGTACTTATGTTTTAACTATTGATTTAGGGTGTCACTTCATGTTTTCTATACTTGTCCTCGCCCACTCATCGGAAGGTGGGAAAAGCAAAATTGTACAATACTTTGGGAGAAGTATTGCACAATACTCCGATCCCAAAGGGCCATGTCAAGGTAGTTACGTGGCATGGCCCACGAACCTTGTTGCCCTCATTAAAAGCCCTCCCAGAAACAAATCAGTTACGTCTCTTGATAAGGTTTGTCACATTTATTGCATAAGCTTTGTCAATTTTTTCAGATTCAATAAACTAACATTTAACCTCATTTTTGTAGGTCCAAATAAATAAACCACCCGCACATCCAAAAAAAGGCAGCAAACCTCAAAAATTGGAGGTTAATAGAGCTGCCAATAAAGCCGCCAAATTTGCAGCAATAAAAAAATTGGATCGTGGCAAATCAGTCGCTGCTGCTGCTGCTCCTAAAATAAGTCAGCCACGCCTTGGTAAATACGGGGTGTGTCTTGACATTCAAGTAAAAAAGAACCTATGCAGCAGCGACGATTCGCGCATGATACATATGAATAAAGAAATATTCGGAGAGGAGTATGAGGAATTGTTCGACAAGGAGCACGTATACGAACTTCTCGAACATAAGGAGCTCAGTGCAACTGTAATGAGCTTGTATATAAGGTAAAAAATACTTTTAATTGCATTTATTGGTAATTAATTAAATGTATTGGTAATTAATCTAGTTTAAAATTTTCATTGAAGGTTTTTGCATGAGAAGGTCGTGTGCCCGAGGAAATTATCGAATAAATACTCATTCTTCTCTCCGCATAAAACGTCCATGTGGAAACTGGATGAAGACAATGTAAAGAAATACATTGTAAATATGTTTTTAGGAAATATTTCAAAGGATAAATTGTTCTTAGCACCATATAATTCAAGGTACGTAATTTTATCTTTTTTAATTGATGAGAATTTAATTTATTAGTTGTGTATAGACCAAATTGTTTAACCAAATTTTTGTTGTTGTAGGGCACATTGGGTGCTATTTGCAATCAATGTCGTCTATGAAGTTGTATACTATTTGGATCCCTTGCATGGCGATTACAACAATCACTCCGAAATCAAGACTTTGTTCGACACGTAAGTAATATTCATTTATTTTTGTTACACATATATATAAATAAGTGTTTGTTCATGCTAAGATAATCACATTTATTCATTTGATAGTGCATTAAAAGTTTTTCGAGCTCAAAGAGGTGCGGTAGTGTCGAAGCAAAAGTCTAATAATATTACATGGATCCCAATAAAGTGCCCTCGTCAAACAAACAACATCGACTGTGGGTACTACGTATTGAGATTCATGAAGGAGATTGTTGACAAGAATAAAACTATTATCCCAGAAACGGTACGGTATTTTGATTATATGATTTTCATATATAAATTATCTATATATTTGATACTAACTTAATATAATATGTTCAATTTTTATATTGCAGTACTTTGAAAATTCCAGTCCATCATATTCTGAGCAAGATTTGATGGAATTAAAGGAGGAATGATGTGAGTATGTGCTTGAAATGAAAATTATTTGATTTTCTGGGAAATAGCATGCTTCTGGGCAAGGGATCTAAATATTATATGGTGCATAGTTTTTATATGTATATGATCATAGGACAGTATATAAACTTGCATATGAATATGTTGTAAATTAGATTCAATGTATATTCATACCAAATATGTTGTAAATTACTGTGTTACAGGATAATATATATGTATCATATTGTGTGAACTGATTATGTTTTAAACTGATTATGGGCTCTTGTTTTGGTTCTGGTTCTGGTTGTGTTACTGATTCTGTTTCTGTTTTAACATGCACATGAATATGTTCTAAATTACTGATTCTGGATGTGTTGTGTTGTGTGAACTGGTTCAAACTAATTTTGGATAAAAAGATAAAAGACAACGCTTTATAAAAAAAAGTGTCATAAAAAGCTAAAAAACGCTTTTAAAATATATACAGGGTTAAAAAAAATAAAAAAATAACACCTTTAACAGCGCTTTTTATAAAAAGCGCTGTAAAAGGCATTCCAAATATGTATTATGGGTATGCCTTTTACAGCGCTTGTTACAAAAAAGTGCTGTAAAAGGTATCCCAAATATATGAAATATGGGTATGCCTTTTACAGCGCTTGTTACAAAAAAGCGCTGTAAAAGGTACCTCAAATATATGAAATATGGGTATGCCTTTTACAGCGCTTGTTACAAAAAAGCGTTGTAAAAGGCATTCCAAATATGTATTATGGGTATGCCTTTTACAGCGCTTTTTCAAAACAAGCGCTGTAAAAGGTACCCCAAATATATGAAATATGGGTAAGCCTTTTACAGCGCTTGTTGTAACAAGCGCTGTAAAAGGTGCATAATAAGCGCGCGTTATAAAGGGTGCCTTTAAGAGCGCTTTTTTGAAAGCGCTGTTGTAGCTTTTATAGCGCTCGAATCTACAGCGCTTTTTTTTTTAAAAAAAAAAAGCACTGTAGAAGGCTTAAAAAAAGCGCTGTAAAATGCAATTTTGGCGTAGTGTTACATGTCTTTCGTGTACATAAGATGAATGGTTATACATTGATTCTTAGTTGTGTGCATTACTGATGCAGAAGTTTCTTAAATTCATGTTGTCAATTAACTACAATTTGCGTGAATCATGTCAATTCTACCAAAACCGCATGTAATTAACTTCAATATTCAAATTAAATGTCTTTTGTGTACCAAAGATGAATGATATGATTATGTATTGGTATTAAGCAACATATCTTATTGAGGTGAAAGTTGCTCCATTCATGATGTGCAATAACATAAACTCCGTGAATCAAGACATGAAAGATGAAACTCAATCATCTCATCACTTCTATAAATTGCAGATGAATAACAACATACCCACATTTTTTTTAATGAAATAGGTCGTGTAGAGATTCTCTGCAACCATTACTCAATTTATCTATTCTGCGAACATTTATTATATGTTATAGCCCATTTTAATTCAAATGATTTAACCAACAACGACAATTTAATTTTTAAATTTATTAATAAGCCATGTTGATTGATCCAAAGAATAACCAATCTGAGGTGTTGGTGGAAAAGAGGCAAAATATGTCAACTTTGATTTTTATATAGGACATTAGTTTTTTAATACCCGTGTGTCTAAATGTTGAAGCACTCTAATTATTTGAATCATGCAAGACAAGTTCAACTCACAATCTCACCTTAGATGTAGAAATTTTAGGAGTACTATTATTTTAAATATAAATATATTAGTGCAAGCTTTTTTGTCTGACATTTGGTCCTTTAAGTTGTATTTGTTTGCAGCGTTTATCCTTTATCTCAATATCAAAAATAATTAGTACATTTAAAAGCTTCTGATAGTTTAAAACTCTAGCAAATGCTGCAATAATATGTTCCACATACTAATCCTTTAGAAAATGTTTATCAAATCTTATAAATATATATTCCTTGATTTCTTGTACAATAATTTAAACCCACATATAGCGTTAAAAACAAAGTAATAAAGGTTTTTCTACATAATCAATGTTTTTAACTTTCTTCATATGCAAAGAAGCTTAGACATTGTAAAGTTTTTATTAGATCTTAACATTTGATGACAATAACTCGAGAAATTTTTTAAACTTAACAGACTGCAAATATAACTTAATATATCTTAAATATTAACTATGCAAACAAAATGTAATTTAAATGACCAAATCATGATAAAATAAACTTAAAGAAATTAAGCAAAAATTGAAATAAATTTAAAATAATAAAATATATTTTTACCATATTTTTATAATTAAATTTCGTACGATATAATTATTTTATTTTATTTTATATTCCAGAATTATAAATTGCGTCGTGCACTAAAATAATACTAACATCATCTCACATAAGAGATCTCTC
>JBBPBR010000006.1:16883183-16903704 GCA_037974775.1 Cicer pinnatifidum
TATACTTGATAGTCTATTTATGAGAGAAAAGGAGAAAAAAAAACATTTAATATCTTAATAATTAAATTATTTCTCTCATAAATAAATCCTCAAATACCTGAGAGAATTCAAATTCAAAATAAAATACCTTGTTCTTTGGCCTCACAAAAATTTCGTAAAAAGAAATCGGTGTTGCTTTTGGTACCTAAATTAACATGGGAGGCAATTATTTGCAAAGTATATACTCCTTGTCTTATATTCAATGTCACATTTAGAATTTCATCAAAGCAATTTTTCCAATATATTACCTTATTCAATAAAACATTTGCAAATTGCAAGTATAAGTTTTTTTTACAGACATTTACAAGTATAAGTTGATTGATCATAAATAAGAGCTCAAACATATTAGTCTTAATATATCATAGATAATCAATTTGATTGAGGTATACCTACATAACCTTACAAAATAATTTACAAAACGAATAGTTAATATGAAAAAGAGTAATTTATATTGCAAATGTTTGACACTGTATTTGTTACACCGCAACCACACAGCTATGTTTTCTGTCTCAGATAGCGGCTCAAAGTGCCGAAATCTAAAGCTGGGATAGTAAAATCGTAGATATCTGAATAAAATACAAATATTATACAATGATACTAATAAAATAGCAAAATACATAATCAAAAAAATAATGTGTAATCATACTATTAAAAGAAAGTTTTAGTAGTAGTCAAAATCAAATTCTAATAGTAATTGTAATTAACAATGCAGCAAAAACATGACAGATAAAACAAAGTCACAGAAAAACAAAAACAACAACAACAAAACAATAATATAATGATGTTGAACGGAGCAATAACATAACAAAAATGATAGAACATGGTTTCATTTTCACAATGCTGAATCCAACCCTTCATGAATTGTAATAATAAAAAAATTAAGGCTTAAACGGGAGCAAAATGACCCAAATACCCTTAATGAAGGAAAATAAATAAAAACTTGTATTTTTTAAAAATCCCTAGAACAAGTCCGAAAACAGGTCGGAATGGGATAGCAAGTCGTGATGATAGCAAGATTCGCAGCCGAGAGCATCGCTACAATCAAACACACTTTTCCAATTGATTGTGTCACAACCAACCCCTCCACCAAACCGAGATAGCAGGATTGCATCGGATTGCCCCGAAATTGACGACACAGCCACACAGTTTTGTTGTATTTTTCAACGTGAAACATAAAAGCTACAAAGTGTAGCTTCAAAGTCGTGCGTTAGCCATACTTAAACAAACTTGTGTACAATATACATTGTTGGCCACTATTAAACCCAAATGACTCGGTACAGTTTTTTTCCAAAATAAACTGCTTCAAATATACATTAAAATTCAAAACATCTGCAACCAAGGAATGTATATAATAACAAAAAACGTTCATAAATAATTATATACCAGATACAGATTTTTCACAAAGTGTAATATTACAAATGACTTATACTTCTACACAACAACAAACAAAAAACTATATAAAGAATTCGCACACTGCCACACAGTTCAAAATTATTGCATTGCCAATAACTTTAAGAACACTTATTATCTTACCATTTTCAAAGGTATAGGCACAGCAATATTATATGCTGATAAACATGATCTAATTCAAGACGATGCAGATTTTGAGGATGGGTTGAAAGGAACCTGCTCACCACATGTGAGGAACTCATGGGGTCCAGCTTGTTCACAACCGACACCAAGAAGGTCGAGATAATAAAGGTAATGAGAAACGATATTGTTCATCACGTCAACATCACCCTGTCCGCAAACACTATCACCGTAGAGAACGTTCATTGTAGAGCCAAAACCAGGAACCCGTTTCTCCATTGTGTCGTTCTTGGTAGGCTTCCAGTTGCCAACGAAGATATCGTGGGCAGAGGGTTGTGATTTTTTGATTGGGTTCATCCATCTCCACATTGCGGCTTGGAAAGCTAGGGTTGCATTCTGCTCTATGTATTCTGGATGGTCAAGTAGATTCACCTCAAAGCCTCTCCTGCAGCTCCATAGTTGTAGTTCCTATATTGATGTTACCAAATACGAAAAAGTACAGTCATAAACCAGGCTATCATTTCAAGACAATATTTTTCTCGATGCACATTCTACATTTCAAGTAAAACCAGTTCCATTACATATAACTACAACTGTTTCTAATAAAAGTGTGCATGCAATTTGGGTTTGAATCTTCACAGGAATTTCATCTTTGCCTTAAACACTTGACAGACATGCTACTTAATTGTGTCATTGATTGTCATCTTACCAATATGATCAAATATCCAACACATTGAGACAACAGAAACTTACATATCGTACAATATGATAGTTTAAGCCATATCTTGAAGGCTTTCACCTCTTCTAATCATATGGGTCAAATGCGACATTTACACAACAAAGAAAGTTCAAGCCATAACTTATTTTTTAAAATCAAGTTCAATGATCACAGTTATTGAGGTTCTTAGGATGAACAGATATATTAAGAGCACCAGAATCCCAATGCTGTCCATTTTTCACAGATGAGGGGACGTTGTTGTCATCACCAGTAAACAAATAATCTTGCAAGTTTAATAAGGTATTAACCTTCATCAGGTCTGATTAATTTGGTACACTGGTCAGGGATGTTAGGGAAGTCTCAATGTTTAATTATATCAGTATTTAGTAGCCACCTTTTTGGCAAAAAAAAAAAAACTAAAAAAAGGTTCTATTATCAGTATTTAGTAGTGTTAAACATATATATACCAGTAAATAGGAATGGCTCCACGTCCGTAGTATTCAGCACCGGGAGTGCAGGGGTATGTCAATTTGTAATAGTCGTCACAATATGTCTGACTAGGACTCATTTCATGATTGTAACAAAGACCCCAGGCTAAAGGTCCTCCAGTTGCCACTCCATACCCACCTGGCATCAGCATTACAAGAACAATAAACATTCAAATAAACAAAATTAAAACGTAACCAAATCATTCACTGAACCATCATCCAAGTTCCACTATACAAATGATAAACCTAAGTAAACAATCACAAAATTTACCACAATAACCCTAATTAATCATAATCTTTTTCCCTTAAATCAAACGAAACAAACACACAAAGTAAACCAAACCAAATCACACAACACAATTCCATTAATCACTTCACTACAAACACAACTAAATATCCAATTCAGTCATCGAAAATAATAGATCAACCTAGTAACTCAAATTATTAATATTCCAAAATGATACATAAAATTGCAAAATGTCAATTAACCAGATCATTTTGACCAAACTAATATGCTTAAATGATCCATAAAATTTTAGGGATTATTACAATCAAATATACATACCAAACATTACTAACCCTACAACTATAGGTGTCCATTTCACAACCACACTAATTATTAACCTCAGTCCACATGTTGTATGCGCCAAAAAATTTCATAGTTAAAAAGGCCACTAACACTAAAAAGCCCATAAAATTTTGTGGGTTAGACCCACTTTTTCAAAAAAAATTTAAAAAAGTTTAAACAAAATTTTTTTTAATAATAAATTTTCCAGTAAAACGTTTGAAGTCAAAAGCTCCAGATCTAGGCATCTAGCTTTAAGTTATAATTAATTTTAACTAAATTATGATTTTAGTTAATAAGAGTTTATGTTTGAATACTTACGTAAAAGTGAATTGTTGGACAAAAATCACATTTAGATTCAAAAACTAAAAATCCTAATTTCAAGTTAAAATAAATTCAGAAAGTAGAATTAATGCTACTGAACAACAATCAACCATTCACAAAAATAAAAAATCAATTCTAGGCATCTACAATCAATTTTCACTCTTCGAAAAGTGAAACCAACCACACACTAAATTAAATATATATACTAAACATAAAAACACAAAAATATTTCCACAAGATATATATGATTTTAATTAAAAAAGAATTGTAAAGTGGTTTATAAAACATTGGAGTCAAAAGCTACAGATCTAACCATCTAGCTTAGTTAGAATCAATTTTAGACTAAAATTAATTAATTCTACTCGAGAACAACCAAAAATGCCAACAAAAAAGAAAAGAAAAAGAAAAATCATTTCTAGCTTAGTCAAATGAATATATTTATTTACTAAACAATAAAAAACTTACAAGAGGTTTTGCTGCCAATGTGACACCCTAAACCCAAATTAAAAAGAGAAAGTAAAATGTGTTAGTTTTGAAAGAGATTCGCAGCGGTTCCAAAATAAATTATACAAAATTTATTTAAGCTATAAAGTTCAAGAATGTCACACTCACACTTACACAAAATATTTGCATAAAAATTTTCAATAAAATTTCGTTTTATATCTAATATAGTTGAGGTTTATTAAACAAAACTTTAGACATAAAACATGTTCCAAACTTAGAGACAATTAATTTCTAAATTTGAATAAAAGTTAAAAATAACAAAATTGATCAATTGAATTAACAAAAATCTAAATTAGTTCATAACTCAATAAAATGCGACAAATTACTCCCACCCAGTATCACCTATCAGAGCGTGGATCACCAACCGATAACCTGAAATGACTGCGCTCTCGCAAGCGCCAAACACAAGCAACGAGGGGTGAGCTTCGAAAACATGTAATAGTATAAAATAATTGAGAAGAACACGTAAAATATATCAAACACCGTATCGTATCAAATCACAATCAACAACAATAATCAAGGTAAAACATTGATACAATCCACAACATCAAGTACGTAAACACACAAATCAAGTAATGTTATGCATGCTCTTATACTCTAGACTCCTTCTCTTTCTTTGGTACCATTCTAACTCTGAAGTACTTAGTTAGGAGGCTTGATACTATGCCACCACACGAGTGGACGGACAATTCAAATTGGCCATGTCCTCATAGATCTCCTCAACTCAACCCGAGACACATATACGCGACAGTCGAGGTAAACGTGTGTTGCATGGTAGCTCCCGACATTTGGAGTGCTACCTCTAAGTCACTTAGGAATTCCCCACCCGAATACCTCCAAGGTCTAACAATCTTGCCCTAAGGCTCAACAGTAGACCGCCACGATTAGGCTCATTCAGTTGTACTTCCCCATAATCACTAGGCTTGTCAGACCCTACCTATATGATGACCAAATAATCTTCACTTCAAAAATTATCGACAACTACTTTCTCCCCTCGTTGGCCTAGGTTACTTACTCCATTAAGAGAACCATCATTGGCACAGGTCGAATTCGTCATTATTCAATTAAACATAATATGCATTTCATGATATTCATCAAGGTGGTAATATCACAAGTCAAGGAGTACACATCTTCATTGCAGATTTCCATAGTCATACATTACATTCAGAATTTACCGTAATAATACTTCATTCCAAACAATAAAGGGTCTTCACTCACATATAATAATAATACTAGATCATTCACACACACCACATCAATTGCAAGGAAAATAATTACAATTCATCACATTTTATATCATATATCAATATCAAAGATAGATATAAACAAAGCACATAATGCATCAAATACAAAATTCTACAATAATTCAACTATCACACGATCTACAAAAATCAAATCAAACAACATCCTATAAAAGTTTCTAATTCATATTTTAACCTCACAAAATTCAAGTTTGCTCATTAATCTATTATTACTCAAAGGGCTTCTGCCACATAAGACATAAGGACCATAATGATTTTCAACAACCAGAGATGTTAACAACACGCAACGAACGACTCCAAAAGCATCGACGAATTTACAGAGTCAATGAAACATGGTTGATAACTTACGCGGACTACAAAAATCAATGTTACATAATTAATAAAAATATTAAGAGAATAAACCTATTCGAAACGAAGTGAAACAAGTTATCAGAAAAGGCCTCACCGACGTGTTGGAGCACCGACAGGGTCCGAGTTCAACTTCCCCGAAACAGACAAACGAGTAGTGCTTCTTGAAGGTTTCGACGAGAGGAATTCAAAAACGATATCATTTTTTCAAGACGATGAACGTGTCTTCCAGAATTCAAGAAAACAACCACGACAATGGTGGAAACCCATTTTTTAAAGTGTAACGATTGGCGATTTTGAACATAGGTAACAAAAGACGGTGTTTCGTGGAGTCCATATATGGTCTCGGTTTTGCTTGGTAATAATCGTGATGGCCGAAATCTTGGTCAAAAGTTGGAGATGTGATTTTTGGCAAAGAGGAATAGGGCGTTTAAGGTTGCGATTCAAGCTCAAAATGAAAGAAGAGATCACAACCATCACAAATGTGGTCTCGGTTTTGCACAATGCCCACTATAATGGTTATAATTGAAGAGAGAAGATAGAGAAGAAATAGGAATGGCGGCAATGGTATACACACGAAGAAGAAGATGATGGCTCGGTCTTCCGTTTCCTTTTTATTATCTTATTTTATGTTTATTATTATTATTATTATTATTATTATTATTATTTATTATTATTATTATTATTATTATTATTATTATTTATTATTATTATTATTATTATTACTATTATTACTTGTTACTCTTGTATATGAACTTAACCCATAAAACAAATTTTTCTCATTTTTATACACAATTTAATTTCTAAAATATTACTAATATTTCAAACCTAATATTTTATAAAATAAGGTAATTAATATTTTTTTAAAATATTAATAATTAAGATTCTCATATTTAAGATAATCACTATAATTAAATATAACATCAATAAAGTATATTTGAAATTATAAAATAAATAAATATAACATCAAATTATTTATCTACAATAATATTTAATTAAAAAAATAATAATTTATTATAAAATTTGGGGTGTTATAATTCTCCCCTCGTTAAATAAATTTCGTCCTCGAAATTTGTGGTGAACAATAGACAACTAATACCTAATTAAGCACCTTCAAAAAATTCACTCGTCACCTAAACACTATATGTCAAGAATCAGATGAATTCGCATGATAGGCTAACATAACAATGAATCATTAAAACGTATATAACATCTAACATTTCAGTGGTAAAAAAAATTACCATAATTACTCAGTATAATTTATAAAGGAAATAGAACATGTAGAATTTATCAATAACAATTTACTATCTTAAGTTGAATTAACGAAGAAAAATAATTAAATCTAAACAAATTATAAAGTTCAATTGACTTTCCAAATAATGCTATATTGGTCTTACGCTTCTAAAAAAAAACGTTTAAATCCTAACAACAGTTACTCTACATATTTAATACGAGTTAGACTTATAGAGAAACATTTAAAAAAAAAAAAATTCATAGCTTTAAGAATTACAAAGTGAAATGCATAACAACTCAATAACATGCATTCACTTTAAAACAAGAACAAATGTACAAAACCATATTGGAAGACATACATTATTTTTCACGTATTCCTAACATAAAATTTTTTTTCTTTTCTTTTTAAATAATCGACATTTATAGTGTATACTATTTGTAATTTATAATTAAAATAATTCAGGACAACATACATTATAACCAAATAAGCATAGGCAATAAAAAGTCAATGATAAGCATATTGCCTCACGAGAACATACAAATAAACATTGAAATAACTCTAATAATATAACGGTGGACATTTTGTCTAATTAATCAAAATAAAATCAACAAGTATTCATAATAATAATAATGAGTTATTCTCGCCTATTAGTATTGACAATGGGTACGTCGTCGGGTTGATCAATCTCTTCTACTCATGTAGTCAAATACTCAAGGTAAGAATAACTAAAAATATTAGGTCCAAACGTATCTAAATGCCTTTGTCTGGTTTGTAAAATTTTCAAGAATAACTCTATCTAAATTTATTCAAAATACTCCTATTTGCTTAGAAGTCTCCAAATAAAAAAAGCTCACTTACCCTGAAGGTTACCAACTTCACTTATTCTTACCAACATCACATATTATGTTTGATGTGGTGCTACCACATGAGTTCTACTGCAGTGCTACGTCAACTATTTCAGTAAACGCTAATCAACAAATATCCCTTTAGCATGAAATATACAAGTTATAATGTTAAATCAGATTAGTTGATCTGAGTAGTACAAGTGTTTGTTGGCTAACTCATTAAGTTAGTGGTATAAAGGAAAAGGCAAGTATACTTTCTTCTCTAGTAAAAAGTCATGAAGTCAACAATCACCTAGACAAAGATTAGCTTTTGACATCGCATGCAAATTTAAGTTCCCTCAAAGACAATAATTAGCACACTTCACTATTTCACTTCAATACCCATGTAATCCGTCATTATATATTAATAAGCCCATGATATAATCAACTCATATAAACAATAATCATTAGTGTATCCTCATGGTCAAGAGAGAAATGTTACTACCAGAAACTAACGAAAGTGGGATTGTTAATTGTTATAAAATAAAATCTAGAAAATCTATAGCAAACATCAGTGGACATTTTTCTTCACAGATAGTATATACACACACATAGCAGAAAATATCAATAATTTTGTTCCCGCGACTATCTCAAAAGAGGACAAATTTTCAAAAGTTTATTTTTTTGTTTCACAACATTTTTGTATATTCCCATAGTTAAAAAATAAGATTGTCTAAACATAACGTAAATAATCATTTCTTAATCAACAACCAACCCAATTTTCAGTTAATCGACAAAGCTTAAACATTTTCAAACTAACTATCAGTGAGCAGTAAGAGGAAATAAAATACGAAGAAAAAAAATAACAAATAACAAGAAGCAAAAGGAAACAACAAAACTGACTAATATTATATAATGGATAACAGCTAACACTCATTGGTATGAAAAACAATTCATAGCTTTTGCACAAACATTTAGTTACTAAGAATTTTCCAACCTTGCGAGTCTCTCTTCCACTTTTTCCTACACCTTAATTTCAGTTTTTCTCTCTTCTCACACATTTGTGATTCATGTCTACTAAATAACAAAAATTACGAAACTAAGAAATATGATAAATTGTTGTTGTCATATTTTAATATTAAAATAAATAATAACGTAAAATTTAATTTAAATTATAGGATTGAAAAACATTTGCAAACAAACAAGAAGGTCTGAAACACTCTGTTAATCAAAGCATTTATCAATTATTCATTCAAACAAGAAAACACAAAAAAAAAAAAAAATAATTCTTCAATATGACAGAAGTTTTAGCTAATATCCTGTACAAATGTGGTCTCGGTTTTGCACAATACACACTATAATGGTTATAATTGAAGAGAGAAGATTGAGAAGAAATAGGAATGGCAGCAAGGGTATATACACGAATAAGAAGAAGATGATGGCTCGGTCTTCCGTTTCCTTTTTATTATCTTATTTTCTGTTTTTATTATTGTTCTTATTATTATTATTATTATTATTATTATTATTATTATTATTATTATTATTTATTATTATTATTACTATTATTAATTGTTACTCTTGTATATGAACTTAACCCATAAAACAAATCTTTCTCATTTTTAAACACAATTTAATTTTTAAAATATTACTAATATTTGAAACCTACTATTTTATAAAATAAGGTAATTAATATTTTTTTTAAAAATATTAATAATTAAGATTATCATATTTAAGATAATCACTATAATTAAATAAAACATCAATAAAGTATATTTGAAATTATAAAATAAATAAATATAACATCAAATTATTTATCTACAATAATATTTAATTAAAAAATTAATAATTTATTATAAAATTTGGGGTGTTACAGCCAACATGTCCAAGGAAAGCAACAGTTTCCATCATCTGAAAAGTCTTATTCTTCCCGGTGGTACCAAAACCCTGCGGCTCGAAAATCGAAGCAGCAGCGATAAAAGAATGATAATCCCAAAACCCAACGACATGTGCAACCAGCGCGTTTCTCATTGAAAAAGATTCTCAAACTGATACGTTTGAAAATAATAAGTTATGGTTAAATTACAA
Source organism: Cicer pinnatifidum (assembly GCA_037974775.1). NCBI lineage: Eukaryota > Viridiplantae > Streptophyta > Magnoliopsida > Fabales > Fabaceae > Cicer > Cicer pinnatifidum. The sequence continues at coordinate 16,893,105 of JBBPBR010000006.1, forward strand.
CAGTAAATCGACCAACCTTGACATTCCCATCCTTGATCACAATATTTTTTTTCCGTGTTTGTATTTGACTAGCGTCTATTTTGTTGAATCGCCATGAACGGTTGTTGCTACGTCGGTGAGGAGAATAACGAAAGCAAGGAGTAAAACGACGGCGTTTTGGTTTGCCATTTTGGGTTTGTGATGTGGAATCAGAGGGAGAGAGAGAATGAGTAATGTGAGAGGTTAGTTAAGTGAGATTTTTTTAATGTGGTGAGAGGGTGATCAACGGTGGATGATGAGGTGGATGTGGAATGTGTGCGGATAGGAATGTTTAAGTAATTAGGAAGTGAGACAACAGACTCGCTTGGAGCCAGGTAGAGCCGTCAAAAAAGCCCCCAAACTACAAGACCCCCTTATTTTATTTCTTTTATTATTAGGCCCCCTATTAAAATAATCTTTTAAGGGGCTCTTAATTTCGGCCCATTATTTCATGGGGCCTAAGGGCCCATAGGCCCCCAATATTTTGTTAATTTTAAGATTTTTTTATTGAAAAAAAAATAAGAAACTTTTTATCGAAAAAAAATCGGAAATTTTTTATCGAAAAAAAATCGGAAATTTTTTATCGAAAAAAATCGGACATTTTTTATCGAAAAAAAATCGTACATTTTTTATCGAAAACAAATCGGACATTTTTTATCGAAAAAAAATCAGAAATTTTTTATCGAAAAAAAATCGGACATTTTTTATTGTAAAAAAATCGGACATTTTTTATCGAAAAAAAATCGGAAATTTTTTATCGAAAAAAAATCAGAAATTTTTTATCGAAAAAAAATCGGAAATTTTTTATCGAAAAAAAATCGGACATTTTTTATCGAAAAAAAATCGGAAATTTTATATCAAAAAAAATCGGAAATTTTTTATTGAAAAAAAATCGGACATTTTTTAATGAAAAAAAATCGGAAATTTTTTATCGAAAAAAAATTGGACATTTTTTACCGAAAAAAAATCAGAAAATTTTTTATCGAAAAAAAATCAAAAATTTTTTATCGAAAAAAGTTAGAAATTTTTTATCGAAAAAAAATTAAATCGATTCTTTTTTAAAAAAAGTGGGCCTATGGGTCTCCTAAGCCCCCAAATTTTTAGGGGCTTTTATTTTAGGGGGTCTTGTTTTTAGGGGCTTTTTAAATTATTAATTTTTTTTACCCCTTCAAAATGTGGGCTGGGGCCAATAATTAGGGGGGTTTGTCAAATTGACAGCTCTAGAGCCAGGTAAGGAACAACTGAGTTTCTCCATCGACAGCTGAGGTGGCACTGTGAAATGACGATATGGCCATTCGTTTTTTGTTTTGTTTTTTTCATTCTCAATTAGTTTGGTTGTTCGTCTGTCTATTGTCGCGAAAATAAAATTGTGTCACGTCCAAACCATTTATTTTATATAAGAAATTGAGATTAAGGAATGCATAATTTTTTTCTATGGAAAACTAAGCTTCAATTTAATGTTTTTTCACACTTGAATCAATAGTATGAGGATAATATAAAATCTACGAGATATAACTCAATTAATAAATATCGATATTATCATGTACTTTGTAATTGTGGACGAATTTTTTTACCATTTTATTTGAACAAAATAAAAATTAATGCAAGATATATAGTCTTTAAACAATAATCTACGAAAAAAATGTTTGTTGGTGTTTATTCAATCGATTATATGTGGTTTTTCACATCACTAATTCAACCATGTAACACTCCAATTTTTAACATCGCGAGTGCATTATTATTTTTTCTTTAAAAAACAAATTAATAAAATAGCATGTCGTAACACAAACGACAAAAGTCATAAATAATTACATAATATATACAAATCAGCTAAAATAGTTTTTGGGACGATAATCCAAAGTATACAAATAGAAAATACATTGGAACAATGAGACATATCAAACATCGCTCATACCTCTAGGTATTCTTGGCAGACACCTGCACAAAATTACTGCTCCAAGAATGTTATCCCCCCATGGTCATGTAAAAAAAATGGAACATTGACCCACCAAACAAAAGTCAACTGTCAATATATGATATAGATACAGTCATCCCAACAGAAAATAAGTATAACCACCAAAATAAAGACACTAAATTCCTATACAACAAAAACTAATTTGATCATCCACTAGCAACTGCAATAACAAGGATGACTTCCACACAATACACAAGTCTCATCTGACGCATTATCTCTCTTTGAAGTAACCTCTTCCTCATCAACATCTACATAAGGATTAGTCTCCTCAGAAGTCAGATCCACCCACGAGATAGGTGGCTTCTGCGACGCTGGAATCTCAAAACAGTCCACTACTTAAGTGACAGTCGATAGGGGGTCATTCATCGACCCCTTATCCTTTCCACTAGTCCTCGGCCCAACCATTGTATCTTCAGCTCCTACGGTGGCCTTCGCCTCAACTCTAACTGAGGAATCCTCTACATCTTTCCATGTTCCACTCATCCCGAGCACCAACCCTGAAGGTATCAAATATTCAATTCTCTCATGAGTGAGCTTCACGAGGTATATTGTTTCAACTCTCTTGCTTGTCTTGACTACCCTTCCGTATAAGTAGACCTTCTTGAGATGGGGTCGTATACCCAAGCAGTCGATGAGTCTCGATCAGGGAAGTCTAACGACATTTTCGTCGTCAGATGATACCCGAGTTCATTTCATCGGTTGTTACCTTGACGACAGTAACGTCGTTAGACTTCCCTGATCGAGACTCATCGACTGCTTGGGTATATGACCCCATCTTAAGCAGGGCTACTTATACGGGGAGGGTAGTGAGGACTAGTAGGAAAGTTGGGGAAGTATATCTCGTGGAGCTCACTCGCGAGAAGATCGATTATCCGGTACCTTTAGGATTAGTGGAGCTTAGGAAGATGCAAAGGATTCCTCAATTAGAGTTGAGGCGAAGGCCACCGTGGGAGCTGAGGATACAGTGGTTGGACCATGGGCTAGCGGAAAGGATAAGGGGCTGATACTAGTGGAGCGAGAGATTGCATGACCATCTAGGCGGGCCAAGTCAGAGCTTCGTTTTCCGGTGAATGATCACTTACCGACCATCACTGAATTATTGAATTGTTTTGAGATTCCAGCACCGTCGAAGCCACCTATCTCGTGGGTGGATCTAAATTCTGAAGAGATCGATCCCTCTATGGATGTTGATGAGGAGGAGGTTACCTCGAAGATGGATATTGTGTCAGACGGGACATGTGGAGTGTATGGAGGTCACTCATGTTATTGTAGTTACTAGAGTATGATCATATTAGTTTTGTTGTACAGGGACTTGATGTCTTTCTTTTGGTGGTTGTACTTATTTCATTTTGGGATGACTGTAACTATACTTATACGATTAGATGACTTCTGTTTTGGTGGGTCCATGTTCTATTTTTTCGTTGTGGCCATGGTGGGACTAGTATTTCTTGGAGCAGTACTTGTATATGTGTCTGTCGAGAATACTCTAGGGGTATGAGCGATGTCTGATAGGTCTCATAGCCCTAGTGCATTTTATATTTGGATATTTTGGTTTATCGTATCAAAACTATTTCAATTTATTATAATTATGATGTAATTAATTATGACATTTTTTGTTTGTGCTACGCTTTGGTAATTTATTAATTCTGTTTAAAAAAAATATGGTCGCGCTGTTAAAAATTGATGTGTTACATTGTGGTATCAGAGTTTTAGTTAGATTGCAGGTCAACCTGTAGATTGGGAGTTGTTATCTGATCATGCGTCAGGTGAGTTGTCAGGTTTTGTGAAATGTTGCATCATGTTGATAACATGATTTATGAGAAATTGAACCATTTGGTTGAAGGAGTTGCATCTGATGTAGGAACTAGACATAGCTTAGGTGACACGGTTGGTGTATGTGTTGAAGGTGGTACTTCAGAAGATATGTGCAATGATCTTGGATTCAATGATGAGCTACAGGAGCGAGTTTTAGAAGTGAAGGATCGAAACAATGGTGGTGATCCAAGAAAAATCGATGATGAATTGCACGCACGACGCTGATCAAGGGACTAGTTATAATTCAAGTAATTTGGTTAATGAGGAAACACTTGAGACAGGTGTTATAATAGAGTCTTCAACTCATGTTGTGTGTCTCAATGGACATAATAGAAGATTGGTAGCTAAAACTAATGAATCGCGGTTGAGCAAGTTATCGATTAAAGCACCAAAAGGGGTGTCTGAGATTGATAAAAATTCGTGTGATTAATATGAACTGTGGCGACTGCAAAGATTCTTGCAAACTTGATTGTGATGGGTGGTGGAATCTTGGCAAGAGTAGTTGTTTAGGCATATCGTTAAGCTCTTACCAGTAAGCTTCCCAAATTACGACTTCACCTATTTCCTAAAAAAATAAAATACATTAGCGACCAAATTTTTATCGTACTCTTCGTCAGCTTCATTCTTGTGGCGTGAGAGGACAATCCAATGTCAAGTGTGTTAAAAACCATATCAAACTCCACCACCTCTCCACCTTGTCATACCCCTAAAAACAATTCAAACTATTCCAAATCTCATAATCACTTCATCTTCTTCAAACAACATCGTACACCATCTCTACTACATTCCAAATTGAACATTTTTTTTGTGGTAGCTGTGTCGGTGTCTCTTCATCTTTAGCCAACACCATTCACAACGTAACCACTGACCAAAATGCTAAAATTTGCAAGTTCTGCGAAATGGGTGATCTCATAAACGCCATGGAATTGCTTATAAGGTCAAAAAGATATGAACTTGGGTTGAATACTTACTGTTCTATTTTGCAGCTTTGTGCTTAGTGTAAATCTTTGGAAGATGGAAAAAGGGTTCATTCCATTATCGTTTCCAACGATATTCCAATTAAAGGGGCTTTAGGTGCAAAACTAGCCTTAATGTATGTGAATTGTGGTGATTTGGTTAAAGGGAGAGAAATATTTGATGAGATTCTTAATGATAAGGTTTTTCTTTGGAATCTTATGATGTCTGAATATGCAAAGATTGGTAATTATAGGGGAAGTTTGGGTCTTTTTAAGAAAATGCAAAAATTGGGAATTACAGGGGATTCTTATACATTTACTTGTGTATTGAAGTGTTTTGTTGCATTGGGAAAGGTAAAGGAATGTAAAAGGGTTCATGGTTATGTTTTAAAATTAGGTTTGGTTCTAATACTGCTGTTGTTAACTCTCTAATTTCAGCTTATTTTAAATTTGGTAGAGTTGAGAGTGCACATAATTTGTTTGATGAATTGAGTGACCGAGATGTAGTTTCTTGGAATTCTATGATAAATGGTTGTGTTGTGAATGGTTTTTCCAGAAATGGACTTGAGGTTTTCATTCTGATGTTGATTTTGGGGGTTGGTGTGGATTTGACCACATTGGTTAGTGTACTTATTGCTTGTGCAAATATTGGAAACCTTTCACTTGGTAGAGCTCTTCATGCTTTTGGAGTGAAAGCTTCTTTTAGTGGAGAAGTTGTGTTTAGCAATACCTTACTAGACATGTATTCAAAATGTGGCAATTTAAATGGTGCAACTGCAGTTTTTGTGAAGATGGGTGAAACAACTATTGTTTCTTAGGCTTCAATCATTGTCGCTTATGTACGAGAAGGTCTATACGATGATGCTACTCGATTATTTGATGAAATGCAAAGCAAAGGTGTTAGACCAAATATCTATATTGTCACAAGCATTCTTCATGCTTGTGCTTGTAGCAACTCTTTGGATAAAGGAAGGGATGTACAAGTTATGTTATAAACAATAGCTTGGTCTCGAATTTTCCTGCTGCAAACGCTCTCATGAATATGTAGGCAAAATGTGGAAGCATGGAAGAAACTCATTTAGTTTTCTCTCAAATTCTAGCTAAGGACATTATCTCGTGGAATACGATGATCGAAGGCTATTCACAAAATTCACTTCCCAATGGAGCTTTAGAATTTTTTCCCAATGGAGCTTTAGAATTTTTTTAAGACACAGTAAAATAGTTAAAAGCCTGATGACATTACAATGGCTTATGTCTTCCAGCTTGTGCAGGCTTAACAACTTAAGACAAAGGCAAAGAGATACATGGACAATATTAAGAAGAGGCAACTTTTCGGATTTGCATGTAGCATGTGTACTTGTTGATATGTATGCAAATTAATTTTAGGGGCCAGTAATGTAAGACCCTTAGATTTTAAATTATAATTTTTGCAATTTTAGTGTGTTTTGTTTTGAATTGCTGAGGCATTTAACCAATTTTTTTTTGAATTAATTACCAAAAACACATCTTATTAGAGATTATTAATGTGTTTAATATATATATATATATAGTTATGAATTGATAATTAATATTGACGTGATTATATATTATGGAGGAGTAAAAATACGTGTTGTTATATGATTATATATTATGGAGTGAAAATACGTGTTGTTCTAAAATGACTCTAATTCAATTAACACTTAAAACATTAATATTATCAATTATGAATACATAATTAATCCCAAATTAATATCCACAAATTCACACCTCAATCACACATCGAATATTCATAACGTCAATTATGAACACATAAGTACATCGAAAATTAATCAACCCAATTTCACAACTCAAAGCAATTACGGAAAATCACAACAACAACCGAATATGTATATACAATCATCATAGTCAGTGGCGGATCTTCTTAGGAGCGGGCAGGTGCCACGGCACCCCCTTTATTTTTAAATTTTATATATATATATATATAATAAGTAATAGTATCAAAATAATAGTGATAAATTATTAAAATATCTTTAAACTCTATAGTTAGTTTTTGAGTAATTTTTGCCTCCTCTTTTACATGTATGTACCTATTTTATATTTGCTTTCTACTCTCTCTTAGAATTTATACTACTAAAATATAATAAAATTAATACAACAACATATGTATATACGTAAATTATGTGATACAGGAGGATAAACTAACTCATCTCGAACCAACAAACCCCCTAATTAACAATTCAACTATTAATTAGGGTGATGCATTTTTTCAAGAAGAAGTTTTTTGACAAAGATAAAAATTATAAAATTGATATATTTTATTTGATTGAATTGTGAAAATTGTGTAACTTATAAAAATTGAAATTCTAATTTTTTTCAACTTGTCTATGTATGAATTTGTGATACTCTAAAAAAAACTATATGACTTTTAAAAACCCGGCTCCCCCAAATATTTTGTGCAAGATCCGCCACTAATCATAGTATAACAAACATAACTCGTGTGCCAAGCATTCTAATGCAATGCATATATGCCAAAAGACATGATTCTGGAATTCCAAACCAAAACACTCATCGAATGGCATAAACCATAATTGTACAGCCTCTGACAAACCAGTACTAATTACCAAGGTACAATCTCTCACGGATCAACATGATTTACTAGCGCGCAGTCGCTCACAGACCTGCACGACATACAAGAGTACTTCTGAAATTTTCGAGTTAATAAAATACTCTAAATTTTTTTTTTCTTTTTAAACTCAGTTCAAGAGTAATTAAAAGAGTAATATTTTAAACTCTAACCATTTTTAATTTCAATATATCTTTTTCCTCAAACTCTTTAACTTAGTTAAAATTTAAACTTTTTCACACATTTAACAACTCTATTTTTTTTTTTTTTTTGTAAAATTTCAATTTCAATTAAAACTCATTTATTTGAAAATAACTCATTACGTAACTCAAACACATCAAATTTAATTACCGCCAATTCACACCAAAAACAATCAATTCAATTCCACAACACACATATAGCACCTCAATTAAATTTCAACAATTCACATAACTCACTCAATTTCAAAACTCCATATTTTTACACATAAACCACCAAATTTCATCAATTCATTTTCCACAAAATCCGCAAATAAATCACATCTAAAAAATTTATAATAATAATTATAAACATATAAATCACATGAAATATGGATCACCACAAACCACATCTCAAAACACACCGAAAACAAATTCCAATAACTCACACATAAATGAATTAAATTCATTTTCCACAAATTCACACCTCAAATACATCAAATTTCTTTTCCACAAAATCACAAATAATGTCATAAATGTAAACTAAACGTTTGAAAGGAGTCCTTACCTTAGTTATCATTTTTACAACCGTTTCCGCTATCGATCAAATATGGCGAAAGCTCTCTCTCGCGTTGTCACCTCAAAAGCTAGCTCTCCAACATCATAATATGGAGAGGAGTAACTTTCCCTCCTAATACTTCTCGAATGGAAGCTTAAATTTAGACAAATAGTGGTGGTTTGTGTTTGTGTGGTTTCGAAAACCACCAACGCTGGTTTCGTAAAACAGAGGGAGGAAGAAAGAAAAAAAAAAAAAAAAGAATGCGAGGCATAGAGGGAAATGTTTCTGCATCCTTTTTCCTATTCTTGCTTTCTCTCACACACACACACATATATATATATAAATATGTTACTTACTAATAATAATATATATATTAACTTATCAAACAATAGCGGCTTAGTCGTAGCTCTTACAACCGTTTTCACTACCGCGATCCAACATAGCGAAAATCTTGCTCGTGTCGACACCTCAAATAAATTAGCTCCCAAGCACCGTAGTGTAGAGAGAAGCAACTTTCCCTTTCGACACTTCTTGAATGAAATCTCATATCTAGAAGAAAAATAGAGATTTGTGTTTTTTTTCTACCAACACTTTTTTTTTTTTTTTTGAAATAGAAGAAAGAAGAAGAAAATGGAGTGGACGTGAAGCATATGACACCCTAAACCCCAAAGAATTTTTTTTTTTGATTACTAAGGCAAAGAATATAACATAATCATAAACGTGTCACGTAAATTCAAAACTTCCATCAAACGTAATGAAATCGAAATCATAATGTCAAACAACAAAATCCTTTTTGAAGTATACGTACTTATGTTTTAAACTCAGTGTAAATAAAGTCCCCACCCGATGTCACTATCAGAGCGGAAATTCCCAAAATAAAAATACTCCAAAGAACATTAATATAATGCATATAAATAGAGTCTTCAAGACATGACGGCTTCCGCCTCTCTGATGGTATTAATCATCACCTGCAACTTACAGCTCGTCTGCGTCCGTCGCAAACGCCAAACACAAACAACGACGGGTGAGTATCGAAATTATGTAACAGTATAAAATGCACGAGGAGAACACGGAAACAATCAAATTATCACAATCTCCAAAACCAGTCAAGTGTATAATATCAACGACCTATAAAATCCATTCATAATAAGACAATCAAAATAATGAAGTGCTATGCATGTCCTATACTCTATACTTCATCATCTGGTACCATTCTACTCTGAAGTACTTGGTTAGGAGGCCTGATACTATGCCACTACAAGAGCGGACGGACAATTCATGAATGGCCAAGTCCTCATAGATCCCCTCAACTCAACCCGAGACACATATACACGACAGTCGGGGTACTCTTGTGTTGCACGGTAGTTCCCGGCCTTAGGGAATAACCCACTAATCCACTTAGGAATTCCCCACTAGGTGTACCCCCAAGGTCTATCAGTCTTACTTTACAGTTCGACTGTAGCCCTCCACGATCAGGCTCATTCAGTTGTACTTCCCCAAATCACTAGGTTTGTCAGACCCTCCCTATATGATGACAAAATAATCCTAACTCCGAAATCTACAACACCGGTCTCTGACTTACTTGATCATCACAACTCATTAAGTTTCAATCTGACTTCATAATATTTCATCATTATATCTTTATCAGTCAATCACAATAAAATCACAATATTTGGTTTACAATACTTACAATACACAATCCAATAACATCAATCACATAATAAGGAATTCAATAGGTGGCGCATTTTAGTAATATCACAAATTCAATCAAGTGACAAAAACATTCAAGTACATATCATTCACACGTTAACAATTAACATAAGATTTCATAAAATCAAACAGCATACAACCTTGATATAAATTCACAACAATTCTATTGGTTGCTAAATTATATTTTAGTCCTCACTATTACCATTCACATTTTATTAATTAATTATTATTGCTCAATAGGGCTCAACTGTACGTAGTAAGCCCCGAATAAATATATGGGAATTTCAATATTCCCGTTCATCTCACGTTATTTTATACTCATAAAATCCAACCTCATCTCATCCCTTACCTCGACTGAAGATTCCGTCCAATGAATCTGATCTGCTAATGAGTCGTTTCTTTATCGGTCGTTGTCTCTAATAGTCCGCGAGGGAATTAAAACCACACAACCACAAAATACAAATAAACTAATTAGTATGAATAAATAAGGAAATAAATAAGCAACAAAATAAATAATAGATAATCAAATAAGTAAATGAATAAATAAAATAAATAATAAATAAACGAATAAGTAAATGAATAAATAATAAAATAATAAATAATAAATAATAAATCAATAAGTAAATGAATAAGTAAGATAAATAAGTAAATGAATAAATAAAATAAATAATAAATAAATAAATAGGTAAATAAATAAATAAATGAATAAATAAATAAACAAATAATAAAATAAATAATTAAATAAGTAACGGAATAAATAAATAAATAATAAAATAAATAATAAATAAT
>JBBPBR010000006.1:16905848-16956605 GCA_037974775.1 Cicer pinnatifidum
AAAATAAGGAAATGAGAAATTGGGGTGTTACAAAGCAGGGGAAAAATATTGCTGTTTTTCATTTCTTGGTTTCATATATATATATATATATATATATATATATATATATATATATATATATATATATATATATATATATTATAAAATCATCATTACACTCATCACATCACTTACTTCTCAAGCTACTTTAATAAAAAATATTTACTCTCGTCGCAACTCAATTAACAAATTATTTTTTCACCAACAAGTGACATTTTTTAAAAATCTGCCCGATATTTAATTTTTGGTAACATAATTAAATTATTTTTCGACAAACAATTTTAATCGGGTCTGAAAATATATATATATATATATATATATATATATATATATATATATATATATATATATATATTAAACACATTAATTTAACACAAAATACCCTAAAATTGCATAAATTAGAATTTAAAAATTAAGGGTGTTACATTACTACCACCTAAAATTAGTTTCATCCTTGAAACTACGCATCGGTAAACAAATTAGGGTGTTGTTCCATCATCTTGCTCTCCAATTCCGAAGTCGCATCTCCAATAGTGGGGTTCCAAAATCGCTTTGACCAATGAAACTTCCTTATTCCTTTTTCCTTAATCGCTTAATCTTCATGTCGTCAATTGTTACAAGTAGTTCTTCAAATGAAAAATTATCCTTTAGTTGAATTGTGTCTGGTTCAATCACATGTGAAGGATCTGAAATGTATTTCCTTAGTTGCGACATGTGAAACACGTCATGAATATTGGACAACAACGGAGGCAACACAATCTGATAAGCCACAAGTCCAATTCGTGCAGTAATTTGGTATGGTCCAATAAATTTCGGGGTTAATGTAACACCCCGATTTTCAAAGCGAGGGTGTATTTTTTTTTCAAAAGAGATTAAAATAAAACAGAGAAAAAAAAATAAGGAAATACCTTTGGATAAATGTTTAAGTCAATATAATTGATACGCAGCGGAATAGTTCTCTTGAAATATGAATCCAAAGTATTTACACAACAACAAATGATACATGGAACCCATTCAAATAAGATGTCATACTGACAATATTAGTAAAGGTACAGTTTTCCAGTTCAAAATAACGTAATCGAAAGAAAGACATCTATTCCCTCTATGTCATTCTAATCTGATCATTCTACAAAAAAAACTATAGCTATACACCCTGAGTGATCTCCACGCTCCCCGTGAGATCCTCCTAACATAGATCCAGTCAAGCATTCCCATCTACATTCCCATCCGTAGGGTACAAACAGGTAGGATTGTCCTGGCTCTCATCTGAGGGCAAAGCCCAGATTTCCACAATAGTTGTAAAGGGTCACCAACCGAAATTAACAGTTAACACATAACATTTAAGTTGTTAAATGCACAAATAACCTTTCCACTTAGCATGCACCTTAAAAGGGTTTTCCATATGCTAAAAGTTCATATAAGGCTTACCAAATGAAAATGAAATCAAAATAAGTCTCAAATCAATCAAGTAATTAAACAACTGGCCAATCCATTGATAAGTCAAATGAGCAATCGATTATCTAACTCAAAATAAGAATTTCTACTAAGCCAATCGATTGGGAAATCGATTGAATGAATAACTGAGCCCCTGTATTAAAGCCAATCGATTTCCAAATAGATTTTGTCAAATTGGCTGAGTTCCTGCATGACCAAATCGATTTTGTCAATCTGGCTGAGTTCCTGTATGGCCAAATCGATTTCCAAATCGATTTTGTCAATCTGGTTGAGTTCTTGTATGGCCAAATCGATTTCCAAATCGATTTTGTCAATCTGGCTGAGCTCCTGTGATAAATCCAATCGATTGCCAAATCGATTTCGAGGAATAGTTTTTAATAGAATCGATTTGGGAATCGATTTCCCTGCATGTGTTTCTAAAAATACATAAACCAACTCAATCACATTCACACACACAATTCCAACACATAACACTTAGAAATTTCAACACAATCACCACGACATAATGAGCTTCGAAATAGTTTTACAATCAATTTCACTTACACACAATTTGTTCCAAAACATAACACTTAGTAAAATCATCACATTCACAATGACATCTCAAGTTCAAACACTCAATCGTAAACTTGAATCAAACACGACTCGTGTGCCAAGCACCCTAATGCAATGCGTATATGCCAAAATGCATGGACTCGGAATTCCAAACCAAAACCCTCCTCGAAGGGCCGTAAATCATAATTGTACCGCCTATCGCAGGCCAAAGTACCAATTACCGAGGTGCCACCTATCACGGGTCTGCACGATTTACTAAAAAACGTAAACCATAAACGTACTGCCTATCACGGGCCCGTAATGTTTACCAAGGTGCCACCTATCACGGGTCTGCACGATTTACTAAAAAGAACGTAAATTGTAAATGTACCGCCTATCACATGCCAAAGTACTATTTACCAAGGTGCCACCTATCACGGGTCTGCACAATTTACAAAAAACCGTAAATCGTAAATGTACCGCCTATCACGGGCCAAAGTACTATTTACCAAGGTGCCACCTATCACAGGTCTGCACAATTTACAAAAACATAAATCATAAATGTACCGCCTATCACAGGCCAAAGTACTATTTATTAAGGTGCCACCTATCACGGGTCTCCACGATTTACAAAAAGCATGAAAATGCATGAGCATATACTGACTCCATGCACAACAATCATTAAGCAAATGCAGATATTAAAAGATTCCCCATTTTTAATACTCATTTAACTTAAACGATATTCACAACAAACATTAAGCAAACAGAAATATTAAGAGATTCCCCATTCTTAATACTCTTTTAACTTAAACGATTTTCACAACAAACTTTAAGCAAACAGAAATATTAAGAGATTCCTCATTCTTAATACTCTTTTAACTTAAACGATTTTCACAACAAACTTTAAGCAAACAGAAATATTAAGAGATTCCCCATTCTTAATACTCTTTTAACTTAAAAGATTTTCAAAACGATCATTAAGTAAACAAGACATTAAGAGATTCCCCATTCTTAATACTTATTTAACTTAAACGATTTTCAAAACAAACATTAAGTAAACAAGACATTAAGAGATTCCCCATTCTTAATACTCATTTAACTTAAACGATTTTCACAAACACACATTAAGTAAACAAGACATTAAGAGATTCCCCATTCTTAATACTCGTTTAACTTAACGGTTTTCAAATTCCACACAAAACAAACTTAAACATATTATCAAATTCAATCCACGATTCACACCAAAACACATCAATTCATTTCTCCACAAAATTCATCCAGACACATATCAAATTTCATCAGTATTAATTAAGAACACGTCAAATACGACGAACACAAATCAACACAACCCACCACTCAAACACAACAAGTTTCATTTACTCAAAATCATACATAAATGAGTTTAAATTCATTTTCCACGAAACATTCATCAATATAACCAAAACCTAACTCTAAGATATTACCCATAAAGCCTTAGATCCATTTTCCCCAAATCAACACTTTAACCCTAACAAAATTCTTTTCCACACAATCACAGATATGTCCCTAAATGCAAACTAAAAGTTTGGAAGGAGCCCTTACCTTCACGTTAGCCTTCACGTTCGATTACGGTACCGCAAATAAATCCGGTAAAATCTCCGATCGCAACGTCGCTTCCAAAGTTGGTTCCCTAGCACCATAGAGTGGTAATGAGCAACTTTCCCTTCTATCTCTTCGCGAAACGAAGCTTAGATCTAGATGAAACGGGGAGGTTTGTGTCTGACGGTTTTGAAATTCCTAACACCGTTTTTCTTCGTTTTCGAAACAACTAGGAAGAGTGAAGTTGAGAAATCCTTGTCCTATCTCCCACAAAGCCTTGGGTTTCTATTCTTGAAGAAAAGGAAGCAAAGAAAGCAAAGAAAAGAATAACAACGGAGGAAGGAGGAAGAAGCTTTGCGCGAGGCAGTGAGAGGAAGGAGATGGAAAATATTTTTTGTTTTCTTTCAGTTTTCCTTTCTTCCTTTTTCCTTCCTTTCTATTTCTTTATATCCTTTTCTTTTCTCCCCAAACAATTATATATATATATATATAACGCATTAAATTCTTCGTAAGAGATTCACCGTAGTTAATTTAATTTATTCATCGACGAGTAATTCTAATCGGGCATCAAAATATCTTTTTGGTCATTTAAACTCCCAAAATATTAATAACTTGGCTAAAAAGCCCCTGAGTTCACTACCAAAATCCACTAAAATACATAAAGTATAATTTAAAATTATGGGTCTTACATTACTACCCCCCTAAAATTAGTTTCGTCCTTGAAACTATGCGTCGATAAATAACTCTGGATGTTGTTCGCTCATCTTGCTCTCCAGTTCCCAAGTCGCATCTCCAGTAATCAGGTTCCAAATCACTTTGACCAACGAAACATCCTTGGTCCTCAATCACTTAATCTTCCTGTCATCAATTCTCACAGGTGGTACATCGAATGACAAGTTATCCTTTAGCTGGATTGTGTCTGGTTCGATCACATGAGATGGATCTGCAAGATATTTCCTCAATTGTGACAAATGAAACACGTCATGAATATTGGACAATATCGGAGGCAATGCAGTCCGATAAGCCACAGGCCTAATTCGTGCAGAAATCTGATATGGTCCAATGAATTTCGGAGTCAACTTCTTCGATTTCAATGCTCTACCAACTCTAGTAGTAGGTGTGACTCTTAGAAACACATGGTCACCCTGTTCGAATTCTAAAAGTCTGCGACGCTTGTCCGTGTAACTCTTCTGACGATCTTGTCAAGTCTTCATTTTCTCCTTGATCTTCCTTACCTTAGCTGTAGTCTGTTGCACCATCTCTGGTCCGACAATCATATTTTCACCGTCCTTATACCAACACAAGGGTGTTTGACACTTGCGCCCATATAAAGCCTCATATGGTGCCATTCCAATACTTGCGTGGAAACTATTGTTGTAGGTGAACTTAATCAATGGAAGTACATCATCCCAACTTCCTCTATCATCTAACACACATGCTCTCAACAGATCTTCAAGGGACTGATTCGTCCTTTCAGTCTGTCCGTCCGTTTGTGGATGGTAAGCTGAACTCAATCGTAGTTTCGTTCCCAAAGCTTTGTGCAATGCTCCCCAAAAATGTGATGTGAACTTCGGATCACGGTCTGATACAATACTCGATGGTACCCCGTGTAACCTCACAATTTCAGCAATGTAGATCTCTATTAGCTGATCTACCTTATAGAATCATTCTTTCTCCTTGTTTTAGGCAATCCAGTTATAAAATCCATGGAAATGCTATCCCACTTCCATTCAGGTATATCTAAAGGTTGCAACATCCCAGCAGGTCGTTGATGTTCCACCTTCGCTTTCTGACAAGTTAGACAAGTGGATACATACTCTGCTACATGTTTCTTCATTCCTGGCCACCAATAATTTTGTCTCAAATCCTGATACATCTTTGTTGCTCTAGGATGAATACTCAACTTGCTCATATGAGCCTCTTCTAAAATCGCTTTCCTCATATATGTAATTTCTGGTACACAAATCCTACCATTACATCGCAAAATATTATCTGGTCCAATCTTAAACTCAGTTTTCTTCCCTTGCACTATTAGGTTCCTCTTCTCTTGAATTAAGACGTCATCTTGAGAATTTGCAATGTCCTCAAGTAGTCCACTCGAAATCTTAATCATTCCGAATTTCAAAATCCCCGGTGCAAACTCTACGTTCAAGTGTAGGTCTCTAAAAGCTTCCATCAACTCTTGTTGTCTAGCCATAATTGTGGAGGACACCGATACACTTCTCCTACTTAATGCGCCAGCCACTACATTGGCCTTCCCTGGGTGGTACTGCAGTGTGAAATCAAAATCCTTGAGAGTCTCCATCCATCGTCTCTGGCGCATGTTCAATTCCTTCTGATCAAACAAATATTTCAAACTTTTATGGTCACTGAACACTGTGAACGTGCACCCATATAAATAGTGCCTCCAGATCTTCAATGCAAAAACAACAGCTGCAAGCTCCAAATCATGAGTTGGATAGTGTGTCTCATGAATCTTCAACTGCCTTGAGGCATAAGCTACAACTTTCTTGTGTTGCATCAGAACACATCCCAAGCCTTGGTGAGATGCATCGCAATAAACTTCATAGGGTTCATCTGATTGCGGTAATACTAACACTGGCGAGGTCGTCAATTTCCTCTTTAGTAACTGGAAACTTTCCTCACACTTCTCCGTCCATGCGAACGGTTGATCTTTTCTAGTAAGTTGTGTCAATGGAGTCACAATCTTAGCAAAACCTTCAATAAACCTCCTGTAGTATCCTGCCAGTCCTACAAAACTTCGTATGTCAGTGACAGTCTGAGGCTGTTTCCAGGCAAGAACCGCCTCAATCTTAGCTGGATCTACAACGATTCCTTCCTTGGTTATCACATGTCCTAAGAAATTCACTTTCTCTAGCCAAAATTCACACTTCGACAGATTGGCATACAATTGCTTCTCGCGTAAAATCTCAAGAACTTGACGTAAATGTTCTCCATGCTCTTCTTCAGTTCTCGAATAAATTAATATATCATCAATGAACACCACAACAAATTTATCAAGGAATGGATTAAAGATTCTGTTCATGTAGTCCATGAAAATTGCTGGTGCATTGGTAACTCCAAACGGCATAACAAGATATTCATAATGTCCGTAACGGGTTCGGAAAGCAGTTTTCTGAATATCTCCTTCCCTTACTCGAATTTGATGGTAACCCGACTTCAAGTCAATCTTCGAAAATATCGCGGCCTCTCTCAATTGATCCATTAAATCATCGATGCGTGGAAAAGGATAACGATTCTTAATAGTTGCCTCATTAAGCTGTCTATAATCCACACATAAGCGCGAGCTTTCGTCCTTCTTCTTAACTAGTAAAACTGGAGCTCCCCATGGCGATACACTCGGTCTAATAAATTTCTTCTCCAACAAGTCTTCAATTTGGCTTTTGAGCTCATTCAATTCCAACGGCGACATTCGATACAGTGCAATTGAAATAGGTCCGATTCCTGGGTGCAAATCAATGAAAAATTCCACTTCTCTTACTGGTGGCAATCCTGGAATTTCCGTTGGAAATACGTCCCGGTACTCATTGAAAAGCCTCACATCTTCTATGTTCACATTTATCTTTGCCTCCACATTGGAAAGAGACAAAAACTCATGAGTTCCTTCTCTTAGCGACACTCGGAGTTTGTGAGCGGCTAAATACTTAACAACTCCTAGTTCGGGGAAAAGAACCAATTTGCGAGCGCAGTCTAAGATCATATAACGGTAAGACATCCAATCCATACCGAGAATGACCTCGAGTGATTATTGAGGTAAACAAATCAAATTAACCAAGAAATTCCTATTCTGAATAGTTATTTGACAATGTAAACATGCAGAATTTACTGTCAAAGTCTTAGCAGGTGTGGAAACAACCAAATCAAAAGGCAAAGCAGACACAGATAACTTCAAACAATTCACACAATCCATAGCAATGAAGGAATGGGTTTCCCCCGAATCAAAAAGTGCAGTTAGAGTGTTACCTGCAATCTCACAGTCACGTTGAATCAGATTGCCAGATGGATTCCCATCTTCCGCACTCACACAATAAATGCGTCCTCTAGCAGTAGGACGAGTAGCCCTAGTTACATTCACAATTGGTTCCACCTTTGGAGCCGTGCAATCCTTTGCCATGTGCCCTGGCTTCTGACAATTGTTGCAGGTGAGAATATTAGGGGTACAAGCGTTAGCATAGTGTCCCTCTTCCCCACATCGGAACCATCGAACCACTCGTCCCAATTGTCTCCCGAAGTTCTGGTTCCCTGGGCGATTCTGCCCACCGTTGTTATTTTGTGGTCGATTATAGGGTTTAGCAACTTGTTTCCCCTTGTTGTTCTGATAATTCACCCGACTAGGCCCTCCTGCACTAAAATTCCCTCCTCGGCTAGCCCTCTTATTCTTCATATCCTCAATTTCCCTACATTTTTCCACGAGAACCTGGAAACGTTGAATTCCCAAGGGCAAGACAGAGTCTTGAATCTTATACTTTAGTCCGTCTTGGAAACGATGACACATGAATGGTTCATCAATCTCTTCACGGTAAAACCTGAAATGCCTTGATAGTGATTTAAACTTAGCGGCATATTCGCCCACGGTCATGTTCCCTTGATGCAGTTTTAGGAAATCATCGCCCAGTTTAGTCCTGGTACTCATCGGGAAGTATTTGTCTAAAAATTTCCTTTTTAATGATTCCCAGTTCACCTCCTCGTGAGCTGATCTCATAAATAATCTTGCACTCCTCCACCAGTACTCAACATCCCCCAATAGCATATAAGTGGCATAGTTGACCTTCACTGCCGCCTGACAGTTAATCATTTCGAAGATCTTCTCCACTTCTTGGATCCACTGATCCGCTTTCTCTGAATTTTCATCCCCCTTAAACTTGGGAGTGTAAGTACAGAAGTACGCCTAAGAGGAGGGGGTGAATTAGGTGTTAGTAAATTTTCTTGTTTAAGTGAGATGGTAGTTGAATTTTCTGAGTTTTAATAAAGTGTCTATGAATAAGAAAGTGCAGTAAATAAATGAACACTTAAGATTTATCCTGGTTCCCCTTATAACCAAGGGTACGTCCAGTCCTCTTGCACACCACAAGAGATTGATCCAATACTTGTCAGAAAATGTACAACTCCCACCCTGGGATTCTTGCTACAAACTTCTAACAATACTTCTAAGATAGCACACGACTATCTTAGATTAAGCTATCTTTTGCAACTGATACAATAAGGTTTGAGTAAGACTAAGATGAAGTATATTGATAAACAATCCAATAGCAATTCAAGTACTTGAGAACCTTTTAGAATGATATGAAAATGGAATGCAAGTACTTATGCAAGTACTTAGTAAAAACAAAATTTTATTCAAAGTTGTTTAATGTTTTGATTCAAGGATTGTCTACTTATTGATTTGAAGTTATGGGGTATTTATACTCCATAAACATCCCTTCAGATTCGTGGCCATTGATCCAAGAGGTTTGATGAAAAATTACAATGTTCTAGAACCATCCCAGATCTGAAAATTGTAATGTTTCCAGGTGTATTTGAATACAGTATATGTGTATTCGAATACACTTCTTTGTAACGTTCAAGAAATTCAAATTTTACATCTTGTATTCGAATACACATTGGTGTAGTCGAATACATATTAGTGAATTTTAGCCTCTGACTTAACTTGTATTCGACTACAAATGTGTGTAGTCGAATACACATATAGGAATTTTGGCCACTGACTTGAAGTGTATTCGACTACACATTGTTGTAGTCGAATACAACATTTAGATTTTTGCCTCTGACTTAAGTTGTATTCGAATACAACATGGTGTATTCGAATACACTTATGTACTTAGTCAAAATTATGATTTTTAAATACTTTGTTAATGTGGTTTGCACTTTTGAAACTATTTTAAATGCATGTATAAATGTGACTTTTGAAACTATTTGAAGTATTGGTTAGTATCATATACCTTTACATTTTATCTTCTATTGTTTGGATTTGAAGCTTATTATGAAGCTTATTGATCTTCTTTTTGATCTTGTTGCATCGTCCATAATTGGTGGTCTTTGTCGTCATCAAAATTATGTAGTTTACATTCTCCCCCTTTTTGATTATGACAAAATGTTGTTGTTGTGAAGAGAGTGTATAGTTGAAATCATTGCTCCCCCGTAATATATCCATACTCCCCCGTTGTATGTGATGATTTGAAAAAAATTGTTTTTGAGTACCTACAAGGTTTGAAATGCAACAACAATACCAACTTTTCTCCCCCTTTTGACATGATCAAAAAGAAGAAAAAATAGAAAAAGAGACATACAAGTTGCGAGTATAATCATACACAAACAGCATATAAGGTAACAAGGAGAATATCATAAATGGAAATTAAGTCATAACATCATAAAAGTTAATACATAACAAGTCGTAATTAGAGCAATACAAAATACACCATAATCCAAATGACAAATGAGTTCAAATATTAAGGTAGTACATAATGCAAATAGTCAAATTAGTACAAATACAAGCCAAACAGATTTCACAAAAAACACCCAATTTAGTTGACGACCTTCAAACATGAAATTCATAATTTTTAGTTCAAACTCCGAAATTTGGGAGTAGTTGCCAGCCTTCGGAACCAGAATATAGCTAAGGAAATAGTGCAGAAGGCGATAATCAACAGTAAGATTTCCCACTCCATACCGTTGCTGGGCATATTTGGAACCGGCCTGAGTTCTCTTTTGTTCCATTGTGTTTCTGTCAAACCGACAGAGAGAAACATACGCATCATATTTAGAAATATTGCCCCATTCACACAATTTGTTGGGGCAAAACTTTTCACCATTAAAGGGGATATTCAAAATTTCTCCGATGGTTTTGGTATTTAACCGAATGGTTTTACCCTTAACTCTAGATACTAGCAGTTTTCCCTCTTGGGTAAGATTGTAATAAAAAACCCTAACCAAGTCTGGATAAACAGGACCTTTGTAACCTATAAACTCTTCAACATGTTGTGCTTTGAGTAACCTAGGAAAGTTAAAGTCAGAGAAAGAGTCTAAGGTACCATACTTTGGGATAATAAGTCGCTTGTCCGAGTAGAATGTGCGAAAACGATCAATTTCCTCCGGTGTGTGTAGAAGCCGGGATAGATCCGTGATGTTAGGATTCCTGGTTCGTTTTCGTGAGGGACCTACTGCTGCATGCTTGGTGCGTGGTCCTCGTTTGCGAGCATCCATGGTGAGAAAGGAGATTTTTGGTGAAAATGAGTTTTAGAGAAAATGGGAGATTTGTGAGAAATCTGAAGGGTAATGACAAGAGAGAAGCAAAGAGTGATGGATTTTGCTAGGTTGGGTGAATGGGTAATTGAGGGGAAGGTGGATGGAGGAGTTTTTGAGAGAAGAGAGAAAGACCTAGGGCTGTGTATTCGAATACCAAATAAAAATAACCCTAAAACTGTGAATTAGCTTTTATATCTGGGCAAAAACGCGAAGGTGTACTCGACTACACCTTCTTGTATTCGAATACACGTTTTTCTGGGAATGTGTATTCGACTACACCAATGTGTATTCGACTACACACGCATAGTTTTGCTTAAAAATTGAATTTTTTATGACAAGTGCATCATGTAATCCACAAATTTATATTTCAAAAATCAATAATCATCAAGAAATAAGAGACATGACAAACTATGTATATCATACAATGTTTAAAGATCATTTTCATTCAAAATACCAAGTTCTCTTCGGATTTTATAAAATGAGTCTTTAGGTAATGGTTTTGTAAATATATCAGCCAATTGATTGTGTGTATCAACAAATGTTACCTCAACATTACCTTTAAGCACATGATCCCATAGAAAGTGATGTCGGATATCGATGTGTTTAGTTCTAGAGTGCATGATTGGATTCTTCGAGATGTTTATTGCGCTTGTGTTATCACATCTTAAGGGAATGCATCCGAGATCAACTCCATAGTCATGTAATTGCTGTTTGAGCCAGAGAATCTGGGCACAACAGCTTCCTGCTGCAATGTATTCAGCTTCAGCAGTACTAAGTGCAACACAAGCTTGCTTTTTACAAGACCATGAAACTAGTGCATTTCCTAAGACATGGCACGTGCCACTGGTGCTTTTATGGTCTGTTTTGCATCCCGCATAATCCGAATCAGAGTATCCAACTAGGCTACATATGCTACCGTTGGGATACCATAGGCCTACATTTGTCGTTCCTTTCAGATACTTCATAATTCTTTTAACAGCTACTAGATGTGATTCTTTCGGATCTGCCTGAAATCTTGCACACAGACAAACACTAAACATAATATCTGGCCGGCTGGCCGTTAGATATAATAATGATCCAATCATACCTCGATATTTGGATATGTCAATTGAAATTCCTGATGCATCTTTATCAACATATGTTCCGGAGCCCATTGGAGTTGTATTTTCTTTGCAATTTTCCATTTCAAATTTCTTTAGTAATTCTTTACAGTATTTTGCTTGATTGATGAAGATGTCGTGCTCAAGTTGCTTGATATGAAGTCCAAGAAAATAGTTTAATTTTCCCATCATGGACATTTCGAATTCTCCTTGCATTATTGAAGAGAATTCTTCACATATGTCCTTGTTGGTTGATCCAAATATTATATCATCAACATAAATTTGAACCAGTAATGTGTGACCATTATCTCTTTTGACAAATAATGTTTTATCAACCTCCCCTTTGTCAAATCCTCGTTCACATAAAAAGGTGCTTAATCTATCATACCAAGCTCTTGGAGCTTGTTTTAGACCTTAAAGAGCCTTTTTCAATTTGTAAACATGTGAGGGATTTTTGGAATCTTCAAACCCAGGGGGCTGTTTGACGTAGACTTCTTCATTTATGTATCCATTGAGAAAGGCACTCTTCACATCCATTTGATATAACTCTAAATTCATGGAACAAGCATATGCTAGTAATAGTCGTATTGCCTCTAATCTTGCTACCGGAGCAAATGTTTCGTCAAAATCTATCCCTTCCTCTTGATTGTATCCTTGAGCGACCAATCTAGCTTTGTTGCGAACAACTATGCCATTCTCATCTAGTTTATTTTTAAACACCCATTTTGTACCAATGATGTGTTTATTTCCAGGATTAGGAACAAGTTCCCATACTTGGCTTCGTTCAAATTGATTGAGTTCTTCTTGCATAGCAAGTATCCATTGATCATCTTTAAGCGCTTCACCAATTTTGGAGGGTTCGATTTGAGAGACAAATGCCATGTTTAAGCAAGCATCTTGCAACTTTAATCTTGTTGTGACTCCTTTATTGATATCACCTATGATATTATCAATTGGGTGATATCTATGGGTTCTCCATTCTTTAGGAAGATCATCATTTTGTCTTTCAATATTGACTTCACTTTCTTGATCTGGTTGATTAGTTTGAGGTTCTTGGCTTGAATCATTGCTTTCAAAAACATCATCATCACAAGAAATAATATTTTCCTCTTTTATGGGGTTAGTTTCATCAAAAGTTACATGCATTGATTCTTCAACTAATAAAGTTCTTTTATTGAAAATTCTAAATGCTTTACTAGATAAAGAGTAACCGAGAAATATACCTTCATCAGCTTTTTCATCAAATTTTCCAAGGTTGTCTTTACCGTTATTTAACACAAAACACTTACATCCAAAAATGTAGAAGTGAGAGATATTGGGTTTTCTACCTTTGTAAAGTTCATAAGGAGTTTTCTTAAGAATTGGCCTAATGTTTACCCGGTTTGAAACATAGCATGCTGTGTTTACAGCATCTGCCCAAAAATATTTTGGTAGATTTGAGTCGCTTAGCATAGTTCTAGCGAGCTCTATCAAGGATCTATTCTTTCTCTCAACAACCCCATTTTGTTGTGGTGTCCTTGGTGCAGAAAAATTGTGGAAAATGCCATTTTCTTCACAAAATTCTTCAAATGAAGTATTTTGAAATTCTCTTCCATGATCACTTCTAATTGATACAATTTTGGCAGATTGTTCGTTTTGGACTAGCTTGGCATAGTTTTTAAATGCCTTAAAAGCTTCATTTTTACTTGCCAAAAATAAGGTCCAGGTGAACCTTGAGTAATCATCAACAATAACTAGTCCATATGAGTTTCCACCAAGACTTTTGGTTCTTGATGGACCAAACAAGTCCATATGTATCAATTGTAGTTGTAACACCCCGTTTTTCAAAGCGAGGGTGTATTTTTTTTTTCAAAAGAGAAATTAAAATAAAACAGAGAAATAAATAAGGTAACACCTTTGGATAAATAATTAAGTCATTATAATTTACAAGCAGCGGAAAAAGTTCTCAAAATATAAATTCAAAATATTTTCATAACAAAAGTGGTACAGTCTTCCAGTTTAAAAATAAAAGCAACCCAAAAGAAAGACATTTGTTCCCTCTGTGTCAACCTAGTCTGATCATTCTACAAAACAACTAAACACCCTGAGTGATCTCCACGCGCCCCGTGAGATCCTCCTAACGTAGCTCCAATCAAGCATTCCCATCTACATTCCCATCCGTAGGGTACGAACCGGTAGGATCATCCTGGCTCTCATCTGAGGGCCAAGCCCAGATTTCCACAATAGTTGTAAAGGGTCACCAACCAAAATTAACAGTTAACACATAACATTTAAGTTTCTAAATGCATAATATATCCTCTCAACTAAGCATGCATGATGACTCTTCATCATATGCATAATTTTTATTGATTTTAGTCTTATTTATCTTTAATCATTAGTTAATTTAGTGAGTTATTTAATATATTTTGTTGATTTTAGTTATTTGATTTAATGAAATGTTTTTATTCTTATTTTCTTAATTAAGTAGAGATTTTTCGTAGTTTTGCGTTGTTACTTTGTTTTAGTGCAGTGCTGAATTTTGGTGAGAAATCAACATGACATATGTGGAGTATTTCAGCCATATCTGGAGTTCTAGACGTCCAATTAGTGTCACTCCAAGTGCTAATGAAAGCTAAGATCCATATCTACAACTTTCATGAAGACACCAGGACCAAATGCAGACTCGATAGATGAGAAAAAATGCAAAATACGTCAGACAACAGATGCTGTGCACCTGGAGCGCGCCCTGTGCGCCTGAAGCGCATTTCCAGCCATTCTTCACTGCCAATACGCGCCCGGAGCGCAAATCCTGGGCTTGGGGCGCGCGACGCGCATCAACATTCATAAAAACACAAATTTTTACTGTTTAGGGATCTTTTTTTGACTCTTGGGAAGTTGTGAGACTTGTGCCCTAGCATAGAAACTCAAAGACGGCCGTTTGTAACGCCATTGAAGCAGTTTTATCAAGAATCATCCATGAATCATTCTTGTAATTCTTCTTTAATCCTTATCTTTTGTATCTCTGTCATGAGTAACTAAACCCTATTTGTTAGGGATGAGTGTAACCAGATGAAACCCTTATTTTTCTGATTTGATTTCTAGTTATATGAATGAGTTTATTGAATTGTTTTTCTCATCTCTGTGCTTAATGCTTTTTATTGCTTGATCAACATTAAAATGTTCTACGATTTGTATTTTGAAACGGAAGTGGACTTTACGAATGCTTGAGATGAGAAATTCATGAATTTGTAGTCTAGGGATAGATGCAGGTCATGAAACCAATTAAATTAGTTGCAAAGCAATAATTTACAAGAGAATTTCTATACGGTAATGCTTAATTCTAATCTTAAATCCACTAAGGAATTAGGGGTTACTTTGGAATTAAAGGTTCTGTCACTAAGACATTAGGGCAAGAATAATAAAGTGAATTCGGTAATAATTCAATAAAGGAATTCAGTAACTAGGATCAAATTAGACACCAAGGTTGGATTCGAAGTGAAACTCATCCCTGACAGTTTTCTCATTATAAAAGATCAATTTTATTATTGTTGTTAATTTCAAACATTATTTCAATCAACTTGGGAACCTTTTTGTTCAATTTTAGTAATCAAATATAATTCAATAGTAAAACGCAATCCTTGAGTTCGACACTCGGTACTACCGTTTTATTATTACTTGCAACGATTCAGTACACTTGCTGAAACACTATCAAGTTTTTGGCGCCGTTGCCGGGGATTGCCATATCACTATTGAATTTATTTTATTTACTTAATTGAAATTTTTTGCTCTGCAATAAAATTTTTGATTTTTGATTGTTATTTTTTTTTTATTTTTAGAAAAAAAATTTCTTTTATTTTCTATTTTTATTTGTTGAACTTGTTAATGTCATGTCTAGTGGTTTTTCTCTTCTTTGTTTGAGATAACTATGTGTGGTAGAGCATGGAAGATTATGATGATGATATTCTACTACAATTATATGAAGAGTGTGATACTTGTCTTATATCGAGTATATGTCGCATGATTGAGGGGCAAATCTTGAGCCATTCATTTACATCACCTTACTTGGAGTTAGGTAGAAAATTTTTTGTCTTGTCTTGATCAAATTCTAAGTTTGGGGTTGCTCATGGGATAGCAACCTTTTAAGTTTGGGGTGGTGATTCTCACAAAAAGAAATAAAAAAAGAAAAAGAAAAAGAAGAAAAAACAAAAAACAAAAAAAAAACAAAAAATGATAAATAATATCTTCTTGGTTCTTTGGTCAATGTTTGAGAATCTCCATAATGAAAAGGTGAAAAAAAAAATGGTAGAATAATTTGGAAATATAGGCCTAACTCCAAGTAGTAAAGCCTACTATCCCAAAATGTCCTACCCTTACCTAAGCCCCATTACAACCCGAAAGTCCTCCAAAAATGTATGTGTTTGCTGCATTGTGATTGCTAACTAGAATTTTTTCAAGCCTATGGTAGCGTGATGCATGTTCTAGGATTTGAGTGATAAATTCATAACCCTTCTAAACACTTGAGAGAAATTTTGGTGAGATTGTGTGAAGAGAGAGTTGAATTTGATAAATGAATGCCAAGGTGTACAAACCTTATTATTTTTGTAAGCAACCATAGAGTATGATGGATGTTTTATAGTAGCTGAAACTTTGAGAATTGAGTTTGATTTGAATTGAGAAATTGAGTTTAAGTTTGCTTTTAACTGCACCAAATTTGAAATTAATTGTTGCTTGGGGACAAGCAATAGATTAAGTTTGGGGTTGTGATGACTCTTCATCATATGCATCATTTTTATTGATTTTAGTCTTATTTATCTTTAATCATTAGTTAATTTAGTGAGTTATTTAATATATTTTGTTGATTTTAGTTATTTGATTTAATGAAATGTTTTTGTTCTTATTTTCTTAATTAAGTAGAGATTTTTCGTAGTTTTGCGTTGTTACTTTGTTTTAGTGCAGTGCTGAATTTTGGTGAGAAATCAACATGACATATGTGGAGTATTTCAGCCATATCTGGAGTTCTAGACGTCCAATTAGTGTCACTCCAAGTGCTAATGAAAGCTAAGATCCATATCTACAACTTTCATGAAGACACCAGGACCAAATGCAGACTCGATAGATGAGAAAAAATGCAAAATACGTCAGACAACAGATGCTGTGCACCTGGAGCGCGCCCTGTGCGCCTGAAGCGCATTTTCAGCCATTCTTCACTGCCAATACGCGCCCGGAGCGCAAATCCTGGGCTTGGGGCGCGCGACGCGCATCAACATTCATAAAAACACAAATTTTTACTGTTTAGGGATCTTTTTTTGACTCTTGGGAAGTTGTGAGACTTGTGCCCTAGCATAGAAACTCAAAGACGGCCGTTTGTAACGCCATTGAAGCAGTTTTATCAAGAATCATCCATGAATCATTCTTGTAATTCTTCTTTAATCCTTATCTTTTGTATCTCTGTCATGAGTAACTAAACCCTATTTGTTAGGGATGAGTGTAACCAGATGAAACCCTTATTTTTCTGATTTGATTTCTAGTTATATGAATGAGTTTATTGAATTGTTTTTCTCATCTCTGTGCTTAATGCTTTTTATTGCTTGATCAACATTAAAATGTTCTACGATTTGTATTTTGAAACGGAAGTGGACTTTACGAATGCTTGAGATGAGAAATTCATGAATTTGTAGTCTAGGGATAGATGCAGGTCATGAAACCAATTAAATTAGTTGCAAAGCAATAATTTACAAGAGAATTTCTATACGGTAATGCTTAATTCTAATCTTAAATCCACTAAGGAATTAGGGGTTACTTTGGAATTAAAGGTTCTGTCACTAAGACATTAGGGCAAGAATAATAAAGTGAATTCGGTAATAATTCAATAAAGGAATTCAGTAACTAGGATCAAATTAGACACCAAGGTTGGATTCGAAGTGAAACTCATCCCTGACAGTTTTCTCATTATAAAAGATCAATTTTATTATTGTTGTTAATTTCAAACATTATTTCAATCAACTTGGGAACCTTTTTGTTCAATTTTAGTAATCAAATATAATTCAATAGTAAAACGCAATCCTTGAGTTCGACACTCGGTACTACCGTTTTATTATTACTTGCAACGATTCAGTACACTTGCTGAAACACTATCAAGTTTTTGGCGCCGTTGCCGGGGATTGCCATATCACTATTGAATTTATTTTATTTACTTAATTGAAATTTTTTGCTCTGCAATAAAATTTTTGATTTTTGATTGTTATTTTTTTTTTATTTTTAGAAAAAAAATTTCTTTTATTTTCTATTTTTATTTGTTGAACTTGTTAATGTCATGTCTAGTGGTTTTTCTCTTCTTTGTTTGAGATAACTATGTGTGGTAGAGCATGGAAGATTATGATGATGATATTCTACTACAATTATATGAAGAGTGTGATACTTGTCTTATATCGAGTATATGTCGCATGATTGAGGGGCAAATCTTGAGCCATTCATTTACATCACCTTACTTGGAGTTAGGTAGAAAATTTTTTGTCTTGTCTTGATCAAATTCTAAGTTTGGGGTTGCTCATGGGATAGCAACCTTTTAAGTTTGGGGTGGTGATTCTCACAAAAAGAAATAAAAAAAGAAAAAGAAAAAGAAGAAAAAACAAAAAACAAAAAAAAAACAAAAAATGATAAATAATATCTTCTTGGTTCTTTGGTCAATGTTTGAGAATCTCCATAATGAAAAGGTGAAAAAAAAAATGGTAGAATAATTTGGAAATATAGGCCTAACTCCAAGTAGTAAAGCCTACTATCCCAAAATGTCCTACCCTTACCTAAGCCCCATTACAACCCGAAAGTCCTCCAAAAATGTATGTGTTTGCTGCATTGTGATTGCTAACTAGAATTTTTTCAAGCCTATGGTAGCGTGATGCATGTTCTAGGATTTGAGTGATAAATTCATAACCCTTCTAAACACTTGAGAGAAATTTTGGTGAGATTGTGTGAAGAGAGAGTTGAATTTGATAAATGAATGCCAAGGTGTACAAACCTTATTATTTTTGTAAGCAACCATAGAGTATGATGGATGTTTTATAGTAGCTGAAACTTTGAGAATTGAGTTTGATTTGAATTGAGAAATTGAGTTTAAGTTTGCTTTTAACTGCACCAAATTTGAAATTAATTGTTGCTTGGGGACAAGCAATAGATTAAGTTTGGGGTTGTGATGACTCTTCATCATATGCATCATTTTTATTGATTTTAGTCTTATTTATCTTTAATCATTAGTTAATTTAGTGAGTTATTTAATATATTTTGTTGATTTTAGTTATTTGATTTAATGAAATGTTTTTGTTCTTATTTTCTTAATTAAGTAGAGATTTTTCGTAGTTTTGCGTTGTTACTTTGTTTTAGTGCAGTGCTGAATTTTGGTGAGAAATCAACATGACATATGTGGAGTATTTCAGCCATATCTGGAGTTCTAGACGTCCAATTAGTGTCACTCCAAGTGCTAATGAAAGCTAAGATCCATATCTACAACTTTCATGAAGACACCAGGACCAAATGCAGACTCGATAGATGAGAAAAAATGCAAAATACGTCAGACAACAGATGTTGTGCACCTGGAGCGCGCCCTGTGCGCCTGAAGCGCATTTCCAGCCATTCTTCACTGCCAATACGCGCCCGGAGCGCAAATCCTGGGCTTGGGGCGCGCGACGCGCATCAACATTCATAAAAACACAAATTTTTACTGTTTAGGGATCTTTTTTTGACTCTAGGGAAGTTGTGAGACTTGTGCCCTAGCATAGAAACTCAAAGACGGCCGTTTGTAACGCCATTGAAGCAGTTTTATCAAGAATCATCCATGAATCATTCTTGTAATTCTTCTTTAATCCTTATCTTTTGTATCTCTGTCATGAGTAACTAAACCCTATTTGTTAGGGATGAGTGTAACCAGATGAAACCCTTATTTTTCTGATTTGATTTCTAGTTATATGAATGAGTTTATTGAATTGTTTTTCTCATCTCTGTGCTTAATGCTTTTTATTGCTTGATCAACATTAAAATGTTCTACGATTTGTATTTTGAAACGGAAGTGGACTTTACGAATGCTTGAGATGAGAAATTCATGAATTTGTAGTCTAGGGATAGATGCAGGTCATGAAACCAATTAAATTAGTTGCAAAGCAATAATTTACAAGAGAATTTCTATACGGTAATGCTTAATTCTAATCTTAAATCCACTAAGGAATTAGGGGTTACTTTGGAATTAAAGGTTCTGTCACTAAGACATTAGGGCAAGAATAATAAAGTGAATTCGGTAATAATTCAATAAAGGAATTCAGTAACTAGGATCAAATTAGACACCAAGGTTGGATTCGAAGTGAAACTCATCCCTGACAGTTTTCTCATTATAAAAGATCAATTTTATTATTGTTGTTAATTTCAAACATTATTTCAATCAACTTGGGAACCTTTTTGTTCAATTTTAGTAATCAAATATAATTCAATAGGAAAACGCAATCCTTGAGTTCGAAACTCGGTACTACCGTTTTATTATTACTTGCAACGATTTAGTACACTTGCTGAAACGCTATCAATGCACCTTAAAAGGATTTTCCATATGCTAAAAGTTCATATAATGCTTGCCAAATGTAAATGAAATCAAATAAAGTTCTCAATCCATCAAATAATATATAACTGACCAAAACATTGATAAATCAATTGAGAAATCAATTATCTAACTCAAAATAAGATTTTCCACTAAGCCAATCGATTGGGCAAATCGATTTCGTGAAAGTTTTTAGTGAAAATTGAACTCTGAACTTACATCAATCGATTGGGGCAATCGATTTCGTGGTAGACTGAGCCACTGTATTGGCCAATCGATTGGGCAAATCGATTTCGTGAAAGATAGTGCCCCTGTATTGAAGCCAATCGATTGGGCAAATCGATTTCGCGAAAGACAGAGCCCCTGTAATGAATCCAATCGATTTGCTAAATCGATTTCTTAAGTGG
The DNA here is from genome assembly GCA_037974775.1 of Cicer pinnatifidum. NCBI lineage: Eukaryota > Viridiplantae > Streptophyta > Magnoliopsida > Fabales > Fabaceae > Cicer > Cicer pinnatifidum. Next base: position 16,926,776 of record JBBPBR010000006.1, read on the forward strand.
TTTTCAAAAAACACATTACCAAATCGATTGGGTAAATCGATTCCCTTGTAAATTCTTCCAAAAATACATAAACTAACTCAATCATATTCAAACACAACTCCAAATCTTAACACTTAGCAATTTCCACACAAACACCACGACAATTGGGTTTCGAAATAGTTTTACACTCCATCCCCTTCACACACAATTCAAAACATAACGCCTAGTAAAATCATACAATCACAATGACATCTCAAGTTCAAACACTCAATCATAAACTTGAATCAACACACTTAGCCACAATTTCAAAACATACCGCTTAACAGTTACAACACAATACCCACACAGACAAGATGAACCAACAAATCACATGGCATCACCTTGACTCGACAATCCCAACTCGGACAAGATGAACCAAAAAATCAAAAGGCATCACCTTGACTCGACAATCCCAACACAAACAAGATGAACCAGCAAATCACATGGCATCACCTTGGCGCGACAATCCCAACACGGACAAGATGAACCAACAAATCACATGGCATCACCTTGACTCGACAATCCCAACACGGACAAGATGAACCAACAAATCACATGGCATCACCTTGACTCGACAATCCCAACGCAGACAAGATGAACCAACAAATCACATGGCATCACCTTGGCTCGACAATCCCAACACGGACAAGATGAACCAACAAATCACATGGCATCACCTTGACTCGACAATCCCAACACGGACAAGATGAACCAACAAATCACATGGCATCACCTTGGCGCGACAATCCCAACACAGACAAAACTCAAACATATTCACAAGTTTATTCCACAATTCACGCAAAAACACAACAATTCATTTCTCCACAAAATCATTTTCACGACGACATTAACTAAACGCAGATATTAAGAGATTCTCCATTCTTAATACTCATTTAACTTAACGATTTTCACAACAGACATTAAGCAAACATAAATATTAAGAGATTCCCCATTCTTAATACTCTTTTAACTTAAACGATTTTCCAAAACAAATATTAAGTAAAAAAGACATTAAGAGATTCCCCATTCTTAATTCTCATTTAACTTAAATGATTTTCACAAACTCACATTAAGTAAACAAGACATTAAGAGATTCCCCATTCTTAATACTCGTTTAACCTAATGGTTTTCAAATTCCACACAAAACAAACTCAAACATACTTTCACATTCAATCCATAATTCACACCAAATCATTTTTCCACACAAACCACACAAAACACATCTCAAATTCTATAATTATCAATTATGAACACGTCGAATACGACGACACAAATCAACACAATCCATCACTCAAACATAACAAATTTCATTTACTCAAAATCATACATAAAGGAGGAAAATTCATTTTCCATGAAACATTCATCAATATCACCAAAACCCCACATTAGAATTTCACCCATAAAGCATTAATTTGTTTTTCCCCAAATCAACGCTTCAACCCTAACAAAATTCTTTTCCACACAACCACATATAAGGCCCTAAATGCAAACTAAAAGTTTGGAAGGAGCTCTTACCTTCACGTTAGCTTTAACGTGCGATTACAGTACCGCGAGTAAGTCCGGTAAAATCTCCGCTCGCAACGTCGCTTCCAAAGTTGGTCCACTAGCACCGTAGCACGGAGGTGAGCAACCTTCCCTTCTTTCACTTCTTGAAAGGAGGCTTAGATCTAGATGAAACGGGGAGGTTTGTGTTTGAATCCCTAATACCGTTTTTCTTCGTTTTCGAAACAATGAGGAAGTATGAAGCTGAGAAAACCTTGCTCTCTTACCCACTAATCCTTGGGTTTCTATTCTTGAAGTCAAAGAATGAAAAAGGAAGCAAAACAAAGAAGAAGAAAAAAAGGAGGAGGGAAAGGTTTTCGCGAGGCAGAGGAGAGGAAGGAGAAATGTTTTTCCTTTGCTTTTCCTTCCTTCTATTTTCTTTTCTTTCTATTTTCTTTTCTCCTATTTCCTTCCAACCATATATATATATATATATATATATATATATATATATATATATATATATATATATATATATATATATATATATATATATATATATATATATATATATATTACTTACAATATATAAATATATAGATTTATATATTAATATATTATAATTAAAACAAACCAACAATTATCTAACAACTCTTACCCCTATCATTTCATTCCCTTCTTAATCTAATTTAATAAAAATATCTACTCTCGTCGCAACTCAATTGACCGGTACAATTTTCAGCAACCCGAGATATATTTAACAAAAATTGCCCGATATTAAATCCTTCGTAACGTAAATGAATTATTTTCCGACAAATAAATTTTAATCCAATTTCCAAAAATATATTTTCGGTCTTTAACTCACTAAATACCGAAAATTGGGTTAAAAGGCTAAGCAATTTAACACAAAATATCCTAAAATTGTATAACTTAGGATTTAAAATTACGGGTCTTACATTACTACCCCCCTAAAATTAGTTTCGTCCTCGAAACTTAACGTACGAGTAACAATCCACACTAGGTTTGTACCCGAATTCAACATTCCAGTCACAACTTGTTTCACCCGACCTTCTCGAAAAAATGTTCCTACCCCTTTTCATAGGGTGCTTAATAACTCTGCACCCATTCATAGTCGGTAAGGCTCGTACGTTCCATTCAACATGGTTTTGTTTATCATCGACAAGAGATTAAGGATGATCATTCCCTCAATTTGTCAATAAATAACCAACAACCATGATAGTGGCTTAAACTATCTTAACCGAATTGTAATAGCGTTCCTTGCAACTTACATATGAGGTTATCTTAATGTACAAGCAGTCAACGATCTTCTCAAGGTCCATTGTGTTTCCCTTATTTTTCTATAACTTTGATCCTGTCGACGAAGTAAAATATCCCATACCTATGTCACGTCGTCTCATTTGCATCCACTTGGTACAAAACATCCATTTGGTATCGAACTGAAACACTTAGAATGACCCCAACACATTGAGCACAGAACAATCACCACATCCGAGAACTCCTAAATTTCTCCCTTGTCCACAAATCCTCGATTTTTCTTATGTCGTACAACTACGTCAAACTGTAGTGTTCTTATCAGTATGTTATTCCAGTTATAAATTTAATAATTCCATCCCCACATATGCTTGGTGATCAAAGCTTCCTTAGATATTTTCGAAATCATGTCCAAGACTATACCACTTGGGACACACAAACTTCCTTTCAGTTTAGTACTTCATTTCAATGGTCATGTTTTCCATTAAAATCTAACTTGAATTTAATTCACCGATCAAGGTCTACATTCGTCTCATGCCTAACACCTCAGTTCACGCTTCACTAGAAAATCTCTTACATACTTCGCAATTATGCACCAACTCGAAAATAATTCTCCTACCTCTACGGCCAACATTCATTCTGATACTTCTTATTTTCGTTGTGTCCTTCATTTGCAACTTGATGATTATCCTTTCGTTATGACAGGTCAACCGCATTGTATTCACTCCATCACTTTTCCATTTATACCAACCTTAAGTTTCTACCTCGAACCTTGATACATCTTCTTTATAGTGATTCCAATAAATCAAGGCTTACTAATTCCACTACACTTTTTCATTTCATGTTCAATTGTTTCCTATCAAACAAACATTTAACTCATTTGATTGACGAACACAATAACAATCCCCATGACATGCACTCAAGTAATGTCTTTATATCATTGGCATATCTTTATAATAATAATGTATGAGTTATAGGTGAGATAATTCTTTTCATCAATCTTTAACTGTCATAAGCTAGATCTCTATGTGCTGCTCCAACAAATTTTCTTGGCACATTTTCCCAAAATTTGGTTCACTCGCTTGATTCTTATTCCTTCTCAACCTTCACCGAGATATAAACTGAAAGAATCCTAACATTCGAACGTTCTAAAGAATTATTTCTCAAACGTTCCCCATAAGCATTTCCTTAAGAAATAATTATCTATAACTTCATCCTCATAAATTTTTCAGTACAATATCTTAAAAACCGACATACCTTTCTTCGTCCATCTAGTTACTGAAATGATCATTTCAAATCTTCACGCTTGACTTCCCAAGACCAACAACTAAACCATGAATCAGTTGTTACATTTCTGCTTTTTTTTTTTTTTTCACTTCCTATCATTTAATAGGATTCTAAAATTTGATCCTCAAAATCTCCAAACACTTCCATCCTTAACATGAATTATTTATCACTTGCCGGCCTCAACTTCTTCGATTATGAAAGTTTTAAGCATTACTTGGTCCTCCATCCAACCTTGCGAGATTTTAAATCATCAGCTAAAAATCAACCATCTTAGGGTCCCAAATCAAATCTCGAATATTCCTTCAGTCCTATCAAAATATTAACATCCTCTTAGTAATTTCAATCCTTTAATAGACTCTCAAACTTATATTACCGCAATCTCAAGTATTTTCGTACTCGATTACTTCAAATTCCACTTAATGGTAACATAGAGTTCAATACATCAAGGCTTAACTCATTAGGTTTCTCTGAACATCGCTCAAAATTCACACTTACGTGTCTATAGATTCATCCAATATTACTATACATACTTAATAATCCAAGTTGCGAATCCAGTCTAACTCGAATGCTCGACTTTATCCCTCAAGGTATCGACTAATCCTCAAAGCGTATGTTATCTAACCAAAGGAGTATTTACTCCTAATGTGCAACGCTCCCTTAACTTCACTATCAGTCTCTTTCATTGACACCTAAGCACCAAATGTTATTCCAAATGGAAGCCTTATCTTCTCAACAGTTCCATGATGTTCACATCTCTTTGACAGTTGTCAAACTCATCCAGTTTCATCCTGAAATCTACCCGGAAAACATCTAATACTTTTTCTTAACAAAAGTCCTCAACTTAGGTCTTTACTGAAAATCCCTTATCAGTCTAATGTTAATTCATCCATACTCATCATCTTCGAGTTAACACCAACACATAGCTTCTGTGTCCTTAGAACCATTTCATAAATTACATGCCGTCATACTTTGCTTCAACACTGCCTGACAATCCGTCATCTCGAAGATATTTTCCTTTCCTTGAATCCACTACTCAGCTTTTTCTTGAGTTCTCATCACCCTTGAACTTTGGAGGATGGTGACGACGAAAATATTCTAACCCTCTTAATCTTAAGAGCACAAATCTCTCTTTTCCTCTTCTCCAGATCCCACAGAGTCTTTGCAGCAGTTCGTGCAACAATAAAACATCTATGTTATTTGTAGCTTCAACCATTTGATCATCCCTACTGACGTTCATCCTTGCAAAGTCGTTCCCTCTTGGATCAGATAACGACTATGTCAAATAACTACCCCTGATCTGACAACTCAGACCAATTACTAAGTTTCGAATATATCAACACATAATAACTACCCCTGATCTGACAACTCAGACCAATTACCCCGACGCATGATCAGATAATGACTCACAACCTACAGGTTGACCTACAATCTATAACCAAAGGTTCCACAACCCCCAAATAAAACCAAACCAAAGCTCTGATACCAAAATGTAACACCCCGTTTTTCAAAGCGAGGGTGTATTTTTTTTTCAAAAGAGAAATTAAAATAAAACAGAGAAATAAATAAGGTAACACCTTTGGATAAATAATTAAGTCATTATAATTTACAAGCAGCGGAAAAAGTTCTCAAAATATGAATTCAAAATATTTTCATAACAAAAGTGGTACAGTCTTCCAGTTTAAAAATAAAAGCAACCCAAAAGAAAGACATTTGTTCCCTCTGTGTCAACCTAGTCTGATCATTCTACAAAACAACTAAACACCCTGAGTGATCTCCACGCGCCCGTGAGATCCTCCTAACGTAGCTCCAATCAAGCATTCCCATCTACATTCCCATCCGTAGGGTACGAATCGGTAGGATCATCCTGGCTCTCATTTGAGGGCAAAGCCCAGATTTCCACAATAGTTGTAAAAGGTCACCAACCGAAATTAACAGTTAACACATAACATTTAAGTTTCTAAATGCACAAAATATCCTCTCAACTAAGCATGCACCTTGTAACACCTCGTTTTTCAAAGCGAGGGTGTATTTTTTTTTTTAAAAGAAATTAAAATACAATAGAGAAATAAATAAGGTAATACCTTTGGATAAATATTTAAGTCAAAACAATTTACAAGCAGCGGAATAATTTTTCGAAATATGACTCCAAAATATTTAAACATCAAAAGTGGTACTGTCTTCCAATTTAAAATAAACGCAATTCAAAAGAAAGACATATGTTCCCTCTATGTCAACCTAATCTGATCATTCTACCAAAAACTATACACCCTGAGTGATCTCCAGGCGCCCCGTAAGATCTTCCTAACGTAGCTCCAATCAAGCGTTCCCATCTACATTCACATCCGTAGGGTACGAACCGGTAGGGTTGTCCTGGCTCTCATCTGAGGGCAAGTCCCAGATTTCCACAATAGTTGTAAAGGGTCACCAACCGAAATTAACAATTAACACATAACATTTAAGTTTTTAAATGCACAAAATATCCTCTCAACTAAGCATGCACCTTAAAAGGATTTTCCATATGCAAAAAGTTCATATAATGCTTGCCAAATGTAAATGAAATCAAATAAAGTTCTCAATCCATCAAGTAATACATAACTGACCAAAACACTGATGAATCAATTGAGCAATCAATTATCTAACTCAAAATAAGAATTTCTACTAAGCCAATCGATTTCCAAATCGATTTCCTGAAGGTTTTTAGTGAAATTTGAATTCTGGGCTTAATTCAATCGATTGGGCAATCGATTGGGAAATCGATTGGGCAATCAATTGAGCAATCAATTGACAGGATAACTGAGCCCCTGACTTAATGCCAATCGATTTCCAAATCGATTTCTTAAAAGATTTTGAAACACATATTATAAAATCGATTGGCAAATCGTTTATGTCAAATTAAGAAGTCCCTGTAACTCATCCAATCGATTGGGAAATCGATTTCCCTGCATATTCTTCCAAAAATACATAAACTAACTCAATCACATTCATACACAATTTCACATCTTAACACTTAGCAATTCCCACACGATCACCACGACAAATTGAGTTTCGAAATAGTTTTACAATCTAACATACTATCACACAATTAAAAAACATAACTCTTAGTAAAATCAACACAATCACAAATTTGAAATCAAACACACTTACGCACAATTTCGAAACATACCGCTTAATGATTACAACGCAATACCCACACAGACAAGATGAACCAACAAATCACATGGCATCACCTTGACTCGACAATCCCAACACGGACAAGATGAACCAACAAATCACATGGCATCACCATGACTCGACAATCCCGACACGGACAAGATGAACCAACAAATCACATGGCATCACCTTGACTCGACAATCCCGACACGGACAAGATGAACCAACAAATCACATGGCATCACCTTGACTCGACAATCCCGACACGGACAAGATGAACCAACAAATCACATAGCATCACCTTGACTCGACAATCCCAACACAAACAAGATGAACCAACAAATCACATGGCATCACCTTGACTCGACAATCCCAACGCAGACAAGATGAACCAACAAATCACATGGCATCACCTTGACTCGACAATCCCAATGCAGACAAGATGAACCAACAAATCACATGGCATCACCTTGACTCGACAATCCCAACACAGACAAGATGAACCAACAAATCACATGGCATCACCTTGGCGCGACAATTCATTTTTCCACAAAATCATTTTCACGACAACATTAAGTAAACGCATATATTAAGATATTTCCCATTCTTAATACTCATTTAACTTAACAATTTTCCAAAACACACATTAAGTAAACAGAAATATTAAGAGATTCCCCATTCTTAATACTCGTTTAACTTAATGGTTTTCAAATTCCACACAAACCAAACTCAAACATACTTTCACATTCAATCCATAATTCACACCAAAATACATCAATCAATAAACATCAAGTATGAACACGCCGAATACGACGACATAAATCAACACAATCCATCACTCAAACACAACAGGTTTCATATACTCAAAATGATACATAAATGAGTTTAAAATTCATTTTCCACACAACCACAAATAAGTCCCTAAATGCAAACTAAAAGTTTGGAAGGAGCCCTTACCTTCACTTTAGCTTTTACGTTCGATTACGGTACCGCGAGTAAATCCGGCAAAATCTCCGCTCGCAACGCCGCTTCCAAAGTTGGTCCACTAGCACTATAGCACGAAGGTGAGCAACTTTCCCTTCTATCTCTTAGCGAAACGAAGCTTAGATCTAGATGAAACGGGGAGGTTTGTGTTTAACGGTTTTGAAATCTCTAACTCCGTTTTCTAATCCGGGAAGAAGGAAGAAGCTGTGAAACTCGATCTTTCTCACCCACTAACCTTGGGTTTCTATTTTGGAACTAAAAGGAAGCAAGGAAAAACGAAAATGGATAAAAATGGAGGAAAGGAGGAAGCTGGCTTCGTGTGAGGCAGAGGAAGGAGAAGGGAAATGTTGAGTTGTCTTTCCTTTCTTTCTCTTTCCTTTTCTTTTCTTCTCTCTCTCCTTCCTTTCCTTTTCCCTCAAAACAAATATATATATATATATATATATATATATATATATATATATATATATATATATATATATATATATTACTTACAATATATACATATATATTTATATATTAATATATAATAATTAAAACCCAACCAATAAATATCTAACGACTCTTACACCCATCACTTCATTCCCCTCTTAATCCAATTTAATAAAAATATCTACTCTCGTCGCAACTCAATTGTCCGGTACAATTTTCAACAACCCGAGTGATATTTTTAACAAAATTGCCCGGTATTAAATGCTTCGTAACGTAATTAAATTATTCTCCGACAAATAATTTTAATCCAATTTCCAAAAATATATTTTTGGCATTTAACTCACTCAATACCAAAAACTGGATTAACAGCCTAAGAAATTCCACACAAAATACCCTAAAATTGTGTAACTTAGAATTTAAAATTACGGGTCTTACATTACTACCCCCCTAAAATTAGTTGCGTCCTCGAAACTTAAAGTACGAGAAGCAATCCTCACTAGGTTTGTACTCAAATTCAACATACTAGTCACAACTTGTTTCACCCGGCCTTCTCGAAAAAAATGTTGTCTACCCCTTCTCATATGGGTGCTTAATAACTTCACACACATCTATAGTCGGTAAGGCTCGTCCGTTCCATTCAACATGATTTTGTCTACTATTGTCAAGAGATTAAGGATGATCAGTCCCTCAATTTGTCAATAAATAGCCATCAACCATGATAGTGGCTTAGACTATCTTAACCGAACTGTAATAGCGCTCCTTGCAACTTACAACTGAGGTTATCTTAATGTAGAAGCAGTCAACGATCTTCTCAAGGTCCATTGAGTTTCCCTTATTTTCCTATAACTTTGATCCTGTCGACGAAGTAAAATATCCCATACCTATGTCACGTCGTCTAGTTTGCATCCACTTGGTACGAAACATCCATTTGGTATCGAACTGAAACACTTAGAATGACCCCAACACACTGAGCACAGAACAATCACCACATCGGAGAACTCCTAAATTTCTCCCTTGTCCACAAATCCTCCATTTTTCTTAAGTCGTACAACTACTTCAAACTGTAGTGTTCTTATCAGTATGTTATTCCAGTTATAAATTTAATAATTCCATCCCCACATATGCTTGGTGATCAAAGCTTCCTCAAATATTTTCGAAATCATGTCCAAGACTATACCACTTGGGACACACAAACTTCCTTTCAGTTTAGTACTTCATTTCAAGAGTCACGTTTTCCATTTATACAAACCTTAAATTTCTACCTCGAACCTTGATGCATCTTCATTATAGTGATTCCAATAATCAAGATTTACTAATTCCCACCAAACTTTTCCATTTCATGTTCAAATGTTTCCTATCAAGTAAACATTTAACTCCTTTGATTGACGAACACAATAACAATCCCCATGACATGCACTCGAGTAATATCTTTATATCTTGCCATACCTTTATAATAATAATGTCTGAATTATAGGTGACATAATTCCTTTCCTGAATCTTTAATTGTCATAAGCTACATCTCTATGTGCTGCTCCAACAAATTTCTTGGCACATTTCCCAATATTTGTTTCACTTGCTGGATTCTTATTCCTTCATAACCTTCACCGAGATACAAACTGAAAGAATCCTAACAATCGAACGTTCTAAAGAATTATTTCTCCCACATTCTCCAAAGCATTTCCTAAGAAATAATTATCTATAACTTCCTCGTCCCAAATTTTTGCAGTAAAATGTCTCAAAGACCCACATACCTTTCATTGTTCATCTAGTCACTAAAACACTCAGTTTAAATCTCGACGCTTGATTTCCCATGACCAACAACTAAATCATAAATCATTCATTCCATCTCTTCTTTTTCACTTGCTATCATTTAATAGGATTCTAAAATTTGATCCTCAAAATCTCCAAACACTTCCATCCTTAACATGAATTATTTAACACTTGCCGGCCTCAACTTCTTCGATTATGAAAGTTTTAAGCATTACTTGGTCCTCCATCCAACCTTGTGAGATTTTAAATCATCAGCTAAAAATCAACCATCTTAGGGTCCCAAATCAAATCTCGAATATTCCTTCAGTCCTATCAAAATATTAACATCCTTTTAGTAATTTCCATCCTTTAATAGACTCTCAAACTTATATTACCGCAATCTCAAGTATTCTCGTACTCGATTACTTCAAATTCCACTTAATGGTAACATAGAGTTCAATACATCAAGGCTTAACTCATTAGGTTTCTCTGAACATCGCTCAAAATTCACACTTACGTGTCTATAGATTAATCCAATATTACTATCCATATTTAGTAATCCAAGTTGCGAATCCAGTCTAACTCGAATGCTCGACTTTATCCCTCAAGGTATCGACTAATCCTCAAAGCGTATGTTATCTAACCAAAGGAGTATTTACTCCTAATGTGCAACGCTCCCTTAACTTCAATATCAGTCTCTTTCATTGACACCTAAGCACCAAATGTTACTCCAAATGGAAGCCTTATCTTCTCAACAGTTCCGTGATCTCTTTGACAGTTGTCAAACTTCATCCAGTTTCATCCTGAAATCTACTAGGAAAACATCTAATACTTTTCTTAACAAAAGTCCTCCACTTAGATCTTTACTTGAAGTCCCTTATTAGTCTAGTGTTAATACATCCATACTCATCATCTTTGAGTTAACACCAACACATAGCTTCTGTGTCCTTGGAACTATTTCATAAATTCCATGCCGTCATACTTTGCTTCAACACTACTTGACAATCCGTCATCTTGAAGATCTTTTCCTTTCCTTGAATCCACAACTCAGCTTTTTCTTGAGTTCTCATCACCCTTGAACTTTGGAGGATGGTGACGACGAAAATATTCTAACCCTCTTAATCTTAATGAGCACAAATCTCTCTTTTCCTCTTCTTCAGATCCCGCAGAGTCTATGCAGCAGTTCGTGCAACAACAAAACATCCATGTTATTTGTAGCTTCAACCATTTGATCATCCCTACTGACGATCATCCTTGCAAAGTCGTTCCCTCTTGGAGGTAGTGTTTCCGAAAAGCCAACATCAAGAAGAAGTGTTAACACCACTTCGAATAATTCCAAAACTAAGTTTTTGAATATATCAACACATAATAACTACTCCTGATCTGACAACTCAGACCAATTACCCCAACGCATGATCAGATAACGACTCACAACCTATAGGTTGACCTACAATCTATAACTAAAGGTTCCACAGCCCCCAAAGAAAACCAAACCAAAGCTCTGATACCACAATGTAACACCCCGTTTTTCAAAGCGAGGGTGTATTTTTTTTTAAAAGAAATTAAAATACAATAGAGAAATAAATAAGGTAATACCTTTGGATAAATATTTAAGTCAAAATAATTTACAAGCAGCGGAATAATTTTTCGAAATATAACTCCAAAATATTTAAACATCAAAAGTGGTACAGTCTTCCAATTTAAAATAAACGCAATTCAAAAGAAAGACATATGTTCCCTCTATGTCAACCTAATCTGATCATTCTGCCAAAAACTATACACCCTGAGTGATCTCCACGCGCCCCGTAAGATCCTCCTAACGTAGCTCCAGTCAAGCATTCCCATCTACATTCACATCTGTAGGGTACAAACCGGTAGGGTTGTCCTGGCTCTCATCTGAGGGCAAAGCCCAGATTTCCACAATAGTTGTAAAGGGTCACCAACCGAAATTAACAATTAACACATAACATTTATGTTTTTAAATGCACAAAATATCCTCTCAACTAAGCATGCACCTTAAAAGGATTTTCCATATGCTAAAAGTTCATATAATGCTTGCCAAATGTAAATGAAATCAAATAAAGTTCTCAATCCATCAAGTAATACATAACAAACCAAAACATTGATGAATCAATTGAGCAATCAATTATCTAACTCAAAATAAGAATTTCTACTAAGCCAATCGATTTCCAAATCGATTTCCTGATGGTTTTTAGTGAAATTTGAATTCTGGGCTTAATTCAATCGATTAGGCAATCAATTGAGCAATCAATTGACAGGATAACTGAGCCCCTGACTTAATACCAATCGATTTCCAAATCGATTTCTTAAAAGATTTTGAAACACATATTATAAAATCGATTGGCAAATCGATTATGTCAAATTAAGAAGTCCCTGTAACTCATCCAATCGATTGGGAAATCGATTTCCCTGCATATTCTTCCAAAAATACATAAACTAACTCAATCACATTCATACACAATTCCACATCTTTACACTTAGCAATTCCCACACGATCACCACGACAAATTGAGTTTCGAAATAGTTTTACAATCTAACATACTATCACACAATTCCAAAACATAACTCTTAGTAAAATCAACACAATCACAAATTTGAAATCAAACACACTTATGCACAATTTCGAAACATACCGCTTAACGATTACAACGCAATACCCACACAGACAAGATGAACCAACAAATCACATGGCATCACCTTGACTCAACAATCCCAACACAGACAAGATGAACCAACAAATCACATGGCATCACCTTGAATCGACAATCCCGACACGGACAAGATGAACCAACAAATCACATGGCATCACCTTGACTCGACAATCCCGACACGGACAAGATGAACCAACAAATCACATGGCATCACCTTGACTCGAGAATCCCGACACGGACAAGATGAACCAACAAATCACATGGCATCACCTTGACTCGACAATCCCAACACGGACAAGATGAACCAATAAATCACATGGCATCACCTTGACTCGACAATCCCAACGCTGACAAGATGAACCAACAAATCACATGACATCACCTTGACTCGACAATCCCAACGCAGACAAGATGAACCAACAAATCACATGGCATCACCTTGACTCGACAATCCCAACGCAGGCAAGATGAACCAACAAATCACATGGCATCACCTTGGCGCGACAATTCATTTTTCCACAAAATCATTTTCATGACAACATTAAGTAAACGCAGATATTAAGAGATTCCCCATTCTTAATACTCGTTTAACTTAATGGTTTACAAATTCCACACAAAACAAACTCAAACATACTTTCACATTCAATCCATAATTCACACCAAAACACATCAATCAACAAACATCAAGTATGAACACGCCGAATACGACGACACAAATCAACACAATCCATCACTCAAACACAACAAGTTTCATATACTCAAAATGATACATAAATGAGTTTCAAATTCATTTTCCACGAAACATTACTTTAACCCTAACCAAATTCTTTTCCACACAACCACAGATAAGTCCCTAAATGCAAACTAAAAGTTTGGAAGGAGCCCTTACCTTCACTTTAGCTTTTACGTTCGATTACGGTACCGCGAGTAAATCCGGCAAAATCTCTGCTCGCAACGCCGCTTCCAAAGTTGGTCCACTAGCACCGTAGCACGGAGTTGAGCAACTTTCCATTCTATCTCTTAGCGAAACGAAGCTTAGATCTAGATGAAACGGGGAGGTTTGTGTTTGACGGTTTTGAAATCTCTAACTCCGTTTTCGAATCCGGGAGATAGGAAGAAGCTGTGAAACTCGATCTTTCTCACCCACTAACCTTGGGTTTCTAATTTGGAACTAAAAGGAAGCAAGGAAAAACGAAAATGGATAACAATGGAGGAAAGGAGGAAGCAGGCTTCGCGTGAGGCAGAGGAAGGAGAAGGGAAATGTTGAGTTTTCTTTCCTTTCTTTCTCTTTCCTTTTCTTTTCTTCTCTCTCTCCTTCCTTTCCTTTTCCCTCAAAACAAATATATATATATATATATATATATATATATATATATATATATATATATATATATATATATATATATTACTTACAATATATACATATATATTTATATATTAATATATAATAATTAAAACCCAGCCAATAAATATCTAACAACTCTTACACCCATCACTTCATTCACCTCTTAATCCAATTTAATAAAAATATCTACTCTCGTCGCAACTCAATTGTCCGGTACAATTTTCAGCAACTTGAGTGATATTTTTAACAAAATTGTCCGGTATTAAATCCTTCGTAACGTAATTAAATTATTCTCTGGAAAATAATTTTAATCCAATTTCCAAAAATATATTTTTGGCATTTAACTCACTCAATACCAAAAACTGGATTAACAGCCTAAGAAATTCCACACAAAATACCCTAAAATTGTGTAACTTAGGATTTAAAATTACGGGTCTTACATTACTACCCCCCTAAAATTAGTTTCGTCCTCGAAACTTAAAGTACGAGAAGCAATCCTCACTAGGTTTGTACTCATATTCAACATACTAGTCACAACTAGTTTCACCCGGCCTTCTCGAAAAAAATGTTGTATACCCCTTCTCATAGGGTGCTTAATAACTTCACACACATCTATAGTCGGTAAGGCTCGTCCGTTCCATTCAACATGATTTTGTCTACTATTGACAAGAGATTAAGGATGATCCGTCCCTCAATTTGTCAATAAATAGCCAACAACCATGATAGTGGCTTAGACTATCTTAACCGTACTGTAATAGCGCTCCTTGCAACTTACAACTAAGGTTATCTTAATGTACAAGCAGTCAACGATCTTCTCAAGGTCTATTGAGTTTCCCTTATTTTCCTATAACTTTGATCCTGTCGACGAAGTAAAATATCCCATACCTATGTCACGTCATCTAGTTTGCATCCACTTCGTACGAAACATCCATTTGGTATCGAACTGAAATTATTTTCCGGCAAATAATTTTAATCCAATTTCCAAAAATATATTTTTGGCATTTAACTCACTCAATACCAAAAACTGGATTAACAGCCTAAGAAATTCCACACAAAATACCCTAAAATTGTGTAACTTAGGATTTAAAATTACGGGTCTTACACACCTTAAAAGGATTTTCCATATGCTAAAAGTTCATATAATGCTTGCCAAATGTAAATGAAATCAAATAAAGTTCTCAATCCATCAAGTAATATACAACTGACCAAAACATTGAGAAATCAATTGAGAAATCAATTATCTAACTCAAAATAAGATTTTCCACTAAGCCAATCGATTGGGCAAATCGATTTCGTGAAAGTTTTTAGTGAAAATTGAACTCTGAACTTACATCAATCGATTGGAGAACTCGATTTCGTGGAAGATTGAACCCCTGCATTGGCCAATCGATTGGGCAAATCAATTTCGTGAAAGACAGAGCCCCTGTATTGAAGCCAATCGATTGGGCAAATCGATTTTGCGAAAGACAGAGCCCCTGTAATGAATCCAATCGATTTGCTAAATCAATTTCTTAAGTGGTTTTAAAACAACACATTACCAAATCGATTGGGTAAATCGATTGCCCTGTAAATTCTTCCAAAAATACATAAACTAACTCAATCATATTCAAACACAACTCCAAATCTTAACACTTAGCAATTTCCACACAAACACCACGACAATTGGGTTTGGAAATAGTTTTACACTTCATCCCCTTCACACACAATTCAAAACATAACTCTTAGTAAAATCATACAATCACAATGACATCTCAAGTTCAAACACTCAATCATAAACTTGAATCAACACACTTAGCCACAATTTCAAAACATACCGCTTAACAGTTACAACACAATACCCACACAGACAAGATGAACCAACAAATCACATGGCATCACCTTGACTCGACAATCCCAACACGGACAAGATGAACCAACAAATCACATGGCATCACCTTGACTCGACAATCCCAACACAGACAAGATGAACCAACAAATCACATGGCATCACCTTGGCGCGACAATCCCAACACGGGCAAGATGAACCAACAAATCACATGGCATCACCTTGACTCGACAATCCCAACACGGACAAGATGAACCAACAAATCACATGGCATCACCTTGACGCGACAATCCCAACACAGACAAAACTCAAACATATTCACAAATTTATTCCACAATTCACGCCAAAACACAACAATTCATTTCTCCACAAAATCATTTTCACGACGACATTAAGTAAACGCAGATATTAAGAGATTCTCCATTCTTAATACTCATTTAACTTAACGATTTTCACAACAGACATTAAGCAAACAGAAATATTAAGAGATTCCCCATTCTTAATACTCTTTTAACTTAAACGATTTTCCAAAACAAATATTAAGTAAACAAGACATTAAGAGATTCCCCATTCTTAATTCTCATTTAACTTAAATGATTTTCACAAACTCACATTAAGTAAACAAGACATTAAGAGATTCCCCATTCTTAATACTCATTTAACCTAATGGTTTTCAAATTCCACACAAAACAAACTCAAACATACTTTCACATTCAATCCATAATTCACACCAAATCATTTTTCCACACAAAACACATCTCAAATTCTATAATTATCAATTATGAACACGTCGAATACGACGACACAAATCAACACAATCCATCACTCAAACACAACAAATTTCATTTACTCAAAATCATACATAAATGAGGTAAATTCATTTTCCATCAAACATTCATCAATATCACCAAAACCCCACATTAGAATTTCACCCATAAAGCATTAATTTGTTTTTCCCCAAATCAACGCTTCAACCCTAACAAAATTCTTTTCCACACAACCATAGATAAGGCCCTAAATGCAAACTAAAAGTTTGGAAGGAGCCCTTACCTTCACGTTAGCTTTAACGTGCGATTACAGTACCGCGAGTAAGTCCGGTAAAATCTCCGCTCGCAACGTCGCTTCCTGGTCCACTAGCACCGTAGCACGGAGGTGAGCAACCTTCCCTTCTATCACTTCTTGAAAGGAGGCTTAGATCTAGATGAAACGGGGAGGTTTGTGTTTGAATCCCTAATACCGTTTTTCTTCGTTTTCGAAACAACGAGGAAGTATGAAGCTGACAAAAACCTTGCTCTCTTACCCACTAATCCTTGGGTTTCTATTCTTGAAGTCAAAGAACGAAAAAGGAACCAAAACCAAGAAGAAGAAAAAAAGGAGGGAAAGGTTTTCGCGAGGAAGAGGAGAGGAAGGAGAAATGTTTTTCCTTTGCTTTTCCTTCCTTCTATTTTCTTTTCTTTCTATTTTCTTTTCTCCTATTTCCCTCCAACCATATATATATATATATATATATATATATTACTTACAATATATAAATATATAGATTTATATATTAATATATTATAATTAAAACAAACCAACAATTATCTAACAACTCTTACCCCCATCATTTCATTCCCCTCTTAATCTAATTTAATAAAAATATCTACTCTCGTCGCAACTCAATTGACCGGTATAATTTTCAGCAACCCGAGATATTTTTAACAAAAATTGCCCGATATTAAATCCTTTGTAACGTAAATGAATTATTTTCCGACAAATAAATTTTAATCCAATTTCCAAATATATATTTTCGGCCTTTAACTCACTAAATACCTAAAACTGGGTTAAAAGCCTAAGCAATTTGACACATAATATCCTAAAATTGTATAACTTAGGATTTAAAATTACGGGTCTTACAGTAGTGGTCTAGAAGTTGAAATGACATTTTTATGTTTTAAAGAACTTTTTGTTTGCTTGCCTTTTTGACATGCGTCACACAATTTATCCTTTATTTCTTTACCCATATGTAATGTCCACTTGGAACACTAATGTTTCTAATGTGACATACATTAGGTGTATGACCATGAAGACCACAATAAGAACAAGTAGGATTAAATCTACTATTAGTAGCATATCTATGAGATTTATTTTGAATAATTTTCTTATTAGAAAAATCATCCTTTTTCATAACTATAATCTTTTCTTGATTAGATTGATTACTTGCTTTAACAAAAATAGTTTTGTTCAAATTTGGTTTATCAAATTTTGAATATCCAAGACCACTTTTGTCGTTTGAGTATCATTGCATATTTAAGACATTTTCCAATCCTAATTGTCCCTTTTTGTATCGTTCAATCACCCTATTTAATTGAACAATTTTGAAAGAGAGGGAATCACATTTATTGGATGTAAAATTCTGTTTTAGTTTTTTAGAAGTTTTCTCCATAGTATCAACTTTTTCTTGTAAACTTGAAATTTGTTTCTTTTGTGTTGACACTAATTTACATAGATTTTTACATTCAATAAGTAATTCCTTTATTGAATTTTGAGCATCATTGTATTCTATAATTAATTCACTATTAGTTTTGTTATAAAGAGGAGAGTCTATATTACTAACCTCTTCTTCATCATCTGATTGATGCGAGGCCATTAATGCAACATTGGCGCATTCTTCACTTTCTGTTTCTGAAGATGAACTTACTTCGTTGTCTTCCCAAGCTATGTATGCCTTCTTGAAGTCTTTCTTTTTGATGGCATTCTTCTTAGCAAGGTTTGGACAATCTGCTTTAATATGTCCTTGTTTTCCACATTTAAAGGAAGTGAAGTTTTGATTTGATGTAGAATTATCTTTCTTCTTGAAGCTTTTCTTTTTGAATGTTCTATCATTTTTAAGAAACTTACCAAGTTTCTTAACTAGAAAGATAATATTTTCATCTTCATCTGAATCGTCATCTTTGATTTGTTCTCTTGATTCAGTCTTTAGAGCAATATTTTTGGTCTTCTTTTCTTGAATTTCATTTTGTTCTAGCCTTCCAAGTTCGATTTTGTGCTCTTGAAGTTTTCCAAATAGTGCAGAAAGAGACATTTTGGATAGGCTTTTCTTTTCGGATATTGCTGTCACTTTTGGTTGCCAGGCCCTTGTCAATGATCTTAGTACTTTTAGATTTAATTCATCATTGGTGAAGACTTTTCCAAGTGTTGTTAAGTGATTGGTTAAGTGGGAGAACCTTTTCTGCAAGTCTAGAATAGATTCTCCGGGCTGCATTCTAAATAACTCATATTCTTGTGATAGTGTGTTGAGTTTAGATCTTTTTACCTCAATGGTGCCTTCATGAGTTATTTCCAACGTATCCCATATTTCTTTTGCTGTGAGATATCCAGAAAAATTCATCCATTCCTAGTGCAGATTGCAATATATTCTTAGCCTTCTTATCGAACAACACTTTTCTTTTATCATCATTAGTCCAAGAATCTTTTATCTTAATTTCTTCTTTGTTATTGATGACAATTTTTTGAATGTGAGGCCCATTTTCAACTGCATCCCAAATGTCATCTCCTTGTGCTTCAAGGTACGCTTGCATACGTATTTTCCAAAAATCGTAGTGCTCTCCAACAAAACATGGTGGCTTGGTACTGCTACCACCATCTCTAAAAACAGGTTGTGCGGAAGCCATGAGTATTTGATCGAGGAGTAAGTTACCTTAACCCGCTCTGATGCCAATTGTAAGTACATAAGTACGCCTAAGAGGGGGGGGTGAATTAGGTGTTAGTAAATTTTCTTGTTTTAGTGAGATGGTAGTTGAATTTTCTGTGTTTTAATAAAGTGTCTATGAATAAGAAAGTGCAGTAAATAAATGCACACTTAAGATTTATCCTGAATTCTACGTTCAAGTGTAGGTCTCTAAAAGCTTCCCACAACTCTTGTTGTCTAGCCATAATTGTGGAGGACACCGATACACTTCTCCTACTTAACGCGTCAGCCACTACATTGGCCTTCCCTGGGTGGTACTGTAGTGGCCTTCCCTGGGTGAAATCAAAATCCTTGAGAGTCTCCATCCATCGTCTCTGGCGCATGTTCAATTCCTTCTGATCAAACAAATATTTCAAACTTTTATGGTCACTGAACACTGTGAACGTGCACCCATATAAATAGTGCCTTCAGATGTTCAATGCAAAAACAATAGCAGCAAGCTCCAAATCATGAGTAGGATAGTTTGTCTCATGAATCTTCAACTGCCTTGAGGCATAAGCTACAACTTTCTTGTGTTGCATCAGAACACATCCCAAGCCTTGGTGAGATGCATCGCAATAAACTTCATAGGGTTCATCTGATTGCGGTAATACTAACACTGGTGAGGTCGTCAATTTCCTCTTTAGTAACTGGAAACTTTCCTCACACTTCTCCGTCCATGCGAACGGTTGATCTTTTCTAGTAAGTTGTGTCAATGGAGTCACAATCTTAGCAAAACCTTCAATAAACCTCCTGTAGTATCCTGCCAGTCCTACAAAACTTCGTATGTCAGTGACAGTCTGAGGCTGTTTCCAGGCAAGAACCGCCTCAATCTTTGCCGGATCTACAACGATTCCTTCCTTGGTTATCACATGTCCTAAGAAATTCACTTTCTCTAGCCAAAATTCACACTTCGACAGATTGGCATACAATCGCTTCTCGCGTAAAATCTCAAGAACTTGACGTAAATGTTCTCCATGCTCTTCTTCAGTTCTCGAATAAATTAATATATCATCAATGAACACCACAACAAATTTATCAAGGAATGGATTAAAGATTATGTTCATGTGGTCCATGGAAATTGCTGGTGCATTGGTAACTCCAAACGACATAACAAGATATTCATAATGTCCGTAACGGGTTCGGAAAGCAGTTTTCTGAATATCTCCTTCCCTTACTCGAATCTGATGGTAACCCGACTTCAAGTCAATCTTCGAAAATATCGCGGCCTCTCTCAATTGATCCATTAAATCATCGATGCGTGGCAAAGGATAACGATTCTTAATAGTTGCCTTATTAAGCTGTATATAATCCATACATAAGCGCGAGCTTTCGTCCTTCTTCTTAACTAGTAAAACTGGAGCTCCCCATGGCGATACACTCGGTCTAGTAATTTTCTTCTCCAACAAGTCTTCAATTTGGCTTTTGAGCTCATTCAATTCCAATGGCGACATTCGATACGGTGCAATTGAAATAGGTCCGATTCCTGGGTGCAAATCAATGAAAAATTCCACTTCTCTTACCGGTGGCAATCTTGGAATTTCTGTTGGAAATACGTCCCGATACTCATTGAAAAGCCTCACATCTTCTATGTTCACATTTATCTTTGCCTCCACATTGGACAGAGACAAAAACTCATGAGTTCCTTCTCTTAGCGACACTCGGAGTTTGTGAGCGGCTAAATACTTAACAACTCCTGGTTCGAGGAAAAGAACCAATTTGCGAGCACAGTCTAAGATCACATAATGGTAAGACATCCAATCCATATTGAGAATGACCTCGAGTGATTATAGAGGTAAACAAATCAAATTAACCAAGAAATTCCTATTCTGAATAGTTATTTGACAATGTAAACATGCAAAATTTACTGTCAAAGTCTTAGCAGGTGTGGAAACAACCAAATCAAAAGGCAAAGCAGACATTGATAACTTCAAACGATTCACACAATCCATAGCAATGAAGGAATGGGTTTCCCCCGAATCAAAAAGTGCAGTTAGAGTGTTACCTGCAATCTCACAGTCACGTTGAATCAGATTGCAATATGGATTCCCATCTTCCGCACTCACACAATAAATGCGTCCTCTAGCAGTAGGACGAGTAGCCCTAGTTACATTCACAACTGGTTCCACCTTCAGAGCCGTGCAATCCTTTGCTATGTGCCCTGGCTTCTGACAATTGTAGCAGGTGAGAATATTAGGGGTACAAGCGTTAGCATAGTGTCCCTCTTCCCAACATCGGAAACATCGAACCACTCGTCCCAATTGTCTCCTGAAGTTCTGGTTCCCTGGGCGATTCTGCCCATCATTGTTATTTTGTGGTCGATTATAGGGTTTAGCAACTTGTTTCCCCTTGTTGTTCTGATAATTCACCCGACTAGGCCCTCCTACACTAAAATTCCCTCCTCGGCTGGCCCTCTTATTCTTCATATCCTCAATTTCCCTACATTTTTCCACGAGAACCTGGAAACGTTGAATTCCCAAGGGCAAGACAGAGTCTTGAATCTCATACTTTAGTCCGTCTTGGAAACGATGACACATGAATGGTTCATCAATCTCTTCACGGAAAAACCTGAAATTCCTTGATAGTGATTCAAACTTAGCGGCATATTCGCCCACGGTCATGTTCCCCTTATGCAGTTTTAGGAAATCATCGCCCAGTTTAGTCCTGGTACTCATCGAGAAGTATTTGTCTAAAAATTTCCTTTTGAATGATTCCCAGTTCACCTCCTCGTGAGCTGATCTCATCAATAATCTTGCACTCCTCCACCAGTACTCAGCATCCCCCAATAGCATATAAGTGGCATAGTTAACCTTCACTGTCGCCTGACAGTTAATCATTTCGAAGATCTTCTCCACTTCTTGGATCCACTGATCCGCTTTCTCTGAATTTTCATCCCCCTTAAACTTGGGAGTGTAAGTTCAGAAGTACGCCTAAGAGGGGGGGGGTGAATTAGGTGTTAGTAAATTTTCTTGTTTTAGTGAGATGGTAGTTGAATTTTCTGAGTTTTAATAAAGTGTTTATGAATAAGAAAGTGCAGTAAATAAATGAACACTTAAGATTTATCTTGGTTCCCCTTATAACCAAGGGTACGTCCAGTCCTCTTGCACACCACAAGAGATTGATCCAATACTTGTCAGAAAATGTACAACTCCCACCCTGGGATTCTTGCTACAAACTTCTAACAATACTTCTAGAAACCGATAGGACTACGGTACCAAACCGCTCTAAAAAAAAGGGACTACGACATAACAATCGTTCTAAAAAAATAAAGGAACTACGCTATAACAACCGTTGTAAAAACCGTAGGGACTATGACACAATAACTGTTGTAAAAACCGAGGGGACTACAACATAACAACCTCTCCAAAAACGAAAGGGAGTATGACATAACAACTCAAAAATCGAAGGAACATAAAGAAAGGGGAGAAGTGGCTAAAAAATTAGGCGAACATAATATAAAAGGGATAAAATAAAAAGTTGGGAAATGCATCTCACTTTGGTGTACTTTTCACAATAGTTTGAAACTCATTATATAGTGATGGAAGCAAATTAGATATGTTTTCTATCCAATCTGGGACTTTAATGTTTACATAGTTGAAAACTATTCAAAATATGAGAGTTTTCCAATGTGGGTTTTCATAAAAATTATTTCCAATGTGGGACTTGAATTTTAAAACAAGTTTCTTTCCACTTAAATTTACAAAAAATATTTCTTTCCAATGTGGGACTTCAATAAATTTTTAAATTCACATAATAAAATACTTATGTTCCAACAATCCCCTACTTGAATTTAAAAAATGTTTCTGAAATAGCGTCAAATGCTTATATAAGATCGTGCATAAACAAAGGTGTCTCTTGATTTGAATCTTTGCATAGTTAGTAAGATTCAGATTCAACAAGAGTGACTCGTAGTCTTGAAATCTATCTATGACATCAAAGTCACACAAGAATACTCTTTAGCTAGGTACTCCCTTCACATAGAATATAGATCTCAATAAGAGTTTCTATTACCTCATCCTATCACCGCTACAGAAATCATGCTTCTCTGATTTATAATAGCATGTTCATCTTATATCACTTTACGACTTGTCATTACCCATTGAACCTAATTCTTGGATCTTCAGTCTAATATGTCGGGTTACCATCATGAGTGACTCTATAGGCATTAGTCACATCCTTTGGGATGTATTTAGGACTTTCTCTCTAGCTAACCCTTTCTTCAAAGGATTTTCTAAATTCTCATCAGTGCATACATGATCCATTATAACAACTCTTTTTCGTCTCTTATCGTTGTAATAACGTTTCTCAATCTTTGCAATAGCCGCGATACTATCACAGTGGGTCAACACATATGTCATAGGTTTTTCCCATTCAATGATATCAACTGGCAAGCATCTCAACCAGCTAGCTTCTTCACTAGTAGCAGCTAGTATTTCAGACTCCATAGTGGACTCAACCAATATCATATGTTCTTTGATTTCGAAAATATAGTGGTTGTTTTGGAATCATTTGATAAGATATTCCACTCAACATCACTGTATCCTTCAAGCACTGTAGGAAATCTTGGATAATGTAATTCGAGACTCATGGTTCTTTTTAGAAATCTCATGACTCTTTCTTCAGTGTGCCAATACTCCATACTAGGTCTACTGATAAACCTGCACAACAGTCCCACGACATAAGCAATGTCAGGTCTAGTACAATCAGTGGCATATCTGAGGTTGCCAGTGATGCTCACATATTCAGTTTGACTAACACCTTCACCAGTGTTGAAAAGTTTCACACTTATATCATATGGTGTGTAAACAGGTTTACGGTCAAAATATTTCTATTTCTTTAGGATTGTTTCAACATAGTGAGATGGATCCAAAGAAATTCCATTTTCTGACCTAGTAATTGTCACGTCTGGTTTGTCTGTGAAAAAGGAGTCGCCACCAATTTTATTTTTACAAAAGAAAAAATAGAATAAAACCTAAAATAATGATTTTCGAACCAAAAATTTGGATTCGGGAGTCGATTACAATTACGGAAGAATTACCACCCTACAACGTCCGTTAAAATGGTTAAACTACAAACTATTTATTTATTTTTACCCCAAAAAGAATAAAAAATAAATAGAGAAATTAAATTATTTACATTAATAAAAGAAGTTAAAATATTTTTTTTATTAATTTGGTTTGCCAAGGGGAAGACCTTGCTCCTACGTATCCCCATGTGCAATAGGGAAATCAAAACACACGTAGTTCTTGGGTGAAAAATATTTCTGTGTTGACCGATTTTATTATTTATTTTATTATTATTATTATTATTATTGTTATTATTATTATTTTATTATTTATATACATATCAAAAAATAAAAATAAAAACAGAATAATAATAATAATAATAATAATAAAAATAATAATAATAATAATAATAATAATAATAATAACATTTGTTCATGAATTATATCTTCTATTTTTGTTTTACAGTAAAGAAAAAAAATTGATTTTTTTAGAAAAAACAACGTAACGTGGCGGTATGTGAACGAGATAGATGAACAAGACAGTGAAACAACATGTTAAAGGATTTGCTTGTACGTAGTCGGATATGTCGTGATACAAAGGCCGCCAACGATTGGGGGTGAGTGATATGGCGCGGCGAGCGGGGATGAAGTTCATCCAACAACAACGGCCATTAATTCTAATCCTAAGTGAAAAACCATTTATCCGTTGTTATAATTTTTTTAGTTATTTGATAAAGACATAATACGAATTTTCTATTATACTACAATAGCGTGAATTTATTTTCTTGGTCTATAAACATCAATTAGTTATATATTTTTTTATTATTTTGTGTTGCAAAGAAAACAATTTTAGGATGAAACGGACTTTAAAAAAAATTGAAAATTTAACATATGAGTTTATATTTTTATAAACAAAAAAAAAAATAGAATAAATTTTAAAAGGATGCAATACAAAGACTAATAAGCAGAAAATTAGAGAAAACAATAAGAAAGTGATGCCTTACTGCTGAATTGTTTTTTTGCTAGACTGCTTTTTTCAAAATCAGATTATCTTCTCCTCTTTTGCCTATTAATCTCTCTATTTATTATGTGCTCTAAAATTGTGTTTTGAATTATGTCCCTCTTTGTCCTCTTGTGGTAGACTATTTATAGATTTTTTGGGTGTAGATTACAAAAGACAAGAGAATAATTGTCAATTGATTACCATTAATCTGTTTATTTTTTATTTCATTTCATTTAATCGGCCACAATTATACTGATTCTTATTACCGTTGATTCATTTCTTCGGTTTCTTTTCTATTCAATTAATCACCATTATACTGATTCATTTCTTTCGGTTTCTTTTAATTCAAATGATGACCATTATAATGATTTTTGTCAATCCAATTTAATTAAATACGTTTGTTTGTTTATTTTTATTTTATTTTATATATTTTAGAAAATAGTAATTTTTTTAAAAAAGGAATCAGAGTCAAATAGAAACCTATACGCTTTGTTCTTTAGTGCATAACCAATGTACACACATTAATAGGCTCTACTAAAGAGTTTAATTCAATTGGGATCGGGGATTCTGACATAAGCCAGATAGTCCCAAGTTTGAAAATAAGACAATTTTGGTTGTCTTTTCTTCACTATCTCATAAGGAGATGTTTTGTTTTTAGATTTAGGAACTCTATTCAAAACATAGGAAATAAGCAATATATTTTCCGCACACCAATGAGATGCAACACTAAGCATACTAGCAACAACTAATTCAGTACGAGTTTTATTCTTTTTTTTTTCAACTTTACCATTCACTTCAAACAATTATGGTGCAATTGTTCCATGTATATTTTCAGGCAATTTATAAAACTTATTTAAACAAACTAGAATCATACTTAAAACCTTTTAATCTTTCTACTGAATTGATTTTCAATTTTATTTACAAAGATCCTTAACATGATTCTCTAACTATAAATTTATGTGAACTCTTTGTTATTTTAGCATGACTATAAAAATTACACTTTTCAAAATCATTGAACAATAACTTTGGAATTAAACCTAAGTTACTTAATTTTGAAATCAAACGTGTTCACATCACATAGTATAACATGGCAAAAATCAAAATCACACAACATATAAGCAAAAAGAGACATTTTATTGATTTCAACATTCAAACATAAAAAGACATTAAATTTCAACATTTAATTTAAATATGCCACGAGTGATGTATCTTAATAGATGATCTCATGAGTTATCTTCTAAATTTTACAGAAGTGTGCCTCCCTCGGTCATCTGATACTCTGGGTAGCAACTCACTACATACTTATTCATAGCATGTCAAATATATCTAGTAGTATTACTGGAACTGTAATATTTGTACATATCATCAACAAGTCCATTAAGAATATAATTCTTATCATTATTCTCCCATGGTTTAATTCTCCAACTTTCTTATCATTTTCTGTTTGTTTCAAGCTGAAACATTTAATTGAAGTCAGAGGCAACAAAACCAAATTTAGTAATTTCTTTGGTCGACATGGCAGAAATAAACGTCTTAAAATTGTTATTTTGAGTTTCAAAAATTATTTAAAAATCACAATTTATGCTACCGAAGATATTATTAGATTGAGTCGCAGACTAGGTCGGTCTTTAAGACGTTTCGCGGCACTGCCCAAATTGTACAAGGCAGACTATCAACCACGAAGTCCCTAGGATAAAACAACCCAGATTAGTCTCAAGGATAAAACAGCTCAGATTCACTGTATCGGAGTTCCACTACACCGTAGAAAATCGTTCTAGAATTACACCCTCAATATGATGATTAAAGTCATTATCAATATGAGGATTAAAGTAATTCGCGATATGGTATTACGACCACTCATAACTACAACAACATAACCACTCTAGAAACCGATAGAACTATAATTCCAAACCGCTCTAAAAAACAAAAAGGTCTACAACATAATAACTGTTCTAAAAAACAAAGGAACTACAGTATAACAACTGCTCTAAAAACCTAAGGAACTACGGCATAACAACCACGCCGCTAAAAAATAAAGGGGAGAAGTAGCTCAAAAATTAGGTGAGCAGAATATAAAAGGGAGAAAATAGAAAATTGAAAAATGCATCCAACTTTGGTGTAATGTGCACAATAGTTTGAAACTCATTATACAGTGATGGAAGCAAACTTTTCTATCCAATGTAGGACTTTAATGTTTACATAGTTGAAAACTACTCAAAATATCAGAGTTTTTTATTGTGGGATTTCAAAAAAAATATTTCCAACCTGAGACTTGAATTTAAAAAACATGTTTCTTTCCATTTGAATTGACAAAAAATATTTATTTTCAACGTGAGACTTGAATTTTAAAATAAGTTTCTTTCTACTTAAATTTACAAAAAAATATTTATTTCTAACGTAGGACTTCAACAAATTTTTAAATTCACACGATCTTATATATTTATGCTCTAGAAAAAAATACATGAAGTGTTGTATGCATCGCAAATAGTGACATCCTGCCTCTACTCTGGACCGAATAAACACTTTACCTCTTACAAAATGAACAACTATAAGAACTAAACACCATCTCTACATTTTAAATTAACACTATGAATCATAATTATTACCACAAAAAAGAGTAAAAATGAAGTTCATATATAGCATTATACCGCATTAATTTATTACGGAAAAGTGCAATTTGTTTAAAACTCACGTAGGCAAGGATGTTACTTGGAAATCCTGAAGGGGCTTGGATTGTTTTAATGAACCCTATTTAATCTCTCAGAATCCGGTGGTGAGTTTGAAAGAGAGGAATTAAGCAATTAATAATAGTAATGGGTTATTACTACTTTCCAAAATGGTTCACTCTGATTTTATCAATGTGGGTTCTATTGGTAACTAATTTCATTCATGACTTATGTTTGTGTTTTCTTATATAATGTGAAATAATAATATGTTGAAATGAATTATATACATTACAGTGTTTTCGTATAATAGAAAAGAATCGGTGCACGAAGTAAACAAGGGAGACTATACTTCGTGTAAAGTACGGGGAAAAAATCACGTGGTGCACGACGACGGGAATACGAAGGTGGTACTTAACAAAACTGGAATGTATTATTTCATAAGTGGAAACCAACGTTCTTGCAAACTTGGCTTAAGGTTCGCTCTACTTGTCACTTAACCTCCAATTTCCAAAAAAATAATATAATGTAAGATCTATAAGACCTATACTGAGAAATATCGATATTGTTATATATCTCACAATTATGAGCGAATTTCTTTACCATTTTATCTAGACAATAAAAATTATTGCAATATATACTATTTTTAAACTCATTTATTTACAAAATAAATATTTATTGGTATTTGTTCATATCAATTATATGTGGTTTTTGACATCACTAATTCAACCAAATGTTGACAAGTTTTATTGTAAGGTTGAGAGAAAGTTGAATTTAATGATATGTTATATAAACCCTTTATTTAACATATGATACTGACTATATTTCAATATACACACGAAATACAAACTTAAAACAAACTAAATTTTATTAGATAATACTTAGTTTAACTTTTTAATTAGTCTTTCATCATTATATTGTTAAGTTGATAGAGAATTAATTGTATTTTGTTTACTACATTTATATATACACTTCACATTGTATTTATTGTATCAATTATTTCAATAATAATAATAATAACAATAATAATAGTAATAATAATACTGATATTGATACTAATACTGATACTGAAACTGAAACTGAAACTGATACTGATACTGATACTAATACTAATACCGATACCGATACCGATACCGATACCGATACCGATACCGATACCGATACCGATACCGATACCGATACCGATACCGATACCGATACCGATACCGATACCGATACCGATACCGATACCGAT
>JBBPBR010000006.1:16956941-17003349 GCA_037974775.1 Cicer pinnatifidum
ATACCGTTACCGATACCGATACCGATACCGATACCGATACTGATACCGATACCGATACCGATACCGATACCGATACCGATACCGATACCGATACTGATACCGATACCGATACTGATACCGATACCGATACTGATACTGATAAAGATACTGATACTGATACTGATAATAATAATAATAATAATAATAATAATAATAATAATAATAATAATAATAATAATAATAATAATAATAATAATAATAATAATAATAAAGAAAATGAGAAGAAAAAAAACGTAAATATTTGTTGAAACCACTTATTTAAGAATTCCACCAAAACAAGCTCGTCAAATATCATCGAGGGTACAACCATCGACATTAACCTTAATTGTATGCTAATTAGGAGGAAGTCAAACAACATGTCTATGGTTTCTACATATGAAAAAAGTTGAAGTACTGATGTTTTATAACAAATATTGTTTTCAATTTTAATGTACAATTAGTCTCATTGATGTCTATGCAGTTTGGGTAGAGCATTTGTTAATGGATCAGCTAATTGAGGCTTGGAAGGCACATGGATCAAGTTGCAAAAACCATAACAAACATTCTCTCTAATAAAGTGTCACTCTATGTCTATATGCTTTGATCTCTTCTGAGCGATTGGATTTGAGGCAAGATGTATAGCTGACTAAAAACTATTACATTTGGAAACTTGTATGTCAAAATCTCTAAGAAATTGTTTTAACCGAAGTATTTCAGATGTCAAGGTTGCAACCTATGTTCTTACTCTATAGAAGATCTAGCCGTTGTTGGCTTCTTTTTAGATTTCTAAGATATTATGGACTCACCAAGAATGACACAAAATCATCACTACAAGAAAAACATTAATTTGTGGCCAATTTTATAAATATTTTGTGGCCTAAAAAAACCCTCACAAATTAGTGACCGAAAAAGCCCTCACAAAGACAAAAATTGAAATTGGTCTTTATTTGTGGCTGAAAATGCACTCACAAAGGGTTAAAAATTTAGGTGGATTTTGTGGCTGCCTAAGCCCTCACAAAATCACAATGTTGTGATTTTGTGAGGGCTTAGGCAACCACAAAATCCAGCTAAATTTTTAACATTTTTGTGAGGGTTTTTTCAGCCACAAAATACAAATTTTGTGAGGGTAAAGGCAACCACAAATACTTGAAGTGACGTTGTAGTTTGTGGCTGCAAAGGCCACCACAAAGCCTGGCCTGTTGCATTTTGTGGCTGCAAAGGCCGCCACAAAGGAATAAAGAGACGTTGGCATTTCTGGCCGTCTAGGCCGCCACAAAGGATCAACCCAATCCTATATATATTACTCCACTTCTCTTATCATCTTTCACTTCTAAGTTTATATTGTATTATATTATATTATATATGTAGTTTTTTATTTTTATTTTTTATTTTAATTTATTTATGTAATTAATGTTATTGAATTTTTATTTTGACAGTGGTTGTTAATTACTTCGAAGAGTTGTAAGCTCCGTACGTGAAAGCTTCAAGTCAGACGCTACTCGGCATCAAGTTAGTATTTTATATATTTTAAATTTAGATTAGTAAATATATATGTGATATTATAATTATATTTATAGTATTTTTAAAATATAGATTAGTAATATATATATATATATATATATATATATGTGCGTGTGTTATTATAGATTTATTTATAAAAAAAATAGGAATTATGTTGTTTACATAATATATGATAAATAAAAGTTTCAAACACATGTAGAATATATTTGTAATTTAATAGATTAGTAACATATTTATAGATTTATTTAATATTTAATTTTCATTTTAATTTTATTTATATTTTAATTTTATTTAAATTTTAATTTAATTTTAATTTTATTTAAATTTTAATTTTATTTTAATTTTATTTAAATTTTAATTTAATTTTAATTTATTTGTAATTTAAATTAATCTTTAATTATAATTATAATTTAAATATTTTATTTTAAATTTAATTTATATTGATATTATATTTTAAATTTAATTGTAATTGTAATTTTAATTTTAATTTAATATTTATATTAATATTAATTTATTATATATAATATTATAATACAATATTAATTTTGAATTTACAAAATTAATTTTTTAATATATGTTATATTTTGTGGCGGCCTAAGCCCTCACAAAATATTTATTTTTTAATCTAGATGATACTTTGTGGCGGCCTAAACCCTCACAAAGGGGGGATTTTGTGGCGGCCTAGGCCCTCACAAAGGCTGAACTTTTTAAAATCAGTATGTCCTTTGTGGCGGCCTGTGCCCTCACAAAGTGAGGCATTTGTGGCGGCCTATACCCTCACAAAGGCAGGATTTTGTGGCTGCAAAGGCCCTCACAAAAGGCAACATATTTTTCAAACTTTGTGGCCGTTTTGGCTGCCACAAATGTTTGTGACCAGCTTATTTGTGGCTGCCTAAGGCCACCATAAATAGCCCCTTTGTGGCTGCTTTTTGGCCTTTGTGAAGGCTTTTGACCCTCACAAAATACATGTTTTCTTGTTGTGCATGTTGCTGACCTTCTAGTAGTAGTGCAACTCCCCCAATCTACATCTACATATGTAGAAACTTTGAGTGATGGAACTGTAGAAAACATAAGTCCTAATCTTGGAGATGTCCTAAGATACTATAAGATTTGGTCCACAATCATAAGATGCTTCTTCTTGGGCTTATTCATATAATAATTTAACTTGTTCACCGAGAAAGAAATATACGACCTTGAGTCAGTAAGAAACATGTATCCTCAAGAAGCTGCATAGTATACTTTCTTTGACATATGTGTATACCCTATGACGATTTTGTAATTTATAATCCCAAAAAGTACTTTAGATCCCCTAGCACTTTGAGCTTGAAATGAATTTCTAAAGTATGTTGAGTATGTTGGAGCATGGACTGAATAGGATTTGCAAGTATAATGTCATCTACATAGATTAAGAGTATAACAAGAGTGACACCCGAACCTTTAGTAAACAAGGAGGAGACTGCAATGCTTTTGGTGAATTCATGTTGCAAAATTATAGAGGAAAACATTCAAACACTATCTCGAAGCCTGTTGCAATCCATACAATGACATCTAACTTTTGTTTACTTTTCGCAATAGTTTGAAACTCATTATATAGTGATGGAAGCAAATTCACATATGTTTTCTATCCAATGTGGGACTTTAATGTTTACATAGCTGAAATAGCGTCAAATGCTTATATAGTCGCGATACTATCGCAGTGGGTCAACACATATGTCATAGGTTTTTCCCATTCAAGGATCTCAACTAGCAAGCATCTCAACTAGCTCGCTTCTTCACTAGTAGAAGCTAGTATTTCAGACTCCATAGTGGACTCAACCAATATCATATGTTCTTTGATTTCCAAAATATAGTGGTTGTTTTGGAATCATTTGATAAGATATTCCAATCAACATCACTGTATCCTTCAAGGACTGTAGGAAATCTTGGACAATGTAATTCGAGACTCATGGTTCTTTT
This sequence comes from Cicer pinnatifidum, assembly GCA_037974775.1. Taxonomy (NCBI): domain Eukaryota; kingdom Viridiplantae; phylum Streptophyta; class Magnoliopsida; order Fabales; family Fabaceae; genus Cicer; species Cicer pinnatifidum. The sequence continues at coordinate 16,960,437 of JBBPBR010000006.1, forward strand.
TAGAAATCTCATGACTCTTTCAACAGCGTGCCAATACTCAAAACTAGGTCTACTAACAAACCTGCACAACAGTCCCACGACATAGGCAATGTCAGGTCTAGTACAATCAGTGGCATATCTGAGGTTGCCAGTGATGCTCACATATTAAGTTTGTCTAACACCTTCACCAGTGTTGAAAAGTTTCACACTTAAACCACATGGTGTGTAAGCAGGTTTACGGTCAAAATATTTCTATTTCTTTAGGATTGTTTCAACATAGTGAGATGGATCCAAATAAATTCCATTTTCTAACCTAATAATTGTCGCGTCAGGTTTGTCAGTGAAAAAGGAGTCGCCGCCAATTTTATTTTTACTAAAGGAAAAATTGGATAAAACCTAAAATAATGATTTTTGAACCAAAACTTTGGATTCGGGAGTCGATTACAATTACGGAAGTATTACCACCCTACAACGTCCGTTAAAATGGTTAACCTACAAACTATTTATTTATTTTTACCATAAAAAGAATAAAAAAAAGGGAAATTAAATTATTTACATTAATAAAAGAAGTTAAAATATTATTTTTATTATTTTGGTTTGCCAAGGGGAAGACCTTGCTCCTACGTATCCCCTTGTGCAATAGGGAAATCAAAACACACGTAGTTATTGGGTGAAAAATATTTCTGTATTGACCGATTTTACTATTATTTTTATTATTATTTTTTATTTATATACATATCAAAAAATAAAAATAAAAACATAATAATAATAATAATAAAAATAAAAATAATAATAATAATAATAATAATAATAATAACATTTGTTCATGAATTATATCTTCTATTTTTGTTTTAAAGTAAAGAAAAAAATTGATTTTTTTAGAAAAAACAACGTAACGTGGCGGTATGTGAACGAGAGAGATGAACACGACGGTGAAATAACCAGTTAAAGGATTTGCTCGTACGTAGTCGGATATGTCACGATACAAAGGCCACCAACGATTGGGGATGAGTGATATAGAGCGGCGAGCGGGGATGAAGTTCATCCGACAACAACGACCATTAATTCTAATCCTAAGTGAAAAACCATTTATCCATTGTTATGATTTTTTTAGTTATTTGATAAAGACATAATATGACGTTTCTATTATACTACAATAGCATGAAATTTATTTTCTTGGTCTATAAACATCAATTAGTTATATTTTTTTTTATTATTTTGTGTTGCAAAGAAAACAATTTTAGGATTAAACAACTTTAAAAAAAAAAATTGAAAACTTAACATAGGAGTTTATATTTTTATAAACAAAAAAAATAGAATAAATTTTAAAAGGATGCAATACAAAGACTAATAAGCAGAAAATTAGAGAAAACAATAACAAAGTGATACCTCACTGTTGAATTGTGTTTTTGCTAGACTGATTTTTTCAAAATCAGATTATCTTCTCCTCTTTTGCCTATTAATCTCTCTATTTTTTCTGTACTCTCAAATTGTGTTTTGAATTGTGTCCCTCTTTGTCCTATTGTGGTAGACTATTTATAGAAATTTTAGGTGCAGATTACAAAAGACAAGAGAATAATTGTCAATTAATTACCATTAATCTGTTTATTTTCGATTTCTTTTCATTTAATCGGCCACAATTATACTGATTCTTATTACCATTAATTCATTTCTTCAGTTTCTTTTCTATTCAATTGATCACCTATATACTGATTCATTTCTTTTCGGTTTCTTTTCATTCAAATGATGACCATTATAATGATTTTTATTACCATCATTCCAATTCAATTAAATACGTTTGTTTGTTTATTTTTATTTTATTTTATATATTTTAGAAAATAGTAAAAATTTATGAAAAAGAATCAGAGTCAAATAGAAAGCAAATACATCCTTGATTTTCTAAAATTTTAAAGTCTAACTATTTATTTTTATTATTATTTTCATCATTATTATTATTTTTTAATTTTTAATTTTTATATATTTATTAAAAATCATAAAGTACCAGATAAAATTAGGTGTCAACAGTAATCTTAATTTCAAGATTACATTCGTTTCTCCGAGGTCTTTCATATTAAAGTTGTTACACAACAATGATTTCACAATATTTATAGCATGAATGTTTGAATTAAATATGAGTAAGTCGTCTACATAGAGATATATGATAGTGCAAATGTCATTTTCAGATTTGTAGTAAATACATTTGTCACTTTCATTCACTTTAAACTCATTCGATATAATCAAGTTATCAAACTTTTCATGCTATTTCTTAGGAGTTTGTTTAAGATTATACAATGATTTATCTAGCTTGTATTCTTGTACTTGAATTACAAAACTTTCAGGTCGTTCCAAATAGATTTCTTCTTCTAAATCACTTTTTGAAAAAAGTTGTTTTAACATTCATTTGGTGTATCACCAGGTTATGAATAGCCGCAAATGATATGAGTGTCCTAATGTATGTTATTCTAGTGACTGGTGAAAAGGTGTTGAAAGAATCTATATTTTCTTATTGTCTAAAACCTTTGACTACAAGACGTGCCTTGTATTTATCAACAGTTCCATCGAGTTTTAGTTTCTTTTTCAAGATACATTTACAACCTATTGGTTTTCAACCAGAAAACAAGTCTACTAAATGTTAGGGTCTGCTAGACTCTAAAGAATTCATTTCATTGTTTATTGCTTCTTGCAATAAATCTATGTAAGACCCTTAATTTTAAATCCTAAATTATACAATTTAAGGGTATTTTGTGTTGAATTTCTTAGGCTTTTAGCCCAATTTTTGGTATTTAGTGAGTTAAATGTAAAAAATATATTTTTTAGAAATTGGATTAAAATTATTTGTCGGAAAATAATTTATTTACGTTGCGAAGAATTTAATACCAGACAGTTTTGTTAAAAATACCACTCGTTGATAAAAATTTATCTGTCAATTGAGTTACGACAATGGTAGATATCTTTTTTTGAAAAAAATAATTGAAGAGATGTGTATAAGAGTTGTTAGATATTTGTTGGTTTAGTTTTAATTATAATATATATTATTAGTAAGTAACATGTGTCTTGAATTTATGTATATATATTATTTAGTAAGTTAGTATACATTATATATATATATATACACATGAGAGGAAGGCAAGGCAAGAAGGAGAGAGAAAGAAAAATCCATTTTCCCAGGCCTCAGCGAGGTTCTTCTCCATCTTTCTTCTGTTTCCATAAACAAAATCAAAACCATAAAACATAAATCCTCATTTATCTACTAGATCTAAGCTTCATTTTGAGAAGTGACAGAAGAGAAAGTTGCTCATTGTCACGCTGCGGTGCTAGTGAGCTAGTTTTCGACGCGACATCACGAACTTAATTTTACCGGAATTAATTACGGTACCGTAATCGCGTGTTAGAGCTATCATTAAGGTAAGGGCTCCTTCCAAACTTTTAGTTTGCAATTAGGACATTATTTGTGATTTTGTGGAAAAGAAATTTGATGTATTTGAGGTGTGATTTTGTGAAAAATTAATTTAATGTGATTATGTGTAATTTAGAGGAATTTAAATTTGAGGTGTGGTTTGTGGTGATTCAAGTTTGGTGTGATTTATATGTTCATAATTATTATTATGAATTTTGAGATGTGATTTACTTGTGAATTTTGTAGAAAATGAATTGATGAAATTTGGTGGTTTATGTGTAAAAATGTGGAATTTTGAAATTGGGTGAGTTATGTTTGAATTGTTGAAATTTAATTGAGGTGCTATATGCGTGTTGTGGAATTGAATTGATTGAATTTAGTGTGTATTTTTGGTAATTAAATTTGATGTGTTTGAGTTACGTAATGAGTTATTTTCAAATAAATGAGTTTGAACTGAAGTTGAAATTTTACGAAAAAATTTAGAGTTGTTAAAGTTGTGAAAAAATTCAAATTTTAACTAAGTTAAAGAGTTTGAGTAAAAAGATAACTTGAAATTAACAATGGTTAGAGTTTAAAATGTTACTCTTTTAATTACTCTTTGACGGAGTTTAACAAGAAAAAAAAAGTTTAGAGTATTTTATTAACTCAAAAATTTCGGTGCTTTAATAGTCGAGTATGTGTATGTGAAATTTGGATAATATTTGTTTTATTTAGTTTTAAGTAAATAATATAGATTATTTGGTTTTAAAAGTTTGATGTGTCAAAAAGATTTAATTTTAGGAATTTCGTTGTTGTTGGATTAATTTTATTGTAAACAAATTGTTATAAATATTTATGTTTATGTAGTTAGCTCCTTGAGTCTCGAAAAGAAATCGAGACAGTTGGCACCGAGTTAGCGGTGGGGAGAACTCTGATATTTTAATGTTGTTGTGGTGATTTATGGTTGAAAATTTTGGAGATTGAATTTTAGTGATTTATGGTTGAAATTTGTGGAGATTAAATTTGGTGATTAATGTTTGAAAATTTTGGAGATTAATATGGGTGATTTATTTGTTGAATTTGGAGAGAATTAAATTTAATTTGATTATGTGTTCATAATCGATATTATGAATGCTTGATGTGAGTTTGAGGTGTGAGTTGTGTAACACTCTAAAATTTCTATATGATAACTATTATATTAAATTCAATTTATTGATTTATATAATTTATATATATATATATATATATATATATATATTTCAAATATTTAGTTACTTTATTTTTTTTTATTTAGTAATATATGATTTCGTTTTTAAACTTCATGAACCATATCTTATTTAATTAGTATTATCATTATTATTAAAGTAGAAATGTTGCCTTGTAACTAATTATTCAAATGTGTTTTAATTTATGTTATTTTATTTTGGTGTCTTCTGCCTAATAATCTAAACCTAAGAATCCCTTCCACCAGCAAGAATGCGCCGCACCAAATCAACATTCTCACTTCTTCCATATTATTTCCCCCAATAACTAAACATGGCTGCCTTTCAATCGCCCAGTCTAGTAATTGATACATTGTACGTGCCTTACCCATAATAGACAGAGCACCTAGTCCCCATTCTTACTTTGAAATTTCCATGATCACTCTTAGACAAATTTCTCAGCCACCATATTCCGTAAAAGTGAAAGTACAAACCATATTTGAACTATTCTCGACACCCTCTTTTGTTTCCAATACTCAAAACAATAAAGGAATGCATTTTAAAAATAAGTGTCGATAGAAACCGCTGCCTGTAAGCCCTCTCTCCGGCCACCGTGGTGTTGGTCTTAAATAACATAGACCAATTTGGCGATCTACACATCGAGAGTTTTGTCCTATAATATTCATTTCTCAATTTCGTCAAAGTTCGTGAAAACTCGTTGTCATCAGTGTTACGGTAAGTGTTTTTTAGCGAACCTTGCGTTCAACATTTATTTTGTTTCAATTATTCATGTTAATTAAAGTATGACTTTGATTTGCTTTAATTTTTGAATTCCAGCATCGTTGTTGTTATCTGTAACCGATGTTTTGAGTCGTTTGTATGCATTCCAATAATTCTATGGACTCTTCATCAAATAATTATATCTCCGGATTGCTAATGCTATTGTGTTGCTGAAACGTATAAACAAACGAAATCGTCAAAGCAGGTACAGGGTGAGAGAGAGTTCGAATTCATTAGTGTAAATTAAGTGAGATGAACGGGAAAACCAGATTTCCCATAATTCATTCGGGACTCGCTGCGTAAGGCTGAAGTCCTTTGAGTAACAATTGACTAATGAGAAAAATTGAATTTGGTGAGATTAAAATACGAGTTAGAAACTTTTATAGGGTGTTGTTTGATTTAAATTTTGAAGATTGTGTGGTAGTTGAAATATTGTAGAATTGTGTATTTGATGTATTCTATGTTTTGTTTATATCTACCTGGATATTGTTATATGATATAAAATGCGATGAATTGTTATTAATTCAATTTCAATTGAAGTAGTGTGTGTGAATGATTTAGTATTATTATTATATGTGAGTGAAAATTATCTATTGTTGGAGTTTGTGTATTATGATGATAAATTTTGAATGTGATATATCACTATGAAAATTTGCATTGATGATTACTTGTTGAATTATGATGTTACCACTTTGATGAATATCACGAAATGCATATTGAATTGTGATGAATTCGACCCGTGCCAATGATGGTTCTCTTAATGGAGTGAGTAACCTAGGCCAACGAGGGGAGGACATAGATGTTGATAATTTTTGAAGTGGAGAGTATTTGGTCATCATATAGGTAGGGCCTGACAAGCCTAGTGATTCTGGGGAAGTACAACTGAATGAGCCTGATCGTGGCGGTCTACTGTTGAGCCTTAGGGCAAGATTGTTAGACCTTGGAGGTATTCGGGTGGGGAACTCCTAGGTGACTTAGAGGTAGCACTCCAAATGTCGGGAGCTACCATGCAACACACTTTTACCTCGACTGTCGCGTATATGTGTCTCGGATTGGGTTGAGGGGATCTATGAGGACACGGCCAAATTGAATTGTCCGTCCACTTGTGTGGTGGCATAGTATCAAGCCTCCTAACCAAGTACTTCAGAGTTAGAATGGTACCAAAGAAAGAGGAGGAGTCTAGAGTATAAGAGCATGCATAACATTACTTGATTTGTGTGTTTACTTACTTGACGTTATGGGTCGTATCAATATTTTACCTTGATTATTCTTGTTGATTGTGATTTGAAATGAAATGGTGTTTAATATCTTTTACGAGTTCTTTTCAATTATTTTATACTATTACATGTTTTCGAAGCTCACCTCTCGTTGCTTGTGATTGGAGCTTGCGAGAGCGCAGTCATTTCAGGTTATTGGTTGATGATCCACGCTATGAAAGGTGATATTGGGTGGGAGTAATCTATCGTATTCTGTTGAGTTGTGAATTAATTTAGATTTTTGTAAATTCGATCGATCAATTGTGTTTTTTTTTTTTGTCTTTTATTCGAATGTAGAAACTAATTGTCTTTAAGTTTAGAATGTAGAAACTAATTGTCTTTAAGTTTAGAAATTACAAATAAATTATTGCTCACGTGTGATTAAGTGAATTTTTAACTTGAAGTAAGGAGTAGGAGTTGTGGCGCCGTCTTCGCACTCTTGAAACATGTTAAAAAAGTCTTTTAATTAGATGTGTTTGAGTTTAAATGACTATAGTTATAGTTTTCTTAAGTAATTGACTTCGTGAGTAGGAGGGATTAGCTACCCCAATAACTCATCATCGATAAAAGAGACGACAATAACTCATTATTATTATTGTTATTTGCACTTGTTGATTTTATTTTGATTGGCTAAAAACATGTTCTTGTTGCATATCATTTTAAGCCACTTAATTGAATTATATAAATCTCTTCCATTAGTGTATTTTGTCGTTATGCTTGTTTGTTTTCAATAGCAGCCTAGAACTATTTTTAAAGTCCTACTAGGAATGACCCTTATGTGTAGAAATTTTAAAGCTAGACTTCCATGTGTTTTGTGATTGTGTTTTGAATATATTATTATTATTATTATATTTTTATCCCTTTTGTGTGTGTTATTGAACTAGTATTAATGTGTTTATTCCAATGGTATTTTGTTTTAACCTTTCATATAGTTTTATTTCAACGGATCCATCCCATTATTATTGGGTATGACCGATATATTTACGGCCAATAATTCTTTTCTTATGTTCAGAAATTAAGATACCTTAATTTGCATATTTCAGTTTAGTCTTTAATCTAACACAATTTCTATCATTAAACTTTGTCCTAAATTCTTTTGACCACTATATGATTATGACTCTCTGCAATTTATAGGATAAATGTCGTGAATAATATGATTATATAACTGATGTTGTGTGCTTATGCAATCTGTGACTTTTAGCATAGTACATACCTTATCCTCTAAGAATTTTAGATACAGTTTGGCTTGATACATTAGTCTGGCTTTGCATATGGTATAAGTGAACTCTTTTAAATCTTTGGTGAACTTATAAAGTTATTTTATAATTTTTATTTGTAATCTTTAATTTACGTCTTAATTGATTCTTGTCGTTTAAGATGACCAGTAGACATTATGGGCTATAGGCTTTTCAACATTTTTCTTGATTTTTATTTTTGAAAGTTTCTCTAATATGCAACTGTTACCCGTAGAATTGAGTGTCATTTTGGGTGGATGGTTACTCCTCATTTACATTGTTTATTGTGTTACTTGATTTGTTAGTTGTGGTATATTGTAATATTGATGCTGTGTATGCAAACCAGATTTCCCAAAATGACTACTTTTACCTTCTTCCTACAAAAAAAAATTTAATGGATCTTTTTGTGATTTAATTATGAAAATTGATGCTTGCATATTTGATAAAGGGTGTCTATTTGAGTATGTATATCTATATAAATCTGGATCGTTTGTTCGGGTTTAGGTGTATGCCAACTTTACTAGATTGATAAATTTATAACTAGTTAGAAATATAAAATATTCATTGCAGACTATATTACATATTTGAAAGATAGTAATGAATGGGTGAGTGGTGAGAAAGAATATGCACCAGTCTGGATAGATGCGTAATTTTGTTTGCTAAATGAAACCATGGTCAAAGCATATGTTTTTTTAATCAATTTTTATATAACAAAGATATTACGTGATATCGATATGTTTTCTTAATTTTCTTGATGATTACTATGTAGACTTTGATAGTTGTTTTTGCTTTCTTTGACTTTATTGGCTTTCAAATTTTACATGTTCTAGCTCTCATTTACTGGAAGTGTTTTTTTTTAGTTGGATTTATTTATTTATATCTTGTATGCCCTGCCTCTTATCCTTTGAATGATGAACTTGGATTAAGATTTGTACTGTCAAATAGGTTTGAAAAGCACAACTACAAAAAAACAAAAGTTTGATGAATATTGTGACATTCATGGTTGACTTGAGTAGCGGCAATGGCAATATCTTTTGATGAATTGTGCAACATTCATGTTATCTTTCTCTCCATATTTTATCATTCTTGCTCTTTACTATAAATGGTATTTTCATTTTCATTAGATGACATTTTTCATGCATACCACCATTCAAGTTTAATATCCTCATTCATAATTTCATTTCTATGAATCTTGTAATTGGCTTTTCCTAAGTCCTAAAAAAATGTGGCACACAATTATTTAATCTTGGATATGTTTATACATTGAGGCATATGATGTTTGCTCTGCAATAGAACCAGTCCTAAATTAAGAATTACTAAGAATTAAGGATATCATGCAGGCAGGAGTTGAGTATAAGTTTTTATTTATTTATGCACTATATATTATCTCAAAGGTGAATGTTGTGTTCAATCGCAGTTGTAGACTATTCAAACCTGTCTTGATTTATGTGTTCTATCTATTGTGGGGTTTGTGTCTCTTTAAAGAAACTAAGTCTTTAATCTTCTTCTAATTCTCATTTGTTCAGGGTCATGTTTTTAGTTCATTGTTAGTTCTTCATTATCACTTGCATAAAATCTTGCTTTATATATTACCATTTAAAGTATTTAATCTTTTGTGGTTTTGTTATAGTTTTATTTAGAAGATTATGAAATTATCAGCCTATTTTCTTTAAATTTAGGGAAGCAATTACTAAGAGTTGTTGGTTGATTGTATGTTGGGGTGTGAGCATATATGATTTACTTGTATCCGTGTTACTTTGCACGAGTTATCTATATCAACACCTTATATTTAATGGTTGATCCTGTACTTTTTATGCCAGATTAGTTTTTATTAATATATCTTCTTGATTAAACCAAAAAAAAAATGTTCAATTCAATTTCCTAAAATATAGTTTAAATTTGAACATTATTTATGCACTGTTTGATTCATTTTGGTTTGCTAATGTGTTATACTACCGTCTAGCAAATAGTTACATGTCTTATCTACCACTTGTAGAATCTTTGTTTCAGTTGTGTTAAACTATATGGATTAATTCAACCAAATAAATAAATAAATAAAAGATAAATTTAATTGTGATAAATTTAGAGTAGATAAAATGCTATGAAAATATGCTACATGTTTTAGAATCACCGTTGAGTTGCGAATTAAATTTAGAATTGCGGTGCCAATTTATCAATTAAGTTATATCAACGTGTTTTGATTTTGTTAATATAAAATTCTTTGTAGTTAAGTGTTCTAAATGGTTTTGAAGGGAATTTATGTATAGAGTCTAGAGTTATTAGGAGTGTTTAAAAATTGGATAATTCAATATTTCTTCTTTCTGATTGTTGATTAAGTTTAATGTAAGTGTAATTTCTATTGTTGTTACTAATTGTATTAGGCAATTAAGTAAGTTTAGTCCCTTATCACTAGTTGATTTGATTATCTTTTACCTACTTGAAATATTATTTTGATTACTTAATTGAGAAAAATAAAAATTTGAATTATAGATTATAAAGTGAAATAAACAAGGTTGTTAGCTATTTTTGACATATGAATAATTATAATTATCTAAAGGTGTGATTGAGTTTCGGTTCACGTATTTTTAAACTATTGCCTTATAATTTAAATTTATGAGTTGAGCACAAACTACTATTTTCTTTGTTTTATGACTATGATTAAACAACAATGAATTCTGATTGTCGTATTATATGTTATTATAGGTATTTATGTACATGTATTAATTGTTACTTGTTTCCCTATTTTTTTTATATAAAAAAAAATTGTGAAGTTAAAAGGAGTTTAACAGTGTGAGAGAGGTGGGGGATGTGACGATGTCTTCCCACACTACGACCACATTAAAAGTCTTTTAATCATCTATATTTAAGTCCAATGATTTTTAGTTATTGTTACCTTGAGTAATTGATATGAGTAGAAGGGATTGATCAACCCAATGACTCACTGTCAATACAAATAGGCGAGAATGACTCATCAATATCATTATGAATTTGTTGACTTTATTTTGGTTAAGTAGACAGAATGTCCATCTTATGTTATTTGAGTTATTTCAATGTATATGTGTATCTTGTCATGAGGTAATATGTCCATTGTTGACTTTTATTTTCTTTGCTTATGTGGTTATAATTTTTTTTATGATCTAATTAAAAATGGCATACACTATAAATGTTGATTGTTTTAAAAAAAATGTGAGAATGACATACATGATAAATAATTTATCCCTTCCAATACGGCTTTGTACATTGGTTCTTGATTTCAAAATGATTACATGTCCTTCACTTTTTATATGTATTTTTGTTTGTAATTATTGAATGTGTGGAATATATTAAATGTTCCTCTATATATCTAACTTTTGTTAAACCCTTAGGGTAATGGTTGTCAGGATTTAGACATTCTTTTAGAAGAGTAACACTAATAGAGCACTATTTGAAGAATCAATTGAACTTTATAATGTGCTTAAATTTTTTTTCTTTCGTTCATTCAACTTAAGGTAGTATGTTTTTATTGACTAATTCTATGAGTTCTACTTCCTTTGTAAATTGTAGTGAGTAATTGTGGTAATTTTTTTAGACTATAATGCTAGATGTGTTTAAATGATTCATTGTTAGTCTATCTTGCGAAGTAACTTGATTCTTGACATATAATGCTTAGATAACGAGTGAATTCCTTGACGGTGCTTAATTATCCATGTGTTCGTTTGTTGTTCACCATAAATTTCGAGGACGAAATTTCTTTAACGAGGGGAGAATTGTAACACTCTAAAATTTCTATATGATAACTATTATATTAAATTTAATTTATTGATTTATATAATTTATATATATATATATATATATATATATATATATATATATATTTCAAATATTTAGTTACTTTATTTTTTTTTATTTAGTAATATATGATTTCGTTTTTAAACTTCAGGAACTATATCTTATTTAATTAGTATTATCATTATTATTAAAGTAGAAATGTTGCCTAGTAACTAATTATTCAAATGTGTTTTAATTTATTTTATTTTATTTTGGTTTCCTCTGTCTAATAATCTAAACCTAAGAATCCCTTCCACCGGCAAGAATGCGCCGCACCAAATCAACATTCTCACTTCTTCCATATTAATTCCCCCACTAACTAAACATGGCTGCCTTTCAATCGCCCAGTCTAGTAATTGATACACTGTACGTGCCTTACCCACAACAGACAGAGCACCTAGTCCCCATTCTTACTTTGAAATTTCCATGGTCACTCTTAGACAAATTTCTCAGCCACCATATTCCGTAAAAGTGAAAGTACAAACCATATGTGAACTCTTCTCGACACCCTCTTTTGTTTCCAATACTCAAAACAATAAAGGAATGCATTTTAAAAATAAGTGTCGATAGAAACCGCTGCCTGTAAGCCCTCTCTCAGGCCACCGTGGTGTTGGTCTTAAATAACATAGACCAATTTGGTGATCTACACATCGAGAGTTTTGTCCTATAATATTCGTTTTTCAATTTCGTCAAAGTTCGTGAAAACTCGTTGTCATCAGTGTTACGGTAAGTGTTTTTCACCGAACCTTGCGTTCAACATTTATTTTGTTTCAATTATTCATGTTAATTAAAGTATGACTTTGATTTGCTTTAATTTTTGAATTCCAGCATCGTTGTTGTTAACTATAACCGATGTTTCGAGTCGTTCGTATGCATTCCAATAATTCTATGGACTCTTCATCAAATAATTATATCTTCGGATTGCTAATGCTATTGTGTTGCTGAAACGTATAAACAAATGAAATCGTCAAAGCAGGTACGGGGTGAGAGAGAGTTCGAATTCATGAGTCTAAATTAAGTGAGATGAACGGGAAAACCAGATGTCCCATAATTCATTCGGGACTCGCTGCGTAAGGCTGAAGTCCTTTGAGTAATAATTGACTAATGAGAAAACTTGAATTTGGTGAGATTAAAATACTAGTTAGAAACTTTTATAGGGTGTTGTTTGATTTAAATTTTGAAGATTGTGTGGTAGTTGAAATATTGTAGATTTGTGTATTTGATGTATTCTATGCTTTGTTTATATCTACCTGGATATTGTTATATGATATAAAATGCGATGAATTGTTATTAATTCAATTTCAATTGAAGTAGTGTGTGTGAATGATTTAGTATTATTATTATATGTGAGTAAAAATTATCTATTGTTGGAGTTTGTGTATTATGATGATAAATTTTGAATGTGATATATGACTATGAAAATATGCATTGATGACTACTTGTTGAATTATGATGTTACCACTTTGATGAATATCACAAAATGCATATTGAATTGTGATGAATTCGACCCGTGCCAATTATGGTTCTCTTAATGGAGTGAGTAACCTAGGCCAACAAGGGGAGGACATAGATGTTGATAATTTTTGAAGTGGAGAGTATTTGGTCATCATATAAGTAGGGCCTGACAAGCCTAGTGATTCTGGGGAAGTACAATTGAATGAGCTTGATCGTGGCGGTCTGCTGTTGAGCCTTAGGGCAAGTTTGTTAGACCTTGGAGGTATTCGGGTGAGGAACTCCTAGGTGACTTAGAGGTAGCACTCCAAATGTCGGGAGCTACCATGCAACACACTTTTACCTCGACTGTCGCGTATATGTGTCTCGGGTTGAGTTGAGGGGATCTATGAGGACACGACCAAATTGAATTGTCCGTCCACTTGTGTGGTGGCATAGTATCAAGCCTCCTAACCAAGTACTTCAGAGTTAGAATGGTACTAAAGAAAGAGGAGGAGTCTAAAGTATAAGAGCATGCATAACATTACTTGATTTGTGTGTTTACTTACTTGAAGTTATGGATCGTATCAATATTTTATCTTGATTATTCTTGTTGATTGTGATTTGAAATGAAATGGTGTTTAATATCTTTTACGAGTTCTTTTCAATTATTTTATACTATTACATGTTTTCGAAGCTCACCCCTCGTTGCTTGTATTTGGTGCTTTCGAGAGCGCAATCATTTCAGGTTATTGGTTGATGATCCACGCTCTGATAGGTGATACTGGGTGGGAGTAATCTATCGTATTCTGTTGAGTTATGAATTAATTTAGATTTTTGTAAATTCGATCGATCAATTGTGTTCTTTTTTTGTCTTTTATTCGAATGTAGAAACTAATTGTCTTTAAGTTTAGAACGTGTTTTCATGTTAAAAAATTTTATTTAATAAACATCAACTATATTCGACAATAAAGGATTTTAATTGAAAATTTTGATGCAAGCATTTAGTATAAGTGTGAATGTGACGCCCTGAACTTTATAGTTTAAATGAAAATTTTTATACTCAATTTTGGAACCGCTGCGAATGTCTTTCAAAACTAGTACATTTTTATTTCAATTTGAGTTTAGGGTGTCACAAGTTGTGGTGATTTATGGTTGGTGTGATTTATGTGTTCATAACGATTATTATGAATTTTTGGAGATGTGATTTATGTGTGGTTGTGGAAATTTTAATTGGTGTGAATAAATATGTTTGAGTATGCTCTGTGTTGTGTTTGAAAAATCATTAGTCTTAAATGAGTATTAAAAATGGGGAATCTTTTAATAGCTGCATTTACTTAATGATTGTGGTGAAAAGAGTCAGAGTATGCTTATGCATTTCATTGTACATGGTGACTGCGATGGGGCCATGGTGATCGTGATGAGCCACGGGATGATGCCACGTGAATTGTTGGTTCATCTTATCCTTGCGGGGATTGTCGCGTCGTGCTGATCTGTGAGAGATTGCACTCTAGAATATGTTGATCTGTGAGCGATTGCACTCTAGAAAAATTGTGTTGGTTTGTGAGCGACTGCACTCTTGTATGTCGTGCTGGCCTGTGAGAGACTGCACGCTAGTAAATCATGCTGATCCGTGAGAGATTGCACCTCGGTAATTAGTACTGGTCTATGAGAGGTTGTACAATCAAGATTTACGCCCCTCGAGGAGGGTTTTGGTTTGGAATTCCGGAATCATGCATTTTGGCATATACACATTGCATTACGGTGCTCGACACGTGAGTCATGTTTGTTATACTTTGACGATTGTATATACATATTCGGTTGTTGTTGTGATTTGTTGTAATTAATTTGAGGTGTGAAGTTGGGTTGATTAAGTTTTGATGTATTTATGTGTTCATAATTTATTTTATGAATATTCGATGTGTGATTGAGATGTGAATTTGTGGAGATTAATTTGGTGTTAATTATGTGTTCATAATTGATAATATTAATGTTTGAAGTGTTGATTGATTCAGAGCCATTTTAGAATTGAAAATCTGCATTTTCTCAATTGTATTCGGCTACGACAATGCAGTTTGTCAAAACTTCATTTTTCAACGTTGTTTATGCATTTTTGGACATATGAAAACCCTTTCGAGGAGTATGCTAAGACGAAAGGTTCTTTTGAGCATTTGAAAATATAAGAATTTTGCTATGTGATATTTGTTAATTTCGGTTGGTAACCTTTACAATTATTGTGGAAATCTGGGCTTTGCCCTCATATGAGAATCGGGATCATCCTACCGGTTAGTACCCTGGAGATGGGAAAGTAGTTAGTCATATTTGACCAAAGCTGTGTCAGGAGGATCTTGGGGAGCGCGTGGAGATCACCTAGGTGGTGTAGTTTTGTAGCATGATCAGATTAGGTGGTTGTATAAGGACTAGATGTCTTTCTCTTGGGATTGTATTTATTTCATTTTGGAAGATTGTATCTATGCTTAAACTATTTCATGACTTTTTCTTTTAATGGGTCCATGTTCCACATTTTGATGTGTTGTGGGGAAAGTAGAGATTCTTGGGGCAGTGCTTTTGTAACACCCCGTTTTTCCAAAGCGAGGGTGTATTTTTTTTTTCAAAAGAAATTAAAATAAAATAGAGAAATAAATAGGGTAACACCTGGGGATAAATAATTAAGTCATTATAATTTACAAGCAGCGGAAAAAGTTCTCAAAATATGAATTCAAAATATTTACATAACAAAAGTGGTACAGTCTTCCAGTTTAAAAATAAAAGCAACCCAAAAGAAAGACATTTGTTCACTCTGTGTCAACCTAATCTGATCATTTTACAAAACAATTAACCACCCTGAGTGATCTCCACGCGCCCCGTGAGATCCTTCTAACGTAGCTCCAATCAAGCATTCCTATCTACATTCCCATCCGAAGGGTACGAACCGGTAGGATCATCCTAACTCTCATCTGAGGGCAAAGCCCAGATTTCCACAATAGTTGTAAAGGGTCACCAACCGAAATTAACAGTTAACACATAACATTTATGTTTTTAAATGCACAAAATATCCTCTCAACTAAGCATGCACCTTAAAAGGATTTTCCATATGCTAAAAGTTCATATAATGCTTGCCAAATGTAAATGAAATCAAATAAAGTTCTCAATCCATCAAGTAATACATAGCTGACCAAAACATTGATAAATCAATTGAGCAATCAATTATCTAACTCAAAATAAGATTTTCCACTGAGCCAATCGATTGGGCAAATCGATTTCCTGAAAGTTTTAAGTGAAAATTGAACTCTGAACTTACATCAATCGATTAGGGAAATCGATTTTGTGAAAGATAGAGCCCTTGTAATGAATCCAATCGATTTGCTATATCGATTTCTTGGAAGACAGAGCCCTTGTAATGAATCCAATCGATTTTCTTAAATGGTTTTGAAAAACATATTACAAAATCGATTGGGTAAATTGATTTCGTGAAAGACAGAGCCCCTGTAATGAATCCAATCGATTTGGCAAATCGATTTTCTTAAATGGTTTTGAAAAACATATTACAAAATCGATTGGGTAAATTGATTTCGTGAAAGACAGGGCCCCTGTAACTCATCAAATCGATTAGGTAAATCGATTTCCCTATGTATTCTTTCAAAAATCCATAAACTAACTCAATCACATTCATGCATAATCCCAAATCTTAACACTTAGCACTGATAACGCAATCGCTACAACATCACGAGTTTCGAAATAGTATTGAAATCAAACATGTTATCACCAAATTCCAAAACATAACACTTAACACTTATAACACAATTACTACAACATCAGGAGTTTCGAAATGGTATTGCAATCAAACATGTTATCACCAATTTCCAAAACATAACACTTAACACTTATAACACAATACCCACACGGACAAAATGAACCAACAATTCACAATTTACTAGGGTGTAGTCTCTCACGGACAAACACCTATGTAGTCTCTCACGGACAAACCCCTGTGCAGTCTCTCATGGACAAACATAATTTACCAGGGCGTAGTCTCTCACGGACAAACACCTGTGCAGTCTCTCACAGACAAACAGAATTCACCAAGAAACGTAAGTCGTAAACGTACCACCTATCACGGGTCAGTACTGTATATCGAGGTACCACCTATCACGGGTCAGCACAATTTACCAAGAAGCGTAAACCATAAACGTACTGCCTATCATGGGCCCGTACCGTTTACCAAGGTGCCACCTATCACGGGTCTGCACGGTTTACTAAAACAAACATTAAGTAAACAAGACATTAAGAGATTCCCCATTCTTAATTCTTATTTAACTTAAACGAATTTCAAAACAAACATTAAGTAAACGAGACATTAAGAGATTCCCCATTCTTAATTCTTATTTAACTTAAACGAATTTCAAAACAAACATTAAGTAAACGAGACATTAAGAGATTCCCCATTCTTAATACTCATTTGACTTAAGCGATTTTCAAAACAAACATTAAGTAAACGAGACATTAAGAGATTCCCCATTCTTAATACTCATTTGACTTAAGCGATTTTCAAAACAAACATTAAGTAAACGAGACATTAAGAGATTCCCCATTCTTAATACTCATTTGACTTAAGCGATTTTCAAAACAAACATTAAGTAAACAAGACATTAACAGATTCCCCATTCTTAATACTCATTTGACTTAAGCGATTTTCAAAACAAACATTAAGTAAAGAAGACATTAAGAGATTCCCCATTCTTAATTCTTATTTAACTTAAACAAATTTCAAAACAAACATTAAGTAAACGAGACATTAAGAGATTCCCCATTCTTAATACTCATTTGACTTAAGCGATTTTCAAAACAAACATAAAGTAAACGAGACATTAAGAGATTCCACATTCTTAATACTCATTTGACTTAAGCGATTTTCAAAACAAACATTAAGTAAACGAGACATTAAGAGATTCCCCATTCTTAATACTCATTTGACTTAAGCAATTTTCAAAACAAACATTAAGTAAACAAGACATTAAGAGATTCCCCATTCTTAATACTCATTTGACTTAAGCGATTTTCAAAACATACATTAAGTAAACAAGACATTAAGAGATTCCCCATTCTTAATTCTTATTTAACTTAAACAAATTTCAAAACAAACATTAAGTAAACGAGACATTAAGAGATTCCCCATTCTTAATACTCATTTGACTTAAGCGATTTTCAAAACAAACATTAAGCAAACAGAAGTATTAAGAGATTCCCCATTCTTAATACTCTTCTTAAACGGTTTTCCAAAACAACCATTAAGTAACCAAGACATTAAGAGATTCCCCATTCTTAATGCCCAATTAACTTAAAAGATTTTCAAAACTACATTAAGTAACCAAGACATTAAGAGATTCCCCATTCTTAACGCCCAGTTAACTTAAACGATTTTCAAAACAACATTAAGTAAACGAGACATTAAGAGATTCCCCATTTGAGTTTGTGTTTTAGCAACTTTGACTCACTTACTTCTTCGAGTTTGTGTTTTGCTTGGTTTGCTGCTTCTAGTTACATGAACATGACTTGATTCGCTGCCCCCCATATTTCTCCATTTCAAAGGGAATTTTTTTTCATACAAGTCAACACCATTTGACTCTATGATCACTTTTGCATTTAGGTCATAAAACCTATATGCTTTGTTCTTTATTGCATACCCAATGAACACACATTCATAGGCTCTACTAAAGAGTTTAATTCAATTGGGATCGGGGATTCTGACATAAGCCAGATAGTCCCAAGTTTGAAAATAAGACAATTTTGGTTGTCTTTTCTTCACTGTCTCATAAGGAGATGTTTTGTTTTTAGATTTAGGAACTCTATTCAAAACATAAGAAATAAGCAATATATTTTCCGCACACCAATGAGATGCAACACTAAGCATACTAGCAACAACTAATTCAGTAAGAGTTTTATTCCTTTTCTTTTTCAACTTTACCATTCACTTCAAACAATTATGGTGCAATTGTTCCATGTATAAATTCAGGCAATTTATAAAACTTATTTAAACAAACTAGAATCATACTTAAAACCTTTTAATCTTTCTACTAAATTGATTTTCAATTTTAGTTACAAAGATCCTTAACATGATTCTCTAACTACAAATTTATGTAAACTCTTTGTTATTTTAGCTTGACTATAAAAATTTCACTTTTCAAAATCATTGAACAATAAATTTGGAATTAAACCTAAGTTACTTAATTTTGAAATCAAATGTGTTCACATCACATAGTATAACATGTCAAAAATTAAAATCACACAACATATAAGCAAAAAGAGACATTTTATTGATTTCAACATTCATACATAAAAAGACATTAAATTTCAACATTTAATTTAAATATGCCACGAGTGATGTATCTTAATAGATGATCTCATGAGTTATCTTCTAAATTTTATGGAAGTGTGCCTCCATCGGTCATCTAATACTCTGGGTAGCAACTCACTACATACTTATTCATAGCATGTCAAATATATCTAGTAGTATTACTGGAACTGTAATACTTGTACATATCATCAACAAGTCCATTAAGAATATAATTCTTATTATTATTCTCCCATGGTTTAATTCTCCAACTGTCTTATCATTTTCTGTTTGTTTCAAACTGAAACTGTTTATTGAAATCAGAGGCAACAAAATCAAATAAACGTCTTAAAATTGTTATTTTTGAGTTTCAAAAATTATTTAAAAATCACAGTTTATGCTACCGAAGATATTATTGGAAAGAGTCCCAGACTAGGTCCCTGTCTTTAAGACGTTTCGCGGAACTACCCAAATTGTACAAGGAAGACTATCAACCACGAACTCCCTAGGATAAAACAACCCAGATTAGTCCCCAGGATAAAACAGCTCAGATTCAGTGTATCGGAGTTCCACTGCACCGTAGAAAATCGTTCTAGAATTACGCCCTCAATATGACGATTAAAGTCATTATCAATGTGACGATTAAAGTCATTCTCAATATGGTACTACGACCACTAACATAACCACTCTAGAAACCGATAGGACTACAATTCCAAACTGCTCTAAAAAACAAAAAGGACTACAACATAATAACCGTTCTAAAAAACAAAGGAACTATGGTATAACAACCGCTCTAAAAACCGAAGGGACTACGGCATAACAACCACGCCGCTAAAAAATAAAGGGGAGAAGTAGCTCAAAAATTAGGTGAGCAGAATATAAAAGGGAGAAAATAGAAAATTGGAAAATGCATCCAACTTTGGTGTACTTTGCACAATAGTTTGAAACTCATTATACAGTGATGGAAGCAAACTTTTCTATCCAATGTGGGACTTTAATGTTTACATAGTTGAAAACTACTAAAAATATGAGAGTTTTTCAATGTGGAATTTCAAAAAAAATTATTTCCAACGTGAGACTTGAATTTAAAAAACATGTTTCTTTCCATTTGAAGTTACAAAAAATATTTATTTTCAATGTAAGACTTGAATTTTAAAACAAGTTTCTTTCTACTTAAATTTACAAAAAAATATTTATTTCTAACGTAGAACTTCAACAAATTTTTAAATTCACACGATCATATATATATTTATGCTTCAACAAAAACGCTTGAAGTGTTGTACGCATCGCAGATAAAGTGACATCCTGCCTCTTCTCTGGACCGAATAAACACTTTACCTCTCACAAAATGAACAGCTATAATATCTAAACACCATATCTACATTTTAAATTAACTCTACGAATCATAATTATTACCACAAAAAAGAGTAAAAATGAAGTTCATATATAGCATTATACCGCATTAATTTATTACGAAAAGGTGCAATTTGTTTAAAACTCACGTAGGCAAGGATGTTACTTCGAAATCGTGAAGGGGCTTAGATTGTTTTGATGAACCCTATTTAATCTCTCAGAATCTGGTGGTGAGTTTGAAAGAGAGGAATTAAGCAATTAATAATAGTAATGGGTTTTTATTACTGTCCAAAATGGTTCACTCTGATTTTATCAATGTGGGTTCTATTATCGTGTTCGGAATCAACAGAATATGTGGTTGGTGACAATGTAAATTGGAGCTGGAAGGTTCTTATTCAATCACGAGGGCCCTCTCTTCCATCGCGAAGGTCCGTTAGTCCCACCTATGAGTTACTAACCCGGTGGGCCTCTAGTCACATCTTCCTAATAGGCGATACTATTGGTAACTAATTTCATTCATGATTGATGTTTGTGTTTTCTTATATAATGTGAAATAATAATATGTTGAAATGAATTATATACATTACAGTGTTTACGTACGATAGAAGAGAATCGGTGCACGAAGTAAATAAGAGAGACTATAATTCGTGTAAAGTACGGGGAAAAGATCACGTGGTGCACGACGACGGGAATACGAAGGTGGTACTTAACAAAATAGGAATGTATTATTTCATAAGTGGAAACAAGCGTTCTTGCAGACTTGGCTTAAGGCTCGCAATACTTGTCACTAAACCTTGAATTTCTAAAAAAATAATATAATGTAAGATCTATAAGACCTATACTGAGAAATATGGTATTGTTATATATCTCACAATTATGAGCGAATTTCTTTACCATTTTATCTAGACAATAAAAATTAATGCAATGTATACCATTTTTAAACTCATTCATTTACGGAAAAAAATATTTATTTGTATTTGTTCATATCAATTATATGTGGTTTTTGACATCACCAATTCAACCAAATGTTGACAAGGTCCGTTAGTCCCACCTATGAGTTACTAACCCGGTGGGCCTCTAGTCACATCTTCCTAATAGGCGATACTATTGGTAACTAATTTCATTCATGACTAATGTTTGTGTTTTCTTATATAATGTGAAATAATAATATGTTGAAATGAATTATATACATTACAGTGTTTACGTACGATAGAAGAGAATCGGTGCATGAAGTAAACAAGGGAGACTATACATCGTGTAAAGTACAGGGAAAAAATCACGTGGTGCACGACGACGGGAATACGAAGGTGGTACTTAACAAAATAGGAATGTATTATTTCATAAGTGGAAACCAGCGTTCTTGCAGACTTGGCTTAAGGCTCGCTATACTTGTCACTAAACCTTGAATTTCTAGAAAAATAATATAATGTAAGATCTATAAGACCTATACTGAGAAATATGATATTGTTATATATCTCACAATTATGAGCGAATTTCTTTACCATTTTATCTAGACAATAAAAATTAATGCAATGTATACCATTTTTAAACTCATTCATTTATGGAAAAAATATTTATTTGTATTTGTTCATATCAATTATTTGTGGTTTTTTACATCACCAATTCAACCAAATGTTGACAAGTTTTATTGTAAGGTTGAGAGAAAGTTGAATTTAGTAATAGGTTATATAAACCCCTTATCTAAACATACGATACTGACTATATTTCAATATACACACAAAATACAAACTTAAAACAAACTAAATTTTATTAGATAATACTTAGTTTGACTTTTTAATTAGACTTTCATCATTATATTGTTAAGTTGATAGAGAATTAATTGTATTTTGTTTACTACATATATATATACACTTCAGATTGTAGATATTGTATCTATTAATTCAATAATAATAATAATAATAATAATAATAATAATAATAATAATAATAATAATACTGATACTGATACTGATACTGATACTGATACTGATACTGATACTGATACTGATACTGATACTGATACTGATACTGATACTGATACTGATACTGATACTGATACTGATACTGATACTGATACTGATACTGATACTGATACTGATACTGATACTGATACTGATACTGATACTGATACTGATACTGATACTGATACTGATACTGATACTGATACTGATACTGATACTGATACTGATACTGATACTGATTCTGATACTGATACTGATACTGATACTGATACTGATACTGATACTGATACTGATATTGATACTGATACTGATACGGATATTGATACTGATACTGATACTGATACTGATATTGATACTGATACTGATAATAATACTGATAATAATAATAATAATAATAATGAAGTTATTATATTCTTTTGTATATTCTCTAATTACAATGTTGTAATATGATGAGAAATCAAAACGTTGCGGTAAAACAATGAACAAAATGGCACTCACACAATATAATCATAAACAAAATGAGAAGAAAAAAAAACTCAATATTTGTGGAAACCACTTACTTAATTATAAGAAATGAAAAACGAGTTAGATGAGCCATTTTAGGTCAAAAAAGGCCTAAAAGAGAAGAAAAGACTATCAAGAAAGAAGCAGTTGCACTTCACAAATACACATACTAGCTAGTATGTGTATAGTTAGAAAGAATCACTATTTAACTTTAATGGTTTGCTCTAGTGGTAAAATTATATGTATTAGACTCATATGTTGTAGACATGATCTTCGCTAGTGTCATTGACGATTAATACAACTTAAATGGTAGGAATAAAAAATATTTGATTTGATATATTGAGATGTTGATTCACATCCATAAAATCCTTACTTCTCCATACTTTATAAAAGTGAGTTTCACTATTAGACTCTTTAAAAAATAAAATCTATTTATAAAAAAAATTTAAAAAAAAAAACCTCTGATTTTATTTATTAAAATTTAAGATTAAATATGCTATTTATCTCTATAATGTTATTGGTTTTTACTCTATAAATTTAACCCTAAAATTTATGTATAATCTACCGAGAAATTTGGGACTTTGGGTTTAAATCACATATGTGGTTTCTACATATGAAAAAAGTTGAAGTGCTGAAGTTTTATAACAATTATTAATTGTTTTGAATTTTAATGTACAATTAGTCTCATTGATGTCTATGCAGTTTGGGTAGAGCATTTGTTAAATGATCAGCTAATTGAGGCTTGGAAGGCACATGGATCATGTTGAAAATACCATAACAAACATGCTCTCTAATAAAGTGACAGTCTATGTATATATGCTTTGATCTCTCCCGAGTGGTTGGATTTGAGGCAAGAAGTATAACTGACTAAAAAGTATTACATTTGGAGACTTGTATGTCAAAATCTCTAAGCAATTGTTTTAACCAAAGTATTTCATATGTCAAGGCTGCAACCTATATTCTTACTCTACAGAAGATATTATGGACTCATCAAGAAAGACACAAAATCATATTTATGGGTATTTGTTCATATCAATTATATGTGGTTTTTGACATCACCAATCCAACCAAATGTTGACAAGTTTTATTGTAAGGTTGAGAGAAAGTTGAATTTAGTGATAGGTTATATAAATCCCTTATTTAACATACAATATTGACTATATTTCAAAATACATACGAAATACAAACTTAAAACAAATTAAATTTTATTAGATAATGCTTAGTTTAACTTCTTACTTAGTCTTTCATAATTATATTGTTAAGTTGATAGAGACATAATTGTAGTTTGTTTCTTTATAGTTAGTTAGATGGTTGTTACTATATTTATATATACACTTCAGATGGTATATTGTATCAATTAATTCAATAATTATAATAATTAATAATAATAATGATAATAATGAGGTTATTAATTATATTTCTTTTGTATATACTCTAATTACAATGTTGTAATATGATGAGAAATCAAAACGTTGCGCTAAAACAATGAACAAAATAACATCACACTCAAACAATATAATCTTAAACAAAATGAGAAAAAAAAAACTAAATATTTTTTGAAACCACTTATTTAATTAAAAGGAAAGAAAAACGAGGTAGATGAGTCATTTTAAGTCAAAAAAGGCCTAAAAGAGAAGAAAAGACTAACAAGAAAGAAGTAGTTGCACTTCAGAAATACACATACTACCATGTATATAGTTATAAAGAATCACTATTTAACTTTAATGGTTTGTTCTAGTGGTAAAAATATATGTATTAAACTCGTATGATGTAGACATGATCTTCGCTAGTGTTACTGTCCAAAATGGTTCACTCTGATTTTATCAATGTGGGTTCTATTATCGTGTTCGGAATCAACATAATATGTGGTTGGTGACAATGTAGATTGGAGTTGGAAGGTTCTTATTCGATCACGAGGGCCCTTTCTTCCATTTCGAAGCACTCGTAGACCCACCTATGAGTTACTAACCCGGTGGGCCTCTAGTCACAACTTCCTAATAGGCGATACTATTGGTAACTAATTTCATTCATGACTGATGTTTGCGTTTTCTTATATAATGTGAAATAATAATATGTTGAAATGAATTATATACATTATAGTGTTTAAGTACGATACAAGTGAATTGGTGCACGAAGTAAACAAGGGAGACTATAATTCGTGTAAAGTACAGGGAGAAAATCACTTGGTGCACCAAACCGGGAATACGAAGGTGGTACTTAGAAAAATAGGAATGTATTATTTCATAAGTGGAAACAAGCGTTCTTGCAAACTTGGCTTAAAGCTCGCTATACATGTCACTTAACCTCCAATTTCTAAAAAAATAATATAATGTAAGATCTATAAGATCTATACTGAGAAATATCGATATTGTTATATAGCTCACTATTATGAGCGAATTTATTTACCATTCTATCTAGACAATAAAAATTAATGCAATATATACTATTATTAAACTCATTCATTTACGAAAAAAATATTTATGGGTATTTGTTCATATCAATTATATGTGGTTTTTGACATCACCAATCCAACCAAATGTTGACAAGATTTATTGTAAGGTTGAGAGAAAGTTGAATTTAGTGATAGGTTATATAAATCCCTTATTTAACATACAATATTGACTATATTTCAAAATACACACGAAATACAAACTTAAAACAAACTAAATTTTATTAGATAATACTTAGTTTAACTTTTTAATTAGTCTTTCATAATTATATTGTTAAGTTGATAGAAACATAATTGTAGTTTGTTTCTTTATAATTAGTTAGATGGTTGTTACTATATTTATATATACACTTCAGATTGTATATTGTATCAATTAATTCAATAATTATAATAATTAATAATAATAATAATAATAATAATAATAATGATAATAATGAGGTTAATAATTATATTTATTTTGTATAAACTCTAATTACAATGTTGTAATATGATGATAAATCAAAACGCTGCGCTAAAATAATGAACAAAATAACTTCACACTCAAACAATATAATCATAAACAAAATGAGAAAAAAAAACTAAATATTTGTTGAAACCACTTATTTAATTAAAAGGAAAGAAAAACGAGTTAGATGAGTCATTTTAAGTCAAAAAAGGCCTAAAAGAGAAGAAAAGACTAACAAGAAAGAAGCAGTTGCACTTCAGAAATACACATACTACCATGTATATAGTTATAAAGAATCACTATTTAACTTTAATGGTTTGCTCTAGTGGTAAAAATATATGTATTAAACTCGTATGTTGTAGACATGATCTTCGCTAGTGTCATTGATGATTAGTACAACTCAAATGGTAGGTATGAAAAATATTTGATTTGATGTATTGAGATGTTGATTCAGATCCATAAAATCCTTACTTCTCCATACTTCATGAAAGTGAGTTTCACTACTAGACTCTTTAAAAAAATAAAATCTATTTATAAAAAAAAATTAAAAAACCTCTAATTTTATTTATTAAAATTTAAGATTAAATATGCTTTTTATCTCTATAATTTTATTGGTTTTTTAATCTATAAATTTAACCTTAAAATTTATGTATCAACTATCGACTGAGAAAGTTTAGACTTGGGTTTAAATCACATTAAAAAAAAAATTTTCAAAAGAAATCACATTAGATGTGAATGAAAATAATAATTATATGTGTCAATCTCAATTGATAAATCATATATATTATTGATGTTCTACCAATCTATCTACACATTGATTTTCTTCTCGAAACAAAAGAAAAATTTCAATTCATGACAATGAACTCCTTAATGCAGTTGATCAGAGCAACTAGAGGATGATGAAGTTGCAAACTCTCATAACTAGGGCTAAGGTTGACGTGGAATCAACTCTATGACAATATTTAGATAGTTTTTTTCTCGGGCTAAACAAAGGCCATGATACATAGGAGCTCATGACACTAGCACATAATCCACCAAAACTAGCTCGACAAATAGACTTGATTCCAAAACTAAGGCCATTGAAAAACCCAATAAATCATTCTCAATTTCCATTTTTGAGAATTCCACCAAAACAAGCTCGACAAATATTATTGAGGGTACAATCATCAACATTAACCTTAATTGTATGCTAATTAGGAGGAAGTCAAACAACATCATGTCTATGTGGTTTCTACATATGAAAAAAGTTGTTGAAGTACTGAAGTTTTATAACAAATATTGTTTTCAATTTTAATGTACAATTAGTCTCATTGATGTCTATGTAGTTTGGGTAGAGCATTTGTTAAATGATCGGCTAATTGAGGCTTGGAAGGCACATGGATCAAGTTGAAAATACCATAACAAACATGCTCTCTAATAAAGTGATAGTCTATGTCTATATGCTTTGATCTCTCCTGAGTGGTTGGATTTGAGGCAAGATGTATAGCTGACTAAAAAGTATTACATTTGGAAACTTGTATGTCAAAATCTCTAAGCAATTATTTTAACCAAAGTATTTCAGATGTCAAGGCTGCAACCTATATTGTTACTCTACAGAAGATATTATGGACTCATCAAGAAAGACACAAAATCATGTTGCTGACCTTCTAGTAGTAGTGCAACTCCCCCAATCTACATCTACATATTAGAAACTTTGAGTGATGGAACTGTAGAAAACATAAGTCATAATCTTGGAGATGTCTTAAGATACTATAAGATTTGGTCCACAGTCATAAGATGCTTCTTGTTGGGCTTATTCATATATTAATTTAACTTGTTCACCGAGAAAGAAATATACGACCTTGAATTAGTAAGGTACATCACTCTTCCTATCAATCGTCTATACATGGATGGATCTAATAATTCTGAAGCGTTTTCTACCAAAGGAATATTTGGATCCTTAAGAGTGGCTGATGGCTTTACTCCCAATAAACATGTATCCTCAAGAAGTTGGGTAGTAAACTTTCTTTGACATATGTGTATACCCTATGACGATTTTGCAATTTATAATTCCAAAAAGTGCTTCAGATCCCCTAGCTCGAGCTTGAAATGTGTAATGCCCCAAATATTTTATCCAAAGATTACTTAAAAATATTTGTTTTACTTTAGAAACAACTATAATTTTTTTTCTTCTTAAAAATAGTGTATCATGTAATAATTTGAAGATGCATTAGAAAGTGATTTGATATATATATATTTTTTCTGTAAAAGAACGTTAAGTAATTTACTAAAATATTATTTATTCATTTATTTGCAAAATTAATTTTCCAGTTGTTAGATCGATATTCATTTATACTCCAACATAAAATAAATTATCTTTAAGTGAAATTCAAAAGATACAAGGTTGACTGAAATTAATGGCATTCAATTATTTACGAGCAAATGAAATCTCGCTTCCGCGTTTCTATTAAAAGTAATGAAGAGTGAATAACTTTACAATGTATCACAAAATTTTTAGTAATACAAAACATTATTTTTAAGTAAAAGTATCATTTTCTAGTGCGTGTGCACCAATCGAACATCATTCATGCAACTATTTGAGATCATTAGTACCTAAATATTGGCGTAATGGGTCAGTTTATCACACAACAAAAATTAAACCAAATAATAAATTAACAGCCATAAAATATGAATATAAAATCTTTTCGTAATAAAAGATTTAAAGAAATTGATTATTTACTAGTTCTCAAAGATGTATCAAAACTCATAAAATGTATCTAAATAAAAGTAGGAAACATAGATCAAAATAAAAATAACAATAAAATGTATGCAAGTTATGCATGCTTCTAAATATATATTATTTAAAATAACAATAAAATGTATGCAAGTTATGCATGCTCCTAAAGATAATATTTTGTCACAAACTTTTAAAATGTACTAGAATTCTAGAAAAATGGAAGTGGTTCCCTTTCACTAAGAATAATTGACTTTACATTGTTTTAAATTTTGAATAAATATTTTCTTAATAATATTAAATAATGTGAATGTTACTAATTATTTAAAATGAATAAATGTTAAGGATTCAAAACAAAACAAAAAATCGTAAACTTTTCTAAGAAATAAGTATTTTTTTAAGTAAAGTTTTAGATTAAAAATCTGGGGCGTTACAATCACCATCGGTTGTAGACATGTTATGGAAAGGGGAAATGGTCTCATGAAAAACCACATTTCTTGAAATGATGAATTTTCTTGTGGAAATATCAAACAACTTGTAACCTTTAACACACATGTTAGCCCTAAGAGAAAATTTATTTGTGAGTTGTGGTATAGTATAACAACATATGCCAAACAACCAAAAACTCTAAGATGATAATATGAAGGCATTTTGCAATAAAATAATTCATAAGGGGACAAGTTTTTCAAATTTAATGAAGGAACTCTTTTTATTATATGAGTTTAAGTTGACATAAAGTTTATTATGGGAATCAAGGATTGAAAAGGAAGTGTTTTGGTTACATTTAACGGATGGTGATGCTTTCTCTTAAAAATTAAGTTTTGTTGAGAAGATGAAAATTGGTGCAGAGTACTCAGTTCCCGTAGAAAACTAGTTAAATCCAATTCCTTTGCATTATCAATACGCATATATTTTATATGTTTACCTGAGTTTTCACCAAAGTAAGTTTTTTTTTTTAATTTTATCAGTGGCCACAAATTTATACTTCAACAAATACAACCATGTGAATCTTATGTGGTCATCCACTATACTTTTTTTAACTTATTTACTATCGCTTTGAACTATTTTTGTCGCAACTTGTTCATAAGAATTCTACTTTAAGGAAATTTTTTGTCTTAAACCTACTATTAGATTATTTCAAAAAACTCATTTTGGACAACACATAAGTGGAAGATATTATCACGAGAATTTAAGAGAAGAAACTAAGATAAAGTTTCTTTTTTTAAAACTCTTGGATGCACGAGGGAAAAGAACCTTGATATATCGGAGTTTGACCATAAGTTATGTAATGTATGGCCAATAATTTTTCTAGTTAGGATTAAAACTTGAGTTACTTGAACAATTCATCCTCAACATTATATGACAGACCTCACATATATTGTGACAAATATATTTACAACAATTAAAAAAGCATTAAAAAAAATTACAAATAATACAAAAAAAAAATCATAGATTTTTAAATTTCTTTACTCCTACAATTTTTTTTCATTTGCTTTTCATCGAAAAGGGTGTTGTCAGTAATTGACATATCCCATTGTAACTGGTTAATGTCTAGTAGATAGGAAAATTCATAAACTATATTTAACTTTCGGTTTGCGTTGACCTCTTAATTTCCTTTGTTAAATAATTAATTCCACTCTTTAAATTTTTTCATTTAACTTGAAGATAGTTTTCGCTTCACAATTTGGATGTGCTTCTCACTTCTTCTACTTTAAATAAATATTTATTTTGAAAATAGAATAAAATCAATCTAGATTGGTGTCTATTTGTATTCCTATTGTTGGTGTTATTTCCCCAAAATATGCAACATTCTTCCTCCAATTTTATATAGCTCAAATACGCTTATTTTCATTCCATAGTTCGGTTAGTGATGGACCCACCATCAGAAGTAAATTCATCATTGTTTTGTAATTGTACTCGGGTCTCTACATTAATATCTAGTTATCTCTCACTAGACCACTAGTATTTGTTAATATATATATATATATATATTTCTCTAGTTTTATTTATTTAAAATACGAAAAAATATTAAACGATTACGTTTGTTGATATTTAGGTGTTTTGCAACATTTGTTTCCTGTAAGTATATCTATACATTTTTAATTTTTAAGGAAATGATGTTTACAACCTCCATTGAATTAATTAAAATACATAATATATATACAATCTATATGGTGTCTCGGAGGATGTGTGTGAATAAGTGTGATACTTTTTTAACTTATTTATTATCACCTTGAACTACTTTTGTTGCAACTAGTTCACAAGAATTCTACTTTAAGGAGGAATTTTATCTTAAACTTACTATTTGATTATTTAAAAACAAAAAACTCATTTTTGAAAACACATAAGTGGAAGATGTTATCAAGAGAATTTAAGAGAAGAAATTAAGATAAAGTGTCTTTTTTTAAAACTCTTTGATGCACGAGGGAAACGAACCTTGATATTAGGAGTTCGACCATAAATTATGTAATGTATGGCCAATGATTTTTCTAGTTAGGATTAAAATATGTGTTATATTGAACAATTCTTCCTCAACAATATTTGACTCACCACCCATAGCTTGTGATGTGTACGAATAGTACAAAAAAGAATCGTTGATTTTTCATTTTCTTTACTCCTACGATTTTTCATTTGTTTTTCATCAAAAAGGGTGTTGTCAATAATAGACATATCCCATTGTAAGTAGTTAATGTCTACTCGATAGAAAAGCTCATAAACTATATTGAATTTGTTGTTTGTGATGACCTCTTAATTTCCTTTATTATATAATTAATACCACTCTTTAAATTTTTTTATTTAACTTGAAGATAATTTTCACTTCACAATTTGGATCTACTTCTTACTTGCTCTTTTTTAAATAAAGATTTATTTTGAAAAATAGAATAAATCCATCTAGATTGGTGTCTAGTTGTATTCCTATTGTTGGTGTTATTTCTCCAAAATATGCGACATTCTTCCTCTAATTTTATATATTTAATTAATATTAATTTTTTAAGTGGTTTATAAAATCTAAAAGGAGCTCAATTACGGTTATTTTCATCTCATAGTTCGGATAATGATGGACCCACCATCACAAGCGAATTCATCATTACTTTGTAGTTGTACACCAGTTAGGAATCGAACCCGGGTCTCTACATTAATATGCTAGACCACTAGTGTTTTTTATTTTATTTTATTTTTTATTTCTCTAGTTTTATTTATTCAAAATACCAACTAATATTTATGATTACATTTGTTGATATTTTGGTCTTTTGTGACATTTGTTTACTTCTACTATCTCTATAAATTTTTACTTTTCAAGGAAACGATGTTTACGATCTACATTGAGTTAATTATTATGTACATACAATTATATTGTGTCTCCGATGATGTTTGTGAAGAAGTGCGATACTTTTTTAATTTTTTTACTATCACTTTGAACTAGTTTTGTTGCAACTAGTTCACAAGAATTCTACTTTAATGAGGAATTTTGTAAAATTAAAAGTCTAAAAGGAGCTCGAATACGGTTATTTCTATCCCATAGTTCGGGTCATGATAGACCCACCATCACAGGCAAATTCATCATTGCTTTGTAATTGCACTCTAGAAAAGAATTGAACTTGGGTATCTACATTAATATGCAGTTATCTTCCACTAGACAACTAGTGTTTGGTTTATTTGATTTCTCTAGTGTTATTTATTTAAAATACCAACGAATATGAACGATTAAGTTTGTTGATATTTTGGTGTTTTGCAACATTTGTTTCCTTCAAGTATATCTATAAATTTTTACTTTTTTTGGAAATTATGTTTACTACATACATTGAATTAATTAAAATACCTAATGTGTATAAAATCTATATGGTCTCTCGGAGAATGTGTGTGAATATGTGTGATACTTTTTTAACTTATTTACTCTCGTCTTGAACTATTTTTGTCGCAACTAGTTCACAAGAATTCTACTTTAAAGAGGAATTTGTTCTTAAACTTACTAAATGATTATTTCAACAACCAAAAAAACTCATATTTTACAACACATAAGTGGAAGATGTTATCACCAGATGTTATTAAGATAAAGTTTATTTTTTAAAAACTTTTTGATGCACGAGGGAAACGAACTATGATATATTAGAGTTCGACAATAAATTATGTAATATATGGTCAATGATTTTTCTAGTTAGGATTAAAACTTGAGTTATCTTGAACAATTTATCCTCAACAATATTTGACTGGCCTCCCATAGATTGTGACGTGTAAACTTAAAACAACTAAAAAAACGTTATAAAAAATTCCGAATAGTGCAAAAAAATCATTGATTTTTCAATTTCTTTACTCCTACGATTTTTCATTTGCTATTCATCGAAAAGGGTGTTGTCAGTAACAGACATGTCCCATTGTAAGAGGTTAATGTCTAGCTGATAAAAAAATTTCATTTAACTTGAAGATAATTTTTGCTTCACAATTTAGATGTACTTCTTACTTGTTCTATTTTAAATAAAGGTTTATTTTGAAAATAGAATAAATCAATCTAGATTGGTGTCTAGTTGTATTCCTATTGTTGGTGTTATTTCCCCAAAATATGCAACATTCTTCCTCCAATTTTATAAATTTAACTAAAATTAATTTTTTAGGTGGTTTGTAAACTTGAAAATCTAAAAGGAGCTCACATACGCTTATTTCCATCCCATAGTTCGGGTAGTGATGGACCCACAATCACAAGCGAATTCATCATTGCTTTGTAATTGTATACTAGTTAGAAATCGAACCTAGGTACCTACATTAATATGCAGTTATCTACCACTAGTCCACCAGTGTTTATTTTGTTTGATTTCTACCACTAGTTTTATTTATTTAAAATACCAATGAATATTGAACGATTACGTTTGTTGCATAAAGGTATAGTCATCATGGAGACATTGATTACACTAAAACATTTGATCCATTGACCAAGTTAGTAGCTATTCGTATCTTACTCTTTTTTGTTGTCTAAAATAACATTACATTATTTCAAATGGATGTTAAAAGTGCAACTTTTGTTAATGCAACTTGAATTTCAAATGAGTATGATGGGATAATTTAAATTCTTCTTAGGGATACAAATTTAACAAAATAAAAAAGGCATATACATTCATCAAACCAATTATACAAAAGAGCTTCTCAAGAAGTTGAATATAAATGATTGTAAACCTATGGCTACACCAATGAATCCTACCTATTGACATGAAAAGGATGAATCAGGCCAGAACGTTGACCAGAAAACATATAGAGGAATGATTGGATCACTTCTTTACCTTACTGTCTCCAAACCTGATATTGTGTTTAGTGTGTGTGCACGTGCAAGATTTCATGTTGATCCAACATAGTCTCATTTAACTTTTGTTAAAATGATCCTTAGATATTTAAAAGGTACTACCCGCCTTAGCTATTTCTAAAAGAAACCTACTAAGTACAAATTAAGTGGCTATTGTGATGCTGATTATGATGAAAACAAACTTGAGAGAAAAACATAAGTGGAAATCGCACATTTCTTGGTGAAAACTTAATCTCATGGTTAAGTAAGATTACAAGATTCTTGAGAGTAACATTCCCATATTTTTGTGACAACACTTATGCCATTTACCTAACCAATAATCCAATCCTACATTCTAGAGTCAAACACATATAAATCAAACATCATATCATTATGAATTTTATTCAAAAAAGAATACTAAATATCCAATTTGTAGATATTGAACACTAGATTGACATATTCATCAAACCACTAGCTGAAGGTAGAGTTGACTTCATTAGGAAAAATCTAAACCTTACTTTTATACCTAAATGATGTTGTACCAAGTTTAGAGTAATTTAGTTTCATACTAGAATTAGTTTTATTATCAAGATTCATAGAAGACAATTTTTTAACTTATTGATTGATAATTACTATTTGTCACGTATATGATTTATATAAAAATATTGTTCTTAAGTTTGATTTTGTTCGGGTTTTACTCAAAACTATTGCTAAAATAAAATCAAATAAATTCATATATTTTTAATTAGTTACAGTGTTTTTTCAAAAAATTGAATCAATCCGACACAATATAGTCTAATCAATCAAAATTTATTGAATATAACAAACAATAACCTTTAACGTAACAATAAAAAAGTTATGCTTTGAAATTTTTGAATTTTATTTTACAATTTGTTTTTAAGGCATTATAAACATTTCATTTGCAAACACTTATAATATTTTAACAATGAATAAATCCTAATAAGAAGATTTAAACGTTGATGTTTAAAAAATTATATTTAATTCATCTCTTATTAAGAATATTTATATATTTATAAAAGTTAAAAATAAAATATTAAAATTTTATGAAAATTATTTAACTCATATAAAAATATAATAATTATTATTAAAATTTGAAAGAAAAAAAAAGCTTCTGAATAATAATGAAAGGACTAGTGCCTACTAGTCCAGGCTACTACATAAAAAGATGAGGTACCTGTTTAAACGATAATATAATAAAAAGAAATGTAAAAATGTAAAAAAGAAAAGAAAAGATTTGTTGTATTCTGCAATCTTCCTGTGGGAAGAACATTCATTTTGAAACAAGAGCTGATGAAAAAACTGCATCTATGTTGCTCGCTTTCGCATTGTGGCTGAATGGAGGAACAGAGAAGTGTTGTGTTTGTGACCTAATCAAGTACCACACCGGCTATATTCGTTCATATTATAGAGTTTATATAACACTACATCACAATACTACTTGTCCCTTCGGGGACATCCGATAAAATTGGAACGATACAGAGAAGATTAGCATGGCCCCTGCGCAAGGATGACACGCACAAATCGAGAAATGGTCCAAAATTTTTGAGGTTTTTTTCCCTTCTTTTCTCTGTTCTTCTCACTTTAAATGCTTTTGAAAATGTTTCTTTTTGGTGGCTGCTTCTTCTTCTTCTTCTAATGCATTTCATATTTCTATTCTACCTTTACGGAGGTACATTTCATCTTCTTGCTCTTGCTATTATTCACAATAGATAAGATTGTTCATTTTGCTCTATGATTTTCATGTTTATTTTTCTAACTTTAGCTTTGCTTTTCTTCACTTTCATGCTCTTAAATTGTCGGTCCCTTATACAAGTTTATTTGTACGCCAAATGTTTCAAATGCAATGAGTTGTTTTCTCAATTTCAATTTTACTTGTTAAACCCTAAAATTTTGGGGTGCGAAGTTCATCAAGCTAAAATAAGTAAGGGAAAAGACCTTGAATGTCATGTGTTTGATAAAATGTCACATTGAAAAATTCTCTTAACTTGAGTTGCTTTTTACATTTGGTTTTGCCTCTCTCTTTCAGTACCCACTCAAATTTAACTAAACACATAAAGAGTTGTTGTTAATAATTTGGAAATAAAAAATATAAATGCTAGTAGGGTCAAAAGAAAAAAATTCATCTTGCCAATACATTTTCAATATTGAGTGAGTCAAGGAAGACTGTTTCATTTGGTTGGTTTAAATCTTCTACTAACGATATTCATTTACTCTCATGTTTGTTGCTACCTCCCAAAATCTCAGAGGTTAACTTTTCTTCACTTTTTTGGTTTAGGTTTTCTTTGATTTACATGATATATTTTTTAACCAATATCACTGGATATCTAATGATTTTCGTCTGTCCATAGTTAGCCTTTTTGGACTCGAGGGCTACTAGGTGCTGCAATGTAGTGCTCATTCTGTGAGTCTTACACCTTACAAGCTCTCTGTTGGTGTGTCTCATTGTTTAAGAATAATAATCTATCTACTATTTGTGAAGGCATAATTCGAGCTCTTCTGGTTTTTCTGTTACCACATGCACTTGTGCATTCTCTCTAAGTAACCGTAATCTGCAAAAAGTGTAACGTAGAACTAGCTGAAGCATATGTGCATATCAGCATGGTTTGTTTTAAGATAGATAGGACATAAGGAGAATACGTGAATATTTACAATGCAAGTTTGATAAGAAAACTCACTCAAAAAGTTATTGATAGGACACCACGGTCCATTGGGTGTGATGACTCAATCATTCGGCCCAATTAACACACTTGCAGCTTCTAGAAGCTGTTATAAAGGGAGGGAATAAAAGTTAGTTAGTTCCTTCCTGAATTTCAGGGGTATTCTATTAGAAATTATGTTACAAGAAAGAGGGAGGGTAGAGAGAAAGATTCATTCAGAATCACCTCAAGAAAACTTTTAGGAGAAAATTTCTCTAGATTAGGAGCAGCTATGCTCTGGCTTAAGAGTTCTTAGAACTCTGATTTAGTTTCATTTTCTGCATTTCCTAGAATAGCCTGGCTCATCAAATTTCAGCATTAATCAGCACATTTATTCCATTGATATTATGTTTTCTTGCCTTAAATTTCTGGTTTCATTTTTCATTTTTAATTAAAAATTATATATTTGAAAGCATATTTTGTATCTTTTTTATTGCTGAGGTTTATATGTACATTTTGGTCTAAGTCTCATCTGGCTAATGTCTTGTATTGGTGGTTCAGAAATAATTAATGTTGTCTAACTTAGTTCTATCTTAGGTTAGATTTAGGTAGTTAAACAGCCATTAATGCTTTTATATTTTCAATTATTTATTATTTTGAAACTCAGAGTCAGAAGCTCACTAGTATTTTCATATCTTTGAAATGTATTTCAGGATTTTTACGTAACATAGTTCTGTGCAATTAAAGGAATTTAGGTAGTGTTTGGTCCCAATCCCAATAGTCTACGAATCTGAACATGTTGCTATCTATGATTTTACTGTATCTGCTATATAGACATTATGATGTTTTTTCACTTAAAATTTTTGATACAGATCAAGATGGCATAGCTTCATGTATTGTCACCACCTAGCATGTTAGTCTCCTCATTGCACCGCCCTATTATTAACTCTAAGCTACTATGTTTGACAACTGCCATTTTTACAAGATCATGTTTCCATTGACGCATTAATTACTACTATTATTTTAACTGTAATTTGGCCTCTAAGATTAAGTATAAATAAGGCCAATTCTTTCATATTACATATTTATACAGAAGTCATGAATTGATGTGTTAGTTATCAATTATTATCATCATCCATTTGTTATTTAACAAATTTTTATTTGGTTCTCATGAGCTCCTTGTAATTTTTGTTCCTATTAATTATGACTCCGATCTTATTCTTTGTTAATTTGTGTTTTTAAGTATATTCATTTAAGAAAGGAAATTAAACATAAGTTAGTCTCATAATTTTTTTTGCAATTCACGTGCACAATCAATAATGCCTTCATTATCAAAATTGGATTTGTAGCATGTAAGTTAAAAAACATTTGAAAGAAGATCTTAAAGAGTATTTATAAGTTAAAATAATGATGGAAGAACATTCAACATTATGCTATGATGATATCATAAAAATGATCATTCTCAAATCAGCAAACTGCAAGTTTTCAACATCAATCATATGGACCTCTATGCAACACAAATCATAAAGTTTAAGGCCAAAATTTTGAAGTCCAAACTGATGAGAAAGTTTGTCTAGATCAGTCTGTTGAAGCTAGAACAAATTGATAACCAAAAAAAGTTGCACAAGAGGTCAAAATGATACTTTAAAGTAAATGTAAAGTGACACTAGCACAAATACCAATAAGGATAGCTACTCTTAATCACTACTAGAAATTTTGTTTTTAGTGATTGATTTAGCGATCGAATATTTTTAGTCATACCAGCCACTGAATTAGAGATTGAATTTTTGAACTTCGTAACCATAGTTAAGAGTCACTAAATCAATCGCTAATAAAATAGAGATCGAATTGGCGACTGAATTTTAGTGACCGAAAAGTCGATTTCAAATATTTATTTTTTTAATTTATGTTAATGTTGAGTGACCATAATTTTAGTCAGTACCTCCTTTTTAATAGTGCATTTTCTAATATAGTGTCTAATATTTAGTTTCGTAATCATGTACGATGTTTTTAAGTAATTTGGACGTCCATATCATAAGTATGTAATCTTATAGTAGATATTTTCTTTTTAAATGTTAAAATTAAGCGGTAGTACAAAATATCAATTAATTTGTGTTGTATGAAAGCTATTAAAAGGTAAACTTGATTTCGTTGAATTCTGACTCTGTCTATCTGAGTGTGTATGATCGCTTTATATGGTCTTAAAAGTAATTTATTTAAAGAGTAAGTTAACACTTAATTTATGTTGCTCTAAATAGTAAAGGAAGTATACTTTTGTGTTTTTTCTCTGAATTTGACTTTCTTGTAATAATCATTTGCAGAGAGAATAAGAATATGATTGGAACTGCTAGGTATGCCTGTATGAATACTCATCTTGGAATTGGTATGCTCTCTTTATCTCATTTGATCAATATCCTTTCTTAATGACCATTGATTTTGACCCGAGGATGTCAATTATCTGCTTTAATAGAGCAAAACCACATGGATGAGAATTTAGAAATACTACTTAATTATATTATAGTTTTTTTTTATTATATACATTGGTATATTTAATGCACTTAAATATTTTTGGAGTATGAATTTTTTAGATATTGAAATCAAATTTAAAAAAGTGATTTTCGTTGTTATTTTAGACATTAATGTAATGCATTTTTTTTTTAAAAATTGCAAATAGATTCAGTCACAAAATTCGTTTATAAATTGGTTGCTAATGACATAGAAACTCAGTTCAAAGTGGTTGCTAAATTGATCTCAAATATTGGTCACTAAATCAATCTCCGAATTAGGTTGCTAAATCGGTCACTAAATATCAGTCTTTGATACAGTCGCCAACAACTAGCGACTAGTGATTTACCAACTAAATTAAAAAGGTCTCAGATTCAATCGCTTAAAGTAATAGCGATTAATTTTTTAACAATAATGACCAAAAAATCGGTCACTAAAAGACAAATTTCTTAAGTGAATAGTCATATGCAATCAACAAACATTCAAGTACATTTCATCTTATACCAGTAAAGTGAACGTTTTGGTCTAGAGCATAACGATCTACTCAACAATTCACTAGTTTCTTCAATTCTTCAAGATAATGATATGAAACTTTGCATGATACTTTGAGAATGTATGTAACGACTATGTTTAGTTTAAAATGGTCTCCAAACATCTCAACAATTATAAATAGAAAAACATTTTAAAGATTAATGCAAGTTGGATATACAATCAATATTCAATTGTTCAAGTAAGCACAAGTCAAACGCTCTTCAATTAAGCAAACGATAGTTTTCTACAATATATTTATGTGTCATTAATTTTCTTAGTCTGTCTTAATTTATCTCAAACAACGAGTTGAGAATCATTTGATCCCCATACACTTTATCATCCACTTTGTGATTATCTCAAGTCTATCGCATAGGTTAGTTTGAGAGTTTTGTATAAAACATTTCTAGTTTTAAAAGAAAAGAATTTTAAGTTTGATGAGGCTAGTAGAATATAGTTTGCAATCGGTCATGAAGTGATCAAGAGAAATAATGCAAAGTAGAACGTTCTAAAGCTGA
The DNA here is from genome assembly GCA_037974775.1 of Cicer pinnatifidum. Taxonomy (NCBI): domain Eukaryota; kingdom Viridiplantae; phylum Streptophyta; class Magnoliopsida; order Fabales; family Fabaceae; genus Cicer; species Cicer pinnatifidum. Next base: position 17,000,735 of record JBBPBR010000006.1, read on the forward strand.
GCATCATAGTGAAATTTTCACAAAGTGTGAAGACTTTACTAGCACATATGAGATGAACCAATATAATTTTTTGTGCGATCTTGCTATGTTTTATCTTTTATTTTCAGAATTTATAGATCACACTTTATAAGTAGTGTTTTTATTGAGAAAAGATCATAAGATTTTGTCTTGTTATGACTAATTGGTAAACTCCAATTTAATGCATCTTTTTTAAGGATTCTTGTGATTAATTTTAGAGCAATTATGCTCTATTATATAAACTAGAATGTAACCCTTGTAATTATTGTATTGTGAATACATTATTTTGTATGAATAAAATAAAAACATAATGATTAAGTATAAAAAGAGAATATTAACATTTTCCATTTATGAAAAATAAAAGGAGAATGATATTTTTTCATAAACTTTTTTTCATTTTAATTATATATTTTTACTATTTAAATTTTTGTTTGTTTGTACCATTGTTGCTACGGTGTAATTAGTAATAATTGTTTGTGTTTGAAGAATTGTTGAGCATGTGTATGTAATAATGTTATTTGATCTAACACAATCAAATGAATTGTCAACATAAAATTCCAGAGTTAAGATAAAAAAGGTAACTATCAAAGAGTGAATGAATATTTATCTGCATAACTTTTTTATTTACATTGTGAAAAAGAGGTTGTTGTATAAATAGTAAGAGATTAAATCATTATAACATTTATAATTAATTATATTTTAAATTTTTCTACGAAAATATATTAGCACACTATCAATATTAATAAACAAATATAAAACAAAATCAAACTTCATTAATTTTAATTGTGAAAATAGAAATATGGTTGAACAATAAATATTTTTTATATGAATATATGAGTTTATGATTCTTTAATTGAATTATATAATAATTATTTTAGTAAACAAATATTGGAGGCTCAATTAGATTTTAGGATCGTGTGAATTCATAAGTATTTTTGAATTTTTTTAATGTCGTCAATTATTGTGACTGTTGACATTTCTTATTATTTAATTTAACATTCAATAAACTTTAACGTCTTGTATAAATTTAAATTGATATTTAATTTAACATTCAATAAACTTTAACGTCTTGTATAAATTTATCTCGGTTTGTGAACGAGATAAATGGACACGACGGTGAAATAATCTGTTAAATAATTTGCTCGTACGTTGTCGGATATGTCGCGACACAAAGACCACCAACAATTGAAAGTAAATAATATGGTGTAGCGAGCGAGGATGAATTTCATCCGGCGGCAACAATCATTAATTTTAATCTTAAAGGTAAAATCATTTATCCGTTAAATTTTTTTTTTATTTGATAAAGACGTATTATGAAATTTTTTATTAAATTACAATATGATAAAATTTGTTTTCTTGGTCTATAGACATTAACTAGTTATATTTATTATTATTTTATATTACAAAGAAGACAATTTTTAAGATTAAACGATTTAAAAAAATAAAATGAAAGCTTAACATATGAGTTTATTTTTATAAACAAAAAAAAAAGAGAAAAAATATATATATATTAAAAAAAAAAGATGTAAAAACAAAAAAAACTAATAAGCAGACTAGAGAAAAGAATAAGAAAATGGTACCTTACTAGACTGATTACTTCAAGATCCGATTCTCTCATTCTCTTTTGCTAACTAATCTCTCTATTTTTTTTTGTGCTCTCAGTTTTGTGTTTCCAATTGTGTCCCCTATTGTGCTCTTGTGGCAGCCTATTTATAGATTTTTTGGTGTAGATTTCAAAAGACAAAAGAATAATTATCAATTGATTACTATTAATCTATTTTTCGGTTTCTTTTCTTTTAATTGACCACAATTATACCGATTCTTATTGCCATTGATTCATTTCTTCGGTTTTCTTTTCTATTTAATGATCACCATTATTCTGATTTTTATGACTATCAATCAATTTCTTTTCTGTTTTTTTTTTTCCATTTATTTTGATCATCATTGCATCAATTTTTATGACAGTTAAATCATTTCTTTTCAATTTCCTTTATTTTTATTTTTATTATTTATTATTTTTTTTTATATTTTAGAAAAGAATCTGAACAAGAATTAGAGGCAAACAAGAACCGAAAACACTTGTGATTGTTTAAAGCTTATATCCCTAATTATTTATTTTTATTTTTTATATTTCTTCACATATTTATATATTTATTATTATTGTCATTATTATTATTATTATTATAAAAAGTAATAAATAAAAATCGGACAAAATTAGGTGTCAACAGCTGCCCCTCTTTACTTTGAATTTACTTGAGAATCAAAGTAAAGATAAGTAAAGATAACAACTCTAATTTTGTCAGAAAAAATAATTTTTTGGAAGAATGCGACTCGTTTTCCCGACTTTAACATGCGGGTCGTTTTCTCGGCTTCGGATGCGATTCGTTTTCCCGGCTTCAACATACGGGTCGTTTTCTAGGCTTCGGGTGCGAGTCGTTTTCCCGGCTTCAACATGCGGGTCGTTTTCTTGGCTTTGGTGTGCGAGTCGTTTTCCCGGCTTAAACATGCAGGTCGTTTTCTTGGCTTCGGTGTGCGAGTCATTTTCCCGGTTTCAACATGCGGGTCGTTTTCTCGGCTTCAGGTGCGAGTCGTTTTCC
>JBBPBR010000006.1:17012917-17048347 GCA_037974775.1 Cicer pinnatifidum
GCAAATATGTTATGTAGATATATAAATTATTCTATTGTTTTATTTACATTTTAATCAATCAATTGACTAGTGAACAACCACAATTAATTAGTAGATCTATATGATAATTGAGATTATAATTTTTGATTGATGAAACATACACTAATTTTTCAATCATTCCACCTCTTGATTTTTTATGCTTTCTATTAATTATATTTTTGTATGATTAATCAAAGAATTAACTTAAGGAAAAAAATATTGTTGGTATATGTAACCTCTGTTGGATAGAAAAATATGCAGAATAATGCTTATTCTAACAATATGCGCAGCAGTTTAACAAATTCTAAATTTACTAAACACAAGATTAAACAAGGTCCCTAATGAACAATTCTAATGAATGACAAACTATATAGATCATGGTATATATGGAGAAATGCATTATTCTGCATATTTTTCTATCCAACAGAGGTACTGGCTCAAACGAAGGCAAATCATCGCGAACAAATTACTTAAAGAACTAGGGTAACAAATTACTTAAAGAACTAGGGTAACAGGTAATGCAATGATTTTAAAAACATAAACAAATCAAAGGGCAGAAAAATAATCAATGATGGCAATGCAAAACCATGATAATTTCCAGCACAAAACAAATTTTATTTCTGTTCGGACCCCAAGCTTTTGATGTGGGGATTTATTAGAGAAAAGTAGAAGGGGGAAACAGAATGCTGGTGAAGCATGTGGGTGAGGAAAACATGTTACACAATCAACTATATAGGAACTAAGGGAAGAGACAAATGGTTATCTTTTGGAAAATCATTTCTCAGTTATGGACAACGAATATTGTTCTCTGTAGGAGCCTAGCTCTGTGAACATTTGGATATTCATCTTTTTGCAGTTATCTTTCACTTCCATAAATAGTACATTTCTTTTTTTCATTTTTGATTTGTTTTCCTTCAATTTATTGTTTAAGTAATCTAGGTTCGCATCAGTTTCACATCTTTCACTGATGTTACTTTTGAACATGACTTGCAATGAACGAATTCAATTCGAATTATCTAGAAACAGCTACAGAATGAGACATTTTGAGAAAACAGTTGAGTGTCAATTAAAAACTTATGCAATACAAGACTTGGGAACAGTTTTGAGGGGCAATTTCCTATTACAGAAATTGAGAACAGTTTTGAGGGGCAATTTCCTATTACAAAAATTGAATAAATCCTCAAGACTTGGGCCATGTAAATCCAAGGACATTTGCACTCTCATTCGACCCCAGACCATTTTATATTTGGAATTTCAACTTCAAAATAAAGATAGCCAACCAAAAACATTTAAACCAAGTGAGTAATATGAAGTCAATGATAAATAAATAGTTCCAAAATATACAAATTCACCAAAGATGGGAGTTTACTTCCTCCTTGCAGTAATTTATATAGCTTTGCTTCATACAACAATTGAGGGTGCTTGGTTTTGACATTTTCTTAATCAAACAAAAGGACAGTAAAATAACAAAAATAAACCACTCCTCTAAATACGTCGGAATTAGCATTAAATAATTTCAATATTGCAGTAGAGAGACGCACAAAACTTCAATTGCCAAACTAAATAAACCAACAAGTTCAGTGATGAAAACAAATTAAAAGCACACCCAAAGTAATTCAATACCTCATATTGTCTCTACAACTCTTTGTTTGGAATCCATTGTTTCATTTCAATATCACTAAAAACATTCCAATCTCTTAATTTATGTAACTCTTTGAATTTCTCAGCAAACTTAAGTAAAAATTATTTAAATTTTGCAATCACCAAAAATTAAAAAATTAACTTTTTTTCCTTTTTTTCTTTTCAAATTAGGGTAGATATTAGGTCAGAATCAGAATACTCACAAGCTTAATCCCAACACCTCTTCAGTTTTCTTAATATTGGTTCCTGCACAAAAATAACAAATTAAATAAACAGACAAAAAAGCAAAGAAATTCACAGTGATTCATGAACATGCAAAAACTGGTGAAATGAGATTAGTGTGATTCTTCAAGACTCCAAGTCAAAGAACTTTCAAAAGAAATGTAAAACAAGTTCATTACCTCATGGTTCACAATAAAACAAGTTCATTACCTCATGGTTCACGATAGCCTACGATACGACAAAGATTGAGTGTTTCATGTCGCAGTTGCAATTTGAGACTTTAAGGGAAAACAATGGCGTTACGGTTGTAGAATCAATTTGAACAAGTTGGGTTGGAGTTAGACTCGAACTTGGATTCTATACAAGTGGTTGTAAAGCAGTGATGAAACATGATAAAGACAGTGATGAAAATGGTTTGTACATGGAATTAGGGATGAGAAGGTGATTGATGAAACATACACTAATTTTTCAATCATTCCACCTCTTGATTTTTTATGCTTTCTATTAATTATATTTTTGTATGATTAATCAAAGAATTAACTTAAGGAAAAAAATATTGTTGGTATATGTAACCTCTGTTGGAAAGAAAAATATGCAGAATAATGCTTATTCTAACAATATGCGCAGCAGTTTAACAAATTCTAAATTTACTAAACACAAGATTAAACAAGGTCCCTAATGAACAATTCTAATGAATGTCAAACTATATAGATCATGGTATATATGGAGAAATGCATCAGAAACAATTATTATTCAAGATGTTGATTTTCATGCAATCATGTTAAGACAATCAATCATGCATATTCACTTAACATAGAATCTTTATCATGCATTCAATCAATATCAAAAACGTAATAATTGCAGAAATTTAAATGAGATAAGGGAAAGAAAAGTGTACGCAGATTTTAATACTGGTTCAGCCGTCTCGTGACGACTTACATCCAGTCCTAAGATCTAACTGGATCTTAGCCTTTCCTATAGAACTTCTTAGAATCAGTTTACAGATTATACACAGCGCCTCGCACCAATCTTAAACTATTCTACCTGTTCTATCTTTCCCTCCCTGAATTCCCAAGTTTAAGTCCCATAAACTTGACCAAGAATCCAGTCAAGCGTCTTCTTGTTGACAGCTCTCAACCCCGAAGAACACCACCAGTAACAACTGGATTTTCTCAAAGAAATTTGGTTATAGAAAATGATTTACAGAAATTGAAACAGATCTATTTTACAAAGTTCTTGATCTTCCTTCTTCTCAAAGAAATCTTTCTCAATTCAGTCTTTTTCAATCCTTCACAAATGTAGATTGTTCATGGCTGAAAAAGATGTTCAAAGTAATATCAGTTGAGAAAGAGTTAGTGGTATATGATTGTTATCAAAAGTTATGACTATATGTGATATTGTTGTATCAAAGTGATTTTTAACCAGTTGTAAGAAGAAGAGAATGAAAACAGTTTATATAGTTTCAGGAAAAACACCATATGAATCGATTTGGCCAATCGATTCATTAAAGTTATACAGCACACTAATCGATTTATCCAATCGATTTCGCGAATCTTATTTTTCTTGAATCTTGAAACTGCATAAACTAATCGATTTAACTAATCGATTATTTTAAATGAGTTCTTCAGACTTTGATGAATGTACATAATTGAATCGATGTTCATAATCGACTTGGAGTGTTTTGTTCAAACAACGAGATCAAAACAATCGATGTACTTAATCGATTCAACCATTTCAGTCATCTCTGTTTCTAAAATGTTTTGTACCAATCGCTTTAGTTAATCGATTTCACTGGTTCCAGGGACACAATGATTTTCACAAATCGATTTGCCTAACCGATTGTGGACTTTAAGTCTGAAGCACATTTCATCAGTTGGTTCATTCAATCGATTTACCAAGTCGATTGATGCCAAACTTATTTCAAAAGAAGTATATAAGTAGATTGTGCTAATCGACTGTGTATGTTCCAGACCAAGGTTATTTTGAAACTTATTTTAGTAAATCGATTTGCCTAATCGATTTATTAAACATTGGTTTGGCTCTGGGACATTCACACTCGATTGTGTCAATCGATGTAGACAAATAAAAAATAATGATGTGATTGGATTAATCGATTTGCCAAATCGATTAGCTTGCAAGGCATGCCACTGACTTGCACATTTTAATTTCAGTAAATGTACCAATCGATTTGTCGAATCGATGTAAACAATCAGTTCAGTCTTGGTGATGTAGACAATCGATCTGCCTAATCGATTAGTGGCAAACTGGCTCTCTGACTTGCAAAATTTATTTTCTAATAAATGTACCAATCAATTTGTCTGATCGATTAATAGCCTATTTGATTTTTCAAAAGATGTGCAAATCGATTTTGCCAATCGATTGGTTAATCCCAGACTGCATAATATTATTCAACCTTGTTACAGAATCGATTTTACTAATCGATTTGCTTATGGATCTTCAAGCTTTTGTTGATTTCTTGAGTTCCAAGCAATTGTCTCAAGTTTGTAGGATTGAGTTGTTGTTCCTGAAATTTTTCTCACTTTACAATGTTAGATTTATTTCAAGCTGTATGTTTGTCAATAATATCCAAAACGAACATATGTCTAACGAATATTAGATTGAATAATCATTTTTTGTTAATAGTTTTAGAAGAGAGATTGATAATTGACAGAACAAATATCAATTTTTATAAAATTAGGATTTGTAATATTGGTATTACAAGTAAAACCATAACCCTATGTCTTCTCTCCATTGATTCAAAGTTGTGTTGCTATATATTCTCTTTTTTAATTCTTGCATTTTTTGTTATGGTGAACAAACCATAATTTTTATTAGTTTAAATAATATTAAATCTTGAATAGTTTGATAGTTGTTAAATTTAACTTTGTGGATACGACACTTTTTAATACTACTACTTGACAAATCCGTACACTTGCAGATTTTGCAAACACTAATTCTGGTGATGAAGCTTTAGCTAGCAACATCAACAAACTTCCATTGTTTGATTAAGAAAGATTTGAGTACTGCAAATACAAGTTAAAAAGCTTCTATATTTTACAATATCTTGAACTTTGGGATATGGTTGAAGATGGTTACGTGGCTCCATAAAATGTAATTGGGGTCAAAATAACTAGAAAGAACATGGATGTTGTTTAGAAGAAGCTGTACAAACTGCATCACAAATCCATAAACTTCATGTTGAATGCTTACCTTCAAAGTTGAATGCTTTATACCTCAACTATGAAGGAAATAAACACGTACTAGAATCTAAAGAAAATTTGTTAGTTATAAAGCATGAGTTATTTTAGAATGAAGAAGATTCACATTGAGAAAATATTTTCTTGATTTCAAACTTTAGTCTCTGGGTTGAAAGTTTTTAAGAAAATCTATACAACTGCTGATCATGTCAAAAAGATTTTGAGGAGCCCTCTAAGAAAATGGAGACCAAAGATCATAACTATTCAAAAAGCTAAATATCTTAACACACAAATAATAATTACATGCATTCACAGGTTAAGTAACATAAAAAGGAATTGCATCTTGAGATATGACTTCATAGATGAATGCTAAGATATTACAATTAAGGAATATAAAATAGAAAGGGTGAATGATTGTAGAGAGTGGACATATAAGATTTTTTATGGTGTAGAACAAATTATGTGTCAATGAAGAAGGTTGAGTGGTTGTTTTTATATATTATAAATAGATGATTAAAAGAGGTATATGTGGTTAGTCTTCCCCTTCAAATTTTTAAGTGTAGATTAACAACATAGACTTTTTTCTTTTGGACAAAAGAAAAAACTCTCTTTACTATTTTAAATTAGCAAAGTTGAATAGTAATTTTGTAAGTTTTATTTTAAAGGGCAAGAAGAGAAATAAATTTAAAAAAAATGTAAACTACACCTTTACCTCTCAATGATGTAATTTTCTATAAGAGATGTTCGATTCTTTAGTCCAAAACAAAAGGTAACGTTTTGAATTTACACCAACTAAAAAAAATGAGTGTGTGTAAATTAATAAGCCCCTGTATACCTATATATACATATATAAGATGTATCAAGTGAGAGAAGCTAAAAATTAAGAGGTAAGATGATTAAAAAGTCATATGTCTTTAATCTTAATAATTCATGATTTGAGCAATGAATAAAATTCATTCCTCTCTCAATCTCAATATTATAAAAACCTCTTAGAGGAACACCTAACTATTAATGAATGCATGCCACCATAACCTTAATTTATCCCCAAACACTCTCAAGTAACATTTAAGTTAGTGTCGCTTGACTTCTCAAGGAATTTGGACTTATAAGTGGATCACAACCTAAAACAGGCTAGAATGACCTAATTCTAGCGTCATCCAAAAAAGTGTGCTATATATAAATATTCTCATTGAAATATATGTCAATAATCAACCTCGTGCAAGAATACACATGTCAATGGAGTTCAACACAATAGTACAACATAATTATGAGTCACTCACACTTCATTCACTTCATAAGTCAATACATTATCTGTTGTGGTGAAAAGAATAAAGTACCCGTCATGAGTAACTCACTCTTCCTCTCTTTATTATTTTTACCAAAATATAACCCTGGTAAAGTGTCACACAACTCAAGGTCGAAACTAAGTTATTTTTCACTAAGACCATGTCGTTAACTATTATTTATTTTAAACAAACAAACATAACTTCAAACAGATTGTCATGCTCTCAAACCAAATAATGATCTATCACCTCACTCATGCATATAGAACATCAAAATATATGTGATGATCTTTAATGGATAAATATTATTAGATGCCATTTATTAAATTACATGTATAGATTATGCATATGTTGATATGATATTTGAATTGACTCAATTGAGATTTTATAATGGTTAATATTATCATAATTAGTCAATAGAAAGTTCTCAAGAAGAAATATAATAATTTTCTTTGACATGAGATTATCATAGTAATTAATAACTTATTTATGGTATTTTAATTTCGGACACCTAATACTTTAGGGAGCTATTTGAAAGAATATTAGTATAATTAAATACTTGTATATATAATTAATGATCTGCCAACTCTTGGTAATGAGTTTGAACTTTATGATAAAATTAAAACATTGCTTTGAGAAATTTAAAGAAAGAAGAAATGAATTTCTTAAGTCATAAATGTTAAATTACAGGAGTTTGACAATAACACCAAGCTCTAGAGTTAACAAGAGCTATAACAACATAACAAAATATTACACCAACCTTCTAGTGGTTCTTGAAAGTAAAATATTACTTCATATCATGCAAACATTAATTTTATTAATCTATTACCGACTTAGTATTAAACTATAAAGTTACATAGAAACGAGTGTTGTAACATTTACTAAATAATTATTTATGGCAATTAAATTGGGGAATTTAATTGATGAAATATATAATTCTTATAAGTGAAATATTATTGTATTTTTTCTAGCACGAAAAATATATATATATATATATATATATATATGGAGGTGCACGTTAACATATTTTGGATAAGCATATGAAATTCAGAGCATTTGACTTTTATCATAGTATACATCATAAGTTAGAGTCAAATGATCATTTTTTTATGTGTGATTATCAGTGTCAAACGATTAAATGCTTCTTGCATTCGTTATAGACAAACGAAACATATGATAGCTTGTATTATTGAGTCATCAGAGGCGTCTTTCAGATCACGATTGTCAGACTCAAAATACTAAATAAAGACGGAGTCTTGGTGTTCCTTTATCTTAGTCCTAACATCAAAGGATACAACATAGGATCCTACAAAATCCTCTTGATATGAGAACTGCAGACTTAATCAGAATGTTAGTGCTTGATATTGTTCTGACAAATTGATTTTGTTATCATCAAACCAAGTAAGAGTCATAGTTCTTGAAACCAACTTATTTTAATAATCTCCTTGTTTTTTATGATAACAAACATCTATTCTTGTGAAGAATTTTAAATTTAATAAAATATAAAAGTATCATAGAGTATTACTACAGAGTTTCCTTTTAGAATATGCATGTTTAATTAATAAGATGAAAAATATTCTACAAGAGAAAACACAAATTTACATCAAAATACAGGCAACTAAGAATTGAGAGTGGTGAGCCTAGCCAAATTTAAACTAAGGTATTATGAATATCCTTCGGATTTTTGATAGTTTTTTTCCATAAACGCCTTAGTCTTGGCTGAAGGTGCGAAAAAACGAGAAGGGAAAGCAGTTGAATTGTGTTTGTCTAATTAATTTTTTTTCTTCTTCTAATTCTAATTTGGTGTCATAAATAGATTCAACTAATCAGAGGCAAAAACAAACAAAATGAGTAGAAATATAGTAACACACCAGATTTATCTTGATTCACTACCAACTTGGTAGGTACGTCTAGTCCCCTCACACAACACTTTACCCTACAAGCCAATCTTCCCAAAACAACATGAAATCTACATACTTTTTGGGGAAAACTATACATTGACCATACAAGTCAAGTCTTCTCAAAACTATCGTAAAACCTACAGACCGTTGAGACACTACAACATCTTAACTCTATAAGTCAAGTCTTCACAACATCCAATTTGAAAACCTACAAGTCCTTAAGGCAAACTAAAACCACTACTAGACTGTGCTACGAAAGGTGAAATTGTTTATGTGTTGCTTCTACTAAGAGATTGAATACAATGTAATTCACTTAAAACAATGCACCACACACTAGTTAATACAATATATGATTTAGTGCTTTTATTGTGAAAAATAAACTTTAAACTAAATACTTAGCGAATTTATGTGTTTGGTACTCAAGGTTTTTTTGTTCTTTTTTGTGTCGTTTGCTTTTGTGTCTTTCTTCATCAAAATCGATCCCTTATTTATAGAGTGAATTACGGTTTCATTCAGTCCCAAATAATTTTTAAGTCATATTCTTTTTGAAGCTTTGTCAACAAATATCTTTAATAAGAATAAGGTTGATTGATACAGTTTGGGAAAACGACCGCTTTATAATATATTACTTCCAAATCTGTCTGGGGCCAAATCTTATAGAATTTTTATGAGTGAATAACGTCTTGATTGTGATTAAGAATAATTCATCTTGAACCTTCCTTCGTACGCATGATTAAGTACATCGGGGACATAACTAGAATCAGTTCTAGGACCTTTAAAAACTTGCTACAGTGAAGTCTTCATAAGAGTATTGATTTTCCATTAGATCCGTTGACTTTCCATCAGAGTCATTGACTTTTCTTCATAAAGAACATGAATTGATCATTGGAGTTAGACGTAGTGTTGATTGGTTAAGGATAGTAAGAGGTAGAGACATAACTACATGACTTAGAACTAGTGGCACAAGACACTTCACCCTATTGCTCAACTGCCGTTAGTATAACTTCAGAGGCTGCTATTAGAGGAAGCTACTTCGAGCATGTTTCAATATTCATAATTAGTATGAACAAAAACATCACATGCTATCTTTAGTCTTCAAACTTTAGAGGTAGACGTGTATAAACTTTAGAGGCACGCTGGGCAGAGCCTTTATAGGCAAATCTTCATAGGCAAATGTGTACACCAACCAGAGCGTGCAACAACTAGAGTCTAAGCGTTGCGATGACTATTATGACTTCGCTTCCTCTAATGTCTTTGTTTTCTCTGATATTTTCGCCTCTTCTGATATCATCCTCACATATCTTTCCTCTGGTCGCTTCCTCTAATATCTTTTGCACACTTGAAACCATTAGTGCACTAAATTATTCATACAACTTTACTGCAATTTTGGTCCCTCTATTATTACCAATTCACGGAGTTGGTCCCCCTATTTTAAAAGTTGAGTGTTTTGGTCTCTCTTTCTCTCTCTCTCTCTCTCTCTCTCATATTTTTGAACTAAAAAACAATGATTTGACATATTTTTAACGGCATGACATACAGTTTTATAATATAGAACCATATAGATGCATTGATTATTCATACGTCATTAATTAAATTAAAAATATGAAAAATTTCCGAAGTTGAAATCTAAGTTTTATGACTTTTTATTCAAATTTCATAGTTATTATTCATTCTACATCATCCTATCATATGTCACGTTGTTTAAAACATCTTACGTCATCATGTTTTAGTAAAAAAATTAGAGGAAATGACCAAAATTATCGACTGTTAAAATAAGGGGACCAATTTCGTGAATCGGTAAAAATATAGGGACTAAAGTTGCAATTAAGCCTATTCACACAAAATACATTTGTTGTCATCATAACAAGATAATGTATTGTTCCCAGAACCAACTTAGTTCCAACAATCTCTCCTTTTTTGATAATGACAAAATACTATCGTTTTTGAACAATTTATTCGACAATAAAAATAAGGTAATGCAATATCCATCAATAGTGCTCCCCCTAACTCTAAGCATGTTTGAAATGATGGAGTTATAAGAAATATTTTGACAGTTTTTAAATGTTTCACAAAACCTCTTACTCCCCCTTTTATCATTAGAGAAAAATAATTGAAAGGAAAACGATTAGAGCAATTCATATAAATCGTAAATAAACAACAAGTTTGAATTGCATTTGAGTAGAAAGTCAACATAGATTCAATATATCATAGTAGAGTATGGATATGCTAAACTGACAATTGATGAATTATAAAAAAATTAAATGTTACTCTCATAAAGCTTGTGAACTTCTAGCAACTACTTCATCCCTAATAGTTCAGTTATGAATTGTTAGAATTTATCCATTATCCACCGGAGTTTCAACAATAGAGGTTGGATAGAATAGTTAGAGCATACCTGTAAGACCCTTAATTTTCTAAATCCTAATTGATGCGATTTTAGGGTATTTTTCGTTAAATTGCTTAGGCATTTAGCACAATTGATATTTATTTTGGGAATTAAATATTAAAATCATATTTTATTAGAGTTAATAATATGTTTAATATTTATATACATTTTAATATATATATTTTGAGACCCGATTTAAATTATTTGTTAAAGAATAATTTAATTATGTTACGAAAAATTTAATATCGGACAGTTTTTTTAAAATATCACTTGTTGCTGAAAAACTCACTTGTCAATTAAGTTGCAGCGAGAGTAGATATTAAAAATAAAAAAAAAAAAATTTGAGAAGTGATGTGATGCGATGAGTGCAATAATGACTTTTATAAAATATCTAGATATTTGTTTAGATATTTATTATTATTATTATTATTATTATTATTATTATTATTATTATTATTATTATTATTATTATTATTATTATTATTATTATTATTATTATTATTATTATTATTATTATTATTATTATTATTATTATTATTATTATTATTATTATTATTATTATTATTATTATTATTATTATTATTATTATTATTATTATTATTATTATTATTATTATTATTATTATAAGGCAAAGAATGACAAAAAGAAAGATGAAAGAAACACTTTTCCTCCTAAGCCACTCGAGGTCTTCTTTTTCCTCATTCTCTGTTTCTAAATTTTATTTGTTTTCAAAATCTACAACACACAAAAACCTTCACTTTTCTCCTAGATCTAAGCTTCGTTTCAAGAAGTGACAGAAGAAAAAATTGTTCATTGTCATGCTGCGGTGCTAGTGAGCTAGTTTTCGACGTGACGTCACAAACTTAAATTTTACCAGAATTAATTACGGTACCGTAATCGCGTGTTAGAGCTATCGTTAAGGTAAGGGCTCCTTCCAAACTTTTAGTTTGCATTTAGGGTATTATTTGTGATTTTGTGGAAAAGAAATTTGATGTATTTGAGGTGTGATTTTGTGAAAAATTAATTTAATGTGATTATGTGTAATTTAGTGGAATTTAAATTTGAGGTGTGGTTTGTGGTGATTCATGTTTGGTGTGATTTATATGTTCATAATTATTATTATGAATTTTTGAGATGTGATTTATTTGTGGATTTTGTAGAAAATGAATTGATGAAATTTGGTGGTTTATGTGTAAAAATGTGGAATTTTGAAATTGGGTGAGTTATGTTTGAATTGTTGAAATTTAATTGAGGTGCTATATGCGTGTTGTGGAATTGAATTGATTGAATTTGGTGTGAATTGGAGGTAATTAAATTTGATGTGTTTGAGTTACGTAATGAGTTATTTTCAAATAAATGAGTTTGAACTGAAGTTGAAATTTTACGAAAAATTTAGAGTTGTTAAAGTTGTGAAAAAGTTCAAATTTTAACTAAGTTAAAGAGTTTGAGCAAAAAGGCAGATTGAAATTAAAAATGGTTAAAGTTAAAAATGTTACTCTTTTAACTACCCTTTGATTGAATTTAAAAAGAAAAAAAGTTTATAGTATTTTATTAACTCAAATATTTTGGTGCTTTAATAGTCAAGTATGTGAATGTGAAATTTGGACAATATTTGTTTTAAGTAAATAATATAGATTATTTAATTTTAAGAGTTTGGTGTGTGAGAAAAATTTAATTTTAGGAATTTTGTTGCGTGTGGATTAGTTTTATTGTGAACAAATTATTATAAATATTCATGTTTATGTAGTTAGCTCCTTGATTCTCGAAAAAGAATCGAGATCGTTGGCACCGAGTTAGCGGTGGAGAGAACTCTGATATATTAATATTGTTGTGGCGATTTATGGTTGAAAATTTTGGAGATTGAATATGGGGGATTAATGTTTGAAAATTATAGTGACTCATGTTTGGTGAAATTGATGTGTTCATAATTAATATTATGAATTTTTAAGAAAAAATTTATGTGTTGATTGGTGGAAAGAGAATTCAATTTAATTTATGTGTGGATTGGTGGAAAATGAATTTAATTTAATTTGTGTGGATTGAATTTGGAAATGTGATTTATGTGTGTTTGTGGAAATGTGATTTATATGTTTGAGTATGCTCTGCGTTGTATATGAAAAATCATTAGTGTCAAATGAGTATTAAAAATGGGGAATCTTTTAATAGCTGCATTTACTTAATGATTGTGGTGAAAAGAGTCAGAGTATGCTCATGCATTTCATAGTACATGGTGACCGCGATGGGGCTATGGTGATAGTGGTGACCGTGATGGGCCACAGGATGATGCCATGTGAATTTTTGGTTCATCTTATCCTTGCGGGGATTGTCGCGTCGTGCTGATCTGTGAGAGATTGCACTCTAGAATATGCTGATCTGTGAGCGATTGCACTCTAGAAAATTGTGCTGGTCTGTGAGCGACTGCACTCTTGTAGGTCGTGCTAGTCTGAGAGAGACTACACGCTAGTAAATTGAGTTGATCTGTGAGAGATTGCACCTCGGTAATTAGTACTGGTCTGTGAGAGGCTGTACAATTATGATTTACACCCCTTGAGGAGGGTTTTGGTTTGGAATTCCGGAATCATGCATTTTGGAATATACGCATTGCATTAGGGTGTTTGGCATATGAGTCATGTTTGTTATACTTTGATGATTGTATGTACATATTCGGTTGTTGTTGTGATTTGTTGTAATTACTTTGAGGTGTGAAGTTGGGTTGATTAAGTTTTGATGTATTTATGTGTTCATAATTGATTTAATGAATATTCGATGTGTGATTGAAGTGTGAATTTGTGGAGATTAATTTGGTGTTAATTACGTGTTCATAATTGATAATATTAATGTTTGAAGTGTTGATTGATTCAGAGCCATTTTAGAATTGAAAATTTGCATTTTCTCAATTGTATTCGGCTACGACAATGCAGTTTGTCAAAACTTCTTTTTTCAACATTGTTTATGCATTTTTGGACATATGAAAACCCTTTCGTCGAGTATGCTTAAACGAAAGGTTCTTTTGAGCATTTGAAAATATAAGAATTTTGCTATGTGATATTTGTTAATTTCGGTTGGTGACGTTTACAATTATTGTGGAAATCTAGGCTTTGCCCTCAGATGAGAAACAGGATCATCCTACCGGTTAGTACCATGGAGATGGGAAAGTTTGCGATTAGTTTGTCAATTAGTTTGCGACAAGAATAAATATTTTTTACTAAAGCAGATTTAGAAATTAGTGATATGATATGATGATGACTAAATATCATAAAAGATAATTGTGAGATTTTATGATTAGATTTATGTGATTAACTTTTGAGGTTAAATTTTTTTAGAGTCTGCCGAGAATACCCCAAGGGTATTAGCTGTGATCGATAAGCCTCATAGCTCCAATGTATTTTGATGTTTGAATACTTTGGATTTTTATTTCAAAAAATGATTCTGCTGCTTGTAAATATTTGTTGACTTTTGTCGTTGTGTTACGACTTAAATATTTATCCAAAAGTATTTTCTTCTTTAGTTCTTCGTTTTTATGAATTTGTTTTAAAAAAAAAATACACTCGCATTGTTAAAAATCGGGGTGTTACAATACTAAACAATGAAGAGTTATTGAGTGTTGATTTGGTTTTCAGAAGATAATTGGCATTCGCAATAATCAGTGTCTAAACTAGTTCTTACTAGTATTGTTGAGACAAAATCTCAATCTAAATGTTTTGACAATAAAAAATCTAGTTAATTAATCTTCTAATTATGATTCTAAAAATAATTTGTATTTAACATGTGTTTCTTGAATGATTAAATCAAAGATAGGTTTCAAAAAAATAAAGATCAAAGCAGAAGAAAAGAGAATCAAACTGATATGTTTAAAGTATAAACAAAAATTCAAGAACTATCTGGTTCTTAAAGCATTAAACAAAGACCATTCTTGATTACTAAAGAACAAACTGATATTGATGATTTTTGATTGATGATAGTGATGTTATAAAATTATGATGAGTTTATACGATGATCATGATTAGTTTTGATTAATGATATTATAAAATTGTGATGAAAATATTGAAGTACCCCGTACTTGATGAGATAGTGATGATTCTTAAATATGGTGCTCTTAATGGAGTAGTCTAAGCTAACGGGGGGAGAAAATAAATATTGTGAATTGTGAAGTGAAGATTATTTTGTCATCATATAGGTAGGGCCTGACAAGCCTAGTGATTCTGGGGAAGTACAACTAAATGAGCCTGATCGTGGCGGTCTGCTGTCGAGCCTTAAGGCAAGATTGATAGACCTTGGAGGTATTCCGGTGGGGAATTCCTAGGTGACTTGGAGGTAGCACTCCAAATGTCGGGAGCTACCATGCAACACACATTTACCTCGACTATCGCGTATATGTGTCTCGGGTTGAGTTGAGGAGATCTATGAGGACAGGGCCAATTTGAAATGTCCGTCCACCAGGATGGTGGCATAGTATCATGGCCTCCTAACCAAGTACTTCAGAGTTAGAATGGTACCACATTGTGAAGTAGAGTCTAAGTTCATGCATAGCATTGCATTTCCTTGTGATTGTTTTGTTGTTATTGATGTGTTTCAAAGGTAATAATAATTAGATGATTTGATGCATATTATAATGAGATAATTATTTTACTTAAGTGACTTTGATTGTAACACCCCGTTTTTCGAAGCGAGGGTGTATTTTTTTATTTTTAAAAGAACTTAAATAAAACAGAGTAAGTACATAAGGAAAAGCCTTTGGATATATAATTTAGTCATTATAATTTACAAACAGCGGAAAAGTTTTTCAAAATATAAATCCAAAGCATGTCCTGATGTCAACAATAGTACATGTACATCCTTCCAACTTAACATAAAAGTAGCCCAAAAGAAAGACATATGTGTCCTGGGTGACAGCCTAGTCTGATCATTCTATACATAACAAAACTATACGCCTTGAGTAATCTCCACACGCCCCGTGAGATCCTCCTAACGTAGCTCCAATCAAGCACTCCCATCCACATTCCCATCCGGAGGGTACGAACCGGTAGGATCATCCTGACTCTCATATGAGGGCAAAGCCTAGATTTCCACAATAGTTGTAAAGGGTCACCAACCGAAATTAACAGTTAACACATAACATTTAAGTTTTTAAATGCACAAAATACCTTTTCAACTTAGCATGCACCTTAAAAGGATTTTCCATATGCTAAAAGTTCATACAATGCTTGCCAAATGTAAATGAAATCAAATAGAGTTCTCAATCCATCAAGCAATACACAACTGAACAAAACATTGATAAATTAATGAGCAATCTGTTATCTAACTCAAAATAAGAATTTCTACTAAGCCAATCGATTTCCAAATCGATTTCCTGAAGGTTTTTAGTGAAATTTGAATTCTGGGTTTAATTCAATCGATTGGGCAATCGATTGGGCAATCAATTGACAGGATAACTGAGCCCCTGACTTAATGCCAATCGATTAGGCAATTGACTGGGCAATTGATTGGGCAATTGATTGTCAGCATAGCTGAGCCACTGACTTAATGCCAATCGATTGGGCAATCGATTTCCCTGCATATTCTTCCAAAAATACATAAACTAACTCAACCACATTCATACACAAATCCACATCTTAACACTTAGCATTTTCAACACAATCACCACGTCAACTTGAGTTTCGAAATCGTTTTACAATCTAACATACTATCACATAATTCCAAAGCATAACTCTTAATACAATCAACACAAACTCAATTAGAATCAAACACACTTACACATAATTTCAAAACATACCGCTTAACAGTTTCAACGCAATACCCACACAAACAAGATGAACCAACAAATCACATGGCATCACTTTGACTCGACAATCCTAATACAGACAAGATGAACCAACAAATCACATGGCATCACCTTGACTCGACAATCCCAACACAAATAAAATGAACCAACAAATCACATGGCATCCCTTTGACTTGACAATCCCAACGCAGACAAAATGAACCAACAAATCACATGGCATCACTTTGACTTGACAATCTCAACGCAGACATGATGAACCAACAAATCACATGGCATCACCTTGACTCGACAATCTCCACGCAGACAAGATGAACCAATAAATCACATGGCATCACCTTGGCGCGACAATCTCAACACAGACAAGATGAACCAACAAATCACATGGCATCACCTTGACTCGACAATTCATTTCTTCAAAAATCATTTTCACGACAACATTAAGTAAACGCAGTTATTAAGAGATTCCCCATTCTTAATACTCATTTAACTTAATGATTTTCACTAACAAACACACCTTAAGCAAACAGAAATATTAAGAGATTCCCCATTCTTAATACTCTTTTAACTCCAACGATTTTCAAAACAAACATTAAGTAAACAAGACATTAAGAGATTCCCCATTCTTAATTCTCATTTAACTTAAACGATTTTCCAAAACAAACACACATTAAGTAAATAAGACATTAAGAGATTCCCCATTCTTAATACTCGTTTAACTTAATGGTTTTCGAATTCGACACAAACAAACCCAAACATACTTTCACATTCAATCCTTAATTCACACCAAAACACATCAAATTCCATAATTAACAATCATGAACACGTCGAATACGACGACACAAATCAACACAATCAATTTCATATATTCAAAATCATACATACATGAGGTAAATTCATCTTCCATGAAGCATTCATCAATATAATCAAAACCTAACTCTAAGATTTTACCCCTAAAGCCTTAAATACATTTTTCCCCAAATCAACACTTTAACCCTACAAAATCCTTTTCCACACAATCACAGATAAGTCCCTAAATGCAAACTAAAAGTTTGGAAGGAGCCCTTACCTTCACTTTAGCTTTAACGTCGATTTACAGTACCGTGAACAAATCCGGTAAAATCTCCGCTCGCAACGCCGCTTCCAAAGTTAGCTCACTAGCACCGTAGTGTAGTGGTGAGCAACTTTCCCTTCTATCACTACTTGAAACGACGCTTAGATCTAGATGAAACGGGGAGATTTGAGTTTGAATCCCTAATACCGTTTTTCTTCGTTTTCGAATGAAAGGTGAAGAGTGAAGTTGAGAAATCCTTGTCATATCACCCACTATCATTTTCGAACTCAAGGGAGAGAAAAGGAATCAAAAACGAGCAACAATGGAGGAAGGGAGAAATTGAGCTTCTTGCGCAGAGGAAGAAGAAGGGAAATGCTTTCTCTCCTTTCTCTTTCTTTCCTTTGTTTTTCTTTTCCTTCCTTTTCTTTCCTTCCTATTTCTTTATATATAAACATATATATATATATATATATATATATATATATATATATATATATATATATATATATATATATATATATATATATATATATATATATTAATAATAATTAACAAATATTTCCAAAACTTTTGATATTTATTAAATTACCCTTCCACCCGTAACGCATTAAACTCTTCGCAAAAGATTCGCCGTAGTTAATTTAATTTATTTATCGACGAGTAATTCTAATTGGCATCAAATATCTTCTTGGTCATATAAATTCCAAAATATTAATAACTTTGGCTAAGAAGCCTCTGAGTTCAATATCGAAAATACACAAAAATACAAAGTACACTTAAAAATTATGGGTCTTACATTGATGTTATAGTATGATACTATTTAATTAAATATTTTGATATATCGTAAAGTGATTATGATACGGTTCTATTATGATTGTTTGTGTGTTCTTCTTACTCATATTATACTATTAACATGATTTCAAAACTCACCTTCTTCGTTGTTTGTGTTTGACTGGTTGGGCCCTGCGTTTGCGAAATCGCAGTTATTACAGGTTAATGAGTCTTGAAGTTCATGTTTGGGAGGAACCCCACTCTGATAGGTGATACCGAGAATAAGGATTTTAATTTGTATGTTACTTATTTAATTTGAATCAAATTTTGGTATGAAAACCTTAGAAGTACTAGTAAGTTTTTAGAATTAAATCAAGTAATTATACTTAAATCAAGTTCATTGAGATTAAATTGTTTTATTTGAGTAATAAAATTTGAATTGGTACATGTGTACTTTGAGAAACATGATATCCTAAATTAATTATAAAGTTTTTATTTTCTTGAAAATATAATTCTATTTATCCGCTGCAAATTTTATAGGAATATGATATAAATTATTATATATATTATTTTGGGATTTAGGGTGTCACAATGGCCCCATCGCGCTCACCATGTACTATGAAATGCATGAGCATACTCTGACTCTTTTCACCACAATCGTTAAGTAAATGCAGCTGTTAAAATATTCTCCATTTTTAATACTCATTTAACACTAATGATTTTTCATATACAACGCATAACATACTCAAACATATTTATTCACACCAATTTCAATTTCCACAAACACACATAAATCACATTTCCAAATTCAATCCACACAAATTAAATTAAATTCATTTTCCACCAATCCACACATAAATTGAATTAAATTCTCTTTCCATCATTCAATACATAAATTTTTCTTAAAAATTCATAATATTAATTATGAACACATCAATTTCACCAAACATGACTCACTATAATTTTCAAACATTAATCCCCTATATTCAATCTCCAAAATTTTCAACCATAAATCACCACAACAATATTAATATATCAGAGTTCTCCCCACCGCTAACTCGGTGCTAACGGTCTCGATTCCTTTTCGAGACTAAAGGAGCTAGCTACATAAACATGAATAATTATAACAATTTGTTCACAATAAAACTAATCCACACGCAACAAAATTCCTAAAATTAAATATTTCTCACATACCAAACTGTTAAAATTAAATAATCTATATTATTTACTTAAAACAAATATTGTCCAAATTTAACATTCACATACTCGACTATTAAAGAACCGAAATATTTGAGTTAATAAAATACTATAAATTTTGTTTTTCTTTTTTTCTTTTTAATTTCAATCTGTCTTTTTTCTCAAACTCTTTAACTTAGTTAAAATTTGAACTTTTTCACAACTTTAACAACTCTAAATTTTTCGTAAAATTTCAACTTTAGTTCAAACTCATTTATTTGAAAATAATTCATTATGTAACTCAAACACATCAAATTTAATTACCTCAAATTCACACCAAATTCAATCAATTCAATTCCACAACACGCATATAGGACCTCAATTAAATTTCAACAATTCAAACATTACTCACCCAATTTCAAAATTCCACATTTTTACACATAAACCACCAAATTTCATCAATTCATTTTCTACAAAATCGACAAATAAATCTCATCTAAAAAATTCATAATAATATTTATGAACATATAAATCACACCAAACTTGAATCACCACAAATCACACCTCAAATTTAAATTCCACTAAATTACACATAATCACATTAAATTAATTTTTCACAAAATCACACATCAAATACATCAAATTTTTTTCCCACAAAATCACAAATAATGTCCTAAATGCAAACTAAAAGTTTGGAAGGAGCCCTTACCTGTGTTGTAGCTTTAAAAAGCGATTATGGCACCACGATTAATTCCAGTAAAATTTAAGTTCGTGATGTCGCTTCGAAAACTAGCTCACTAGCACCGCTGTGTGGCAATGAGCAACTTTCTTTTCTGTCATTTCTCGAATGGAAGCTTATATCTAGTAGATAAATGAGGATTTATGTTTTATGGTTTTGGTTTTGCTTATGGAAACAGAAGAAAGATGGAGAAGAAACTAGCGAGGCCTGGGAAAATAGATTTTGCTTTCTCTCTCCTTCTAGCCTTGCCTTCCTCTCATGTGTGTGTATATATATATATATATATATAATATACTAACTTACTAAATAATATATATATATATATATATATATATATATATATATATATATATATATATATATATATAAATTCAAGACACATGTTACTTACTAATAATATATATTATAAGTAAAACTAAACCAAAAAATATCTAACAACTCTTATAGACATCTCTTCTTCAATTATTTTTTTCAAAAAAAATATCTACTCTTATCGTAACTCAACTGACAGATAAATTTTCATCAACGAGTGGTATTTGTAACAAAACTGTCCAGTATTAAATTCTTCACAACGTAAATAAATTATTTTTCGACAAATAATTTTAATCCAATTTCCAAAAAATATATTTTTGACGTTTAACTCACTAGATACCAAAAATTGGGCTAAAAGCTTAAGGAATTCAACACAAAATAACCTAAAATTGTATAATTTAGGGTTTAAAATTAAGGGTCTTACAAATAGCTTATATTTTATGACCAAACAATTGATAGCATTTTAGCGAGTGTACTGAATTGTTGCATGTAATAATAAAACGGTAGTACCGAGTGTCGAACTCAAAGATTGTGTTTTACTGTCGAATTATGTTTAATTACTAAAAATTAAACAAAAAATTTCTAAATTGATTGAAATAATATTTGAAATTAACAAAAGTAATAGAATTGAACTTTTATAATAAGAAAAATATCAGGGATGAGTTTCACTTCGAGTCTAACTTTGGTGTGACTCCAATTGCACATCTACAACTCTAGATAGGACGAAAATAATCCATATAGGTGATGTTGATTTCTCACCAAAATTCAGCACTGCACTAAAATAAAGAAGCAACACAAAATTACAAAAAATCGCTACTTAATAAAGCAAATAACAAAATAAATATTTTATTAAATACAAGAATAAAATCAACAAAATATATCAAATAACTCCTTAAATTAAGTAGTGAATAAAGATAAATAAGACTAATAACAATGAAAAATATGCATATGATGAAGAGTTATCCTAATCCCAAACTTAGTCTATTGCTTGTCCCCAAACAATAGTTAATTTCAAATTTGGTACAACTAAAATCAAGCTTAAACACAATTTCTCAAATAAAATTAAACTCAATTTTCAAAGTTCCAGCAACTACAACATATTCATCATGCTCCATAGTTGTTTACATAAATAAACAACACCATTTGTACGCTTAACATTCATTCCTCAAGTCCAATTCTGTCTTCACACAATCTCATCAAAAATTTTCTCACGTGTTTAGCAAAGGTTATGAATTTATCACTCAGATCTAGAACATGCATCACACTACCATATGCTTCAAATAATTCTAGTTAGTAATCACAATAGCAGCCTTTACTACTTGAAGTTAGGTACACATTTTTAAATTAATTTTTCCTTTTTTTTTCTTTTTTCATTTTCATTGTGAAAACTCTCGAACATTCACAAAAAAAAAAAACAAAGGTGTTATTTATCAAATTTTTTTCTTCTTTTTATTTTTCTTGATTTTTTAATTTTATTTTTGAGAACCACTACCCCAAACTTAAAAGGTTGCTATTACATGAACAACCCAAAGTTAGAACTTTACCAAGATGAGACAAATTGTTTCTTACGTAACTCCAAGTAAGGTGATTTAATTAAATTCATGTCTTTGGCTTGTAATGTGGCTAGTAACTGAAAGAAAAGGGCAAGGCTCAAAGGGGCTAGCAAGGAATAAAATTTGCATAAGGTAGCTAGAAAGGCTCAAATGACCAAACAAAATTACCTAAGTGTATGCCTCAAGTACAAGTGATGCAAGTCAGACTTAGTATAAGTTCTTATGGAATAACACATGTTTGGATAATTACACAACAAAGAATTAAAGTGTTTAGTCCCGAAAGCTCATATGTAGGATAATAAGAGAGAGTATGAAATATCCAAATTATGCCATACATGTCACTAAAAAGTTTAATTTTTTTAGTTTTTGGAAAAATTGATGACATGTTAGACTTCTACAACCATATATTAATCAACAATATATTCATTAGTTAAACTATTGGAATTGAGAAATGATATGAGCAAAGAAATATAATTTAAATTTCAAAATTCCAAACACATAGTTTAAGACCAATTTCAAGTTGTTAAAAATTCTTCATCAGAATGCATGTTTACGTACAATTAAAACGAAACAAATTCAAATAACAACAATAAGATTGCAAAAATAAAAGTTACATCTACCTATGAGTTTCCTCCCACGAAGCGGTTTTTTAAAGTTATTAGCTTGACGCCTCAACCATTTTTTAAGGTGACATATATGACAAAAAGAACATATCATACTTCTTCTTCTTTTTGTTTGGTAGAAATTCCATGAACTTGAGAAATAAATAATGTTGCTTTCATGTCCTTTTCAATTGCACATTGATGAACAAGGCATAGATTGAATCTCGAACTTCATCAATCTTTTCTTTTTTCTTTTCCTTGTTTGTGTTTTCCTCTTGCTTATCTTCTTCTACCACAACAATGAAGTCATCTTCAATCTTGAACTTCTCCTTCATATTCTCAAACTCAACCACTTGCTCAAATAACCTCTAACATTGACATTAAAATCTTTCAATTGAAATTATGTTATTCTTCATGAATTCAACCAAAATATCTTTGATGTGAAAGTCCTTGTCATCTAATTATTTGGATAGAAATTTAGGAGGTAGAATTTTTTCCCAATTGATTCTTTTCATGTAACACTCATTGTCTTCTACTTCTATGACCAATTGATATTTATATTCTAGTTGTGGGACATAGTAATCAAAACATGTTCCATTCTTATGTCCTTCTCCGCAAAAGACACACCTAAGAGGCTGAATCTGAGGGTTATATTTTAAAAATGTATCTCTCAAGATATGTCCTTCAATTATGTGTAATTCAACATATATAAGATAAGTATCACACTTTTCCAATAATTATAGTAGAATATCATCATCAAAATCTTCAATCGTCTACAATGAATAGTTATCTCAAACAAAGAGGAGACAAACCATTAGCACACGACATTATCAAGCTCTAAAGGTAAAAATAGAAAATAAAAGAAAAACATTTTTTTTTTCAAAATTTAAAATAAAAGAAAAACAAAATTTTTATTGTTGAGCAAAAAATTCAAATTAAGTAAATAAATTTTAACTCAATAGTTTTATGACAATCCCCGACAATGGTGCTAAAAACATGATAATATTTCAACAAATGTATTAAATATTTGGAAGTAATAATAAAATTGTAGTACTGAGTGTCGAAATCAATGATTCACTACAAAAAAAAGTATCTATTGTGACTCTCAGATTTTGTGATGTTTTTTTTATCTGTCACTAAAACTACTTTTAGAGACAGTTAGGGAGTCACTGTTTCTAAAAATATTATACTCTTTTTTTTTAAAAAAAAAAAAAAATTAAATGCACGAAAATCTTCTCAAGTAGAAAATAATTTTTCCATTCTTCCGATCCCTCTCATGTTTCATTAAATTCATTTCCCTTACTTCCTTCTCATAAATTTTTCCACATTCCAATTAGGGTGATTTTTTTTCTTCCCATTTTCCCTAATTGAAATCACTTTGCATCTCTAGTAACAATTTGATTTCCTTCGACTTTCTTCTTCGATTCATATTCTTCTTCAATCTTTTTGTTCAATCATATTTATCTCGTAACAATCAAGCAGACTCAATTTTTCCCTTCTTCACTCTTGTAGCAATCCGATTTTTTGCGATTCAATTTAATTTTTATTCTCTCAAATCGTAAAATCGTTCATCTTCTCTCAAATTATTTTTCTGCTCATTTCGATTTGATTTTTGTTCATCCAATTTTGATGAATTTTGTTCGTAAAAATTAAGTTCTTTCATCTCAAGTAAATGAATATTGTTCTTCTGTCACAATTTCCTCGAAATCCATTTCCTTCAAGACCTCTTCACCGGATTATCAGGCTCTGCTGTTGACTTCACATATAACTCTTCTTCTCAAATCTATGACAATGTCGTTTCAAAGTGTCAGATTCTTCAAGGCAGATATTGGGTGGCTTCCTGTGTTATTGTGATAGCCAACTATATTCAGTAAGTTGTAGAACTACTCTTCAATTCATGTTGATGTATAAGTTGTAGCCTCTAGTAGCAATTTTCTACATCTTAATACTGGTAATTGAAAAAGCACATAACATGTTAAATACTAATGACAATATTCATGAGCAATGAACATTTGTTTACATTGATTTCAGTCTTAGCTTTACATGATCCACATGTGAAAAAATCACTAAAACATGTTGCATAAAAATGATGGCTTTTTTCCTGAACTTTCATACGTATTTGCCTATATACTTGATTTCGATCTTTAGATTAGGACCCTATGTATCACCTCTTATTTTATAAAGTGCATATTATTTTTTTGATTATGAATTAGGGATTACTTTTTCTTTGTTTGATTTTTAATTCCTCTTATAGGTTATTAAGTTTTGCCATTAAATCCATCTAAGGCCAGTTCAATCATTTCCATCTCAATGCTTTTGTTTCTAATAATTCCTTTTACACTCTGAATGCAACATTTCTTAAAATAAATTTTAGATTTTTTTAGGATTGACTTTTTCCCTTTTTCTTGACTCTCCTTTGCCTTTTTTCTTTCTTTCTAAATCTATGACTGAACTAGCAAATATTTCTTTATATCTATTTCAAAATGTAGTATTTAATTAATTACTGCAATACCATAGAATCATACACACTAAGAGTAGTACAATAATAGTTTATTCATTATTCCGATGTGAAGTGCGGTGAAAATTAAAGGTTGTATACAAAGTTGGTATCAGCCGACATAAATTAGTGAAAGTTATTTTGAAGGAAAGTTGATGAAATCCTTGAGCAAACATCCATTCAGTCAGATCTTACTAGTATGTGGTTAGAGTAGTTTGTAACTAGTATTAATAATGTTGTTTTGAGTGCAGTAGACCTGTTGGTTTCTTCATATATGTAATATTTAAGGTGTGTGTATCAATACCTTCTACGGGAAACCATCTCAGAATAATTGTCTTGACTTTGCATATGAATTTTGAAGCTTTATTTGGGTATGGTATCATTCTAGGTCTTATCATGACAGGGAGCATTATAATAGTGTTCGGTTAAAGGATGATCACTGTGATGGACCTACAAGGTCGATTGTAATTAAGGTTCTTATTGGAATTTTATTCTTAATTCTCAAATTAATGTTAAGAGTTAATTAAGAGTAAGTAGCTAATTACTTATTAAATCTAGTTTGTGAAAACCGGATGCCGATCTTTCAGCGCCATCCCATCAAACGAAAGCTAGAGCTAGCAAACCCTATGAGAAAGTTGGTAGGCAAACTTTTCAGTCGGGGCCCGCAAAGGTGGTTATGGCTGGAAGTGGATGTGAAAACTGAGAAAAGGTGGAACAGGTGCATTAAGTGGATGATTTTTTCTTTGTCTGAACTCCTGCAGCTTGGTTTTTTTTTTTTTTTTCCTTTGGAAATTAACAACTCTACATGTAAGTATAAATTCTTTGTTGCAGATTCTAGATTAGGTAAATGGAGATGTTGGTGCCGCAATAGAGTTTTTCTAATGCATTTTTTTTATTTTTTATAATAGTACTAGTAGCAGTAGATTCTAGTTCAAATTTCATTGTACGTGCCAACTCAGTAGTAAGAGTTTGATTTTGTAAATTTCAAGAGACATATTTCAAATTCTGTTGGTTAATTTGTTCACTTTATTAAATAATAATTTTCCTCTTTTCAATATTTTAAAAGAAATTCATTCAAATTTTATTCTTTAATTTACGTATGATTAATATGCCTTGACCATATGAAAGTGAAACCATGTGCAATATTGTTCACATGATGTTTACTAGTTCTTCACATTCTAATTTTTTCTACAGATATAAATCATCTCCTCTCCTGAGGAAGTAGCACTATCTTGCGATGTCACATTTGCCATGCTTGGTGATCATCAAAGTGGGGTGTGTGTATATTTCTGTATGGTTTTTTATTTTAAAGCTCATCTAGAATTTATGAGGTAGTTGTATTTGTTCTATTCCATATTAGGTGCATGTTGTTTGCGGGAAGCATGGAGCTGCAAATGGAATGGATCCAGGAAAAGGGTGCTATACTTAAATTCAAAGTTAAAAAGTATTTTTATTTGATTGCTACAATTTGACATTTAATAGCATTTGAAATAAATATTGATATATGCTATTGAAACTTTTCCCTCTAATTTGATTAGACTATGTCTATCTATAGTATAATCTCGTTGCATATATTTTCATATCATTATAATGTCTGCAAGTCATATAGCTACTCGATTGTTTACTTTTTGAAATAATTAAATGGTAGGATGATATTGTATGTCAGCTTATGGTGTATATATGTTGTGATGTGCTTCCTTAGTCTGATAACAAAGTTGATATCTTTTATATTTTTAGATACGTGGATGTATCAACTGTTGACGGGGACACTACTAAATTGTTAATGAACACATAAAATCCACCGGAGTATTATTTTTTGAGGTTTGGTTGTTTATACTTTCCCTACCTATTCTCTATGGAACATACAGGGGCTCTTCAATTTGGATTTGCATTATTCGTTGCTTGCTTTTGTTGGATGATTAAATGAATATGTAAGTTTTAACACTTGGGAAGCCATTTCTATCTACCTACAGGCTCCATTTCGAGGTTCCAAAAAGCCAGCAGAAGATAATTGATATTTCTTACAGCAGGTGAATATTCTTCTTCCAGTACTAATAACTTTCTTCCAAAGCAAACAATTAATTCATATAACTTGTATGCTTTATGCTTCAATGCAGTCCAAATTTTACCTTGGTGATGTTGGAAATGGACCTGCAATGAAACTTGTTGTGAATATGATCATGGGCAGGTCTTTTAAAACTTGGTTCCTCCTATTTTGCTTCTATTTGAGTTTCTGTTGATGATTAAGGCGACATCATTTCTTTCTCTCCTTTTCTGAAGGTTTGTTTCTCACTGAGAAAGTTGGGCTGGAACCAAAAGTTGTAGTGGAGGTATTCAGTTATTCACATATAGTCTACGAAATTGACATTTCCATGGGTTTCACATGGTTTGCATGGATATTTGTAGTTACTACTCACATTGTTTTATTTGTTTCTAATTTAGATCTAACTGATCATCACACGGTTGAAATATAGTGAACCGTAATTTATGGCTTTTGTTGATAAGTTTTGTTGTCAATAATTTATTAAAGCCCTTTAAACCTTTCATCTATCACTTTGGGATGCAATAACTTTGACAGTTGAGTAACATCATTGACTTCTTTCTCTAATGTGATTTATAAGTCTGCTAACCATTATTAGCTAGCTGCATGAGAATGATAATTAGTGATGCCAATGCAAAGAGAAATTATAACGTAGATAAATTTATTTTCACACTTGTGTCATGTCATCTAGTAAAATACTTTAAGTTCCAAGGTTGAGTTCTTTTACTGGTAGTAGAATGCTTTAAGTTCCAAGATTGAGTTTCAATAACATTAGATAATAAAAATAAATTAGAAATTTTAATTTAATTTATTGGTATTAATAATTTAAAATTACAATTATTAGGGAGATAAAACAAAATAAATTTAATTTAATAAATAATAATAAGTTTTAGTGACTGACAATATCGTAGGAATAAATTAATTCTTTATTTATAAAAATAAATTAGAAATTTAAATTTAATTTACCGGTATTAATAATTTAGAATTACAATTAGTAGAGAGATAAAATAAATTTAATTTTATAAATAATAATAAGATTTAGTGACAGACAATACCGTAGGAATACATCAATTCTTTATTTATATTTATCTAGTTTTTTGTGACATACAGTAACGTAGGAATGGATCAATTATTTATTTATATTTATCAAGTTTTTAGTGACAGACAATACCGTAAGAATAGAACAATTCTTTATTTATATTTATCTAGTTTTTAGTGACAATCATTATTGTAGTAGAAATAAAAAACATGTAGTGACAGTTCTCAAAGCATAGCAAGACGCCCGCTTAATGTTGACAGTGGTCTAGGTGTCTTTCAAAGTATTATTGACCTTTACTTACAATTTTGACTTTTAGGGACAAACTTTGTTTGTCACTAGAAGTCATTTTTCTTGTAGTAAATGCGTTTTACTATTGAATTATGTTTAATTACTAAAATTGAAAAAAAATATTTATAAATTTATTGAAATAATATTTGAAATTAACAAGAGTAATAGAATTGAATCTTTATAATAAGAAAAATGTCATGGATGAGTTTCACTTCGAGTCTAACTTCGATTTCTAATTTGATCCTAGTTACTAAAATTCTTTATTAAAATATTATCAAATTCTCTGTATTATTCTTGCCCTAATGTCTTAGTGACAAAACCTTAAATTACAAACTAATCCCTAATTCCTTAGCGGATTCAAGATTAGAATTAAGTCTTACATTACAAGAACTCTCTTATTAAACTACAATCTCTTCAATCAATTCAATTGGTTTCATGACCTTCATCTATCCCTAGACTACAATATGATGAATTTATCATCTCAAGCATTTGTAAAGTCTTCTTCTGTTTCAAAATACGAATCGTAAAATATTTTAAAGTTGATCAAGCAATAAAAAGCATTAAGCACAGAGATAAAAAATAATTCAATAAACTTATTCTTATAACTAGAAAAAAAATCAGACAAATAATGGTTTCATCTTGTTTCACTCATCCCTAAAAAATAGGGTTTAATTACTCATGACAATAATACAAAAGGTAAAGATTAAAGAAGAATTACAAGAAAGATTCATGAATGATTCTTGATAAAACTCCTCCAATGGTGTTAGAAACAGTTGTCACTAAGTGTCACTGTTAGGGCACAAGTCTCCAAACTTCTCAATAGCCAAAAAGATCAATAGAAGGTGAGAAAAATGTGTTTTTACACATTCTATAGCGTTTCACACACCACGGGCCTGATATTTGCGCTTCAGGCATGCATGGACAAATTAAGGACTACATAAATGTTCCCTGAGCATGGCATTTGTGCTTCAGGCTCATAGCATATGTTGTCTGACATTTACTGCATTTTTCTCCTCTTTTGAGTCTAGAGGAAAGGGGCCAGAGAAAGTGAGTAGAGGAAGTCATTAGAAGAAGTGACCAGAGGATGAGATAAGAGGAACACAAAGTATACATGTCTGTGTCTAAATACATGCCTCTGCAAGTAACGAGCCTTTGAAGGTTACATAGATTGCCTTTGATGTATGAGTCTAATGTTTGGGTTTGAAAAATGGGCCTGAAGACTTCCTTTGAAGAATGGCTCTGAAACTAAGTTTGGAGAATGCTTTTAAAGACTGTTTGAAGATTAAATTTGAAGCATGCCTCCAAAGGCCTTCCATGTCTCTGATGGGCAAAAAATCAACATGTCTTAGAAGAGTTCATATCAATGTATAATTAAGTCTGAAGAAATTGTTCAAATCATAAACTCAAAGCACATAATCCGATGATCAAAATGGTGAAACACACTCCCAATGTTGCCTCTAATATGCAGCCTCTAATGTTGCACTAACTATGAACATTCAACATGATGATTTTCTCAATGCCACTAATTCTAAATAATTCGATTCGACCTTTAGCTATCATTATTCAAGAAACATGTTATCTCACAACAACTAGAAAGTTAAGCCTTTAATGGAAAGTCAAGTTCTAAAATTGAAACTTTTTTAACTTATTTACTATCGCCTTGAACTATTTTTGCCGCAACTACATGAGTGAAATATGTTATTACGAGAATTAAAGAAAAGAAATTAAGATAAAGTATATTTTTTTAAACTCTTAGAAGAATAAGGGAAACGAACCTCGATAAATCGGAATTTAACCAAAAAGTATGTAATGTTTGGCCAATGATAATTCTAGTTAGGATTAAAACTTGAGTTATCTTAAAAAATTCATCTTTAATAGTATCTCATTGACCACCCTTGAATTGTGACGTGTATATTTACAACAACTAGAAAAACATTAAAAAAATACTAGTAAAAAAAATATTGTTGATTTTTCATTTTCTTTTCATCGAAAAGGGTAACGTCAGTAATAAACATATTTCATTGTAAGCGGTTACTGTCTAGTTGATAGAAAGTTTATAATTGATATTGAATTTTTTATTTGTGATGACCTCTTAATTTTCTTTATTAAATAATTAATACCACTTTTAAAATTTTCATTTAACTTGAAGATAATTTTCAGTTTTTGAAAATATAATAAATCAATCTAGATTGGTGTCTAGTTGTATTCCTATTGTTGGTGTTATTTCCCCAAAATACGCAACATCTTTCTTCCAATTTTATATATTTAACTAATATTATTTTTTTAAGTGCTTTGTAAAATTGAAAATCTAAAAAGAGTTCAAATACGCTTATTTCTATCCCATAGTTCGGGTAGAGATGGACCCACCATCACAAGTGAATTCATCATTGCTTTGTTATTGTACACTAATTAGGAATCGAACTCGGGACTCTATATTAATATGCAGTTATATACCACTAGACCACCAATGTTTGATTTATTTGATTTTTCTAATTTTTCTAATTTTATTTATTTAAAATACCGACGAATACTTAACGATTACGTTTGTTGATATTTTGGTGTTTTGCGACATTTGTTTCCTTCAAGTATATAAGTCACACAAATAAAATAATTTCATTTATCATTTTATTTACTCCTACATTTTTCATTTTTTTTTCATTGAAAAGACTATTGTAGGTAATAGATATATCCCATTGTAACTAATACACTTATTTTCGTCCCGTAGTTCGGGTATTGATGGACCCACCATCACAAGCGAATTCATCATTGCTTTGTAATTGTACACTAGTTAGGAATCGAACCCAGGTCTCAGTATCTTTTTTTTAACTGTTTGATGGATGAGGGGTACAAACTTGATATATCGAAGTTCGATCAAAAAGTATGTAATGTTTGGCCAATCATTTTTCTAGCTAGGATTAAAACTTTAGTTATCATGCACAATTCGGCCTCAACAACAGTTGATAGACCACCCATAGATTGTGGCACATATATTTAGAACAACTTAAAAAGCATTAAAAAATTGAAAGTCTAAAAGGAGCTCAAATACGCTTATTTCGGTCCCGTAGGTCGGTATTGATGGACCCACCATCATAATCGAATTCATCATTGCTTTGTAATTGTAGACTAGTTAGGAATCGAACCCAGGTCTTGAGATAAATATGCAGTTATCTACCACTAGACCACTAGTGTTTGTTTTGTTTGATTTCTCTAATTTGCATATTTAAGACACCAATGAATACATAAGGTTTACGTTTGTTGATATTTTTGTCTTTTGCCAAATTTGTTTACTGCGAGTATCTCTATAAATTTTTACTTTATTTGAAAATTATGTTTACGACATACATTGGGTTACTTAAATAATGTAATCTTTATGCAATTTATATGGTGTCTCAGAGGATGTTTGTGAAGAAGTGCGATACTTCTTTTACTTTTTAATGATCACCTTTAACTTTTTTTGTTGAAACTAATTCACAAGAATTTTACTTTAATTAGAAATTTTGCCTTAAACTTATTATTTCATTTTTTCTAAAAATAATTTTTGACCACACATAAGTGGAAGATGTTATTACGACAACTAAAGCGAATAAATTAAGATAAAGTATCTTTTTATTAACTCTTTGATGGACGAGAGGTACAAACATGATATATTGAAGTTCGATCAAAAAGTATGTAATATTTGGCCTATGATTTTTCTAGCTAGGATTAAAACTTTAGTTATCTTGAACAATTCTGCCTCAACAAAAATTGATAGACCACCCATAAATTGTGACATGTATGTTTAGAACAACTTAAAAAGCATTAAAAAATTACGAATAGTACCCAAAAAAATTTGTTGAATTTCCCTTTTGCTTACTCCTATGATTTTTTATTTTCTTTTCGTTGATAAAGGTGTTGTCGGTAATAGACATATCCCATTTATATATTTAACTAATGTTTATTTCTTAAGTGGTCACGACATTAATATGCAGTTATCTACCACTAGACTACTAGTGTTTGTTTTGTTTGATTTCTCAAATTTTTATATTTAAGACACCATCCAATACATAAGGGTTATGTTTGTTGATATTTTGGTCGTTTGCCAAATTTGTTTACTGCTAGTATATCTATAAATTTTTATTTTATTTGAAAATGATGTTTACGACATACATTGGGTTACTTAAAATAGGTAATGTTTATACAATCTATATGGTGTCTCGAAGGATGTTTGTGATGAAGTGCGATACCTCTTTAACTTTTTTTATTATCCCCTTTAACATTTTTGTTGCAAATAGTTCACAAAAATTCTACTTTAATTAGAAATTTTGCTTTAAGCTTACTATTTGCTTTTTTCTAAAAATAATTTTTGACAACACAAAATTGGAAGATGTTATTACGACAGTTAAAGCGAATAAATTAAGATAAAGTATATTTTTTTTAACTGTTTGATGGATGAGGGGAACAAACTTGATATATCGAAGTTCGATCAAAAAGTATGTTATGATTGGCCAATCATTTTTCTAGCTAGGATTAAAACTTTAGTTATCATGCTTAATTCAGCCTCAACTACAATTGATAGACCACCCATAGATTGTGGCAAGTATATTTAGAACAACTTTAAAAGCATTAAAAAATTGAGAGTCTAAAAGGAGCTCAAATACGCTTATTTTTGTCCCGTAGTTTGGGTATTGATGGACACACCATCACAAGCGAATTCATCAATGCTTTGTAATTGTACACTAGTTAGGAATTGAACCCAGTCTAAAAGGAGCTCAAATACGCTTATTTTCATCCCGTAGTTCGGGAATTGAAGGACCCACCATCACAAGCGAATTCATCATTGCTTTGTAATTGTACACAAGTTTGGAATCGAACCCAGGTCTCGACATTAATATGCAGTTATCTACCACTAGACTACTAGTGTTTGTTTTGTTTGATTTCTCTAATTTTTATATTTAAGACACCAACAAATACATAAGGGTTATGTTTGTTGATATTTTGGTCTTTTGCCAAATTTGTTTACTGCTAGTATATCTATAAATTTTTATTTTATTTGAAAATGATGTTTACGACATACATTGGGTTACTTAAAATATTTAATGTTTATACAATCTATATGGTGTCTCGGAGGATGTTTTTATCTTTTTTATTATCACCTTGAACTATTTTTGTTGCAAATAGTTCACAAAAATTCTACTTTAATTAGAAATTTTGCATTAAGCTTACTATTTGATCTTTTCTAACAATAATTTTTGGCAACACAAAATTGGAAGATGTTATTACGACAGTTAAAGCGAATAAATTAAGATAAAGTATCTTTTTTTTAACTGTTTGATGGGTGAGGGGAACAAACTTGATATATTGAAGTTCGATCAAAAAGTATGTAATGATTGGCCAATCATTTTTCTAGCTAGGATTAAAACTTTAGTTATCATGCTCAATTCAGCCTCAATAACAATTGATAGACCACCCACAGATTGTGGCATGTATATTTAGAACAACTTAAAAAGCATTAAAAAATTGAATGTCTAAAACGAGCTCAATTACGCTTATTTTCGTCCCGTAGTTCGGGTATTGATGGACCCACCATCACAAGCGAATTCATCATTGCTTTGTAATTGTAAACAAAGTTAGGAATTGAACCCAGGTCTCGACATTAATATGCAGTTATCTACCACTAGACTACTAGTGTTTGTTTTGTTTGATTTCTCAAATTGTTATATTTAAGACACCATCCAATACATAAGGGTCATGTTTGTTGATATTTTGGTCTTTTGCCAAATTTGTTTACTGCTAGTATATCTATAAATTTTTATTTTATTTGAAAATGATGTTTACGACATACATTGGGTTACTTAAAATATGTAATGTTTATATAATCTATATGGTGTCTCGAAGGATGTTTGTGATGAAGTGCGATACTTCTTTAACTTTTTTATTATCACCTTGAACTGTTTTTGTTGCAAATAGTTCACAAAAATTCTACTTTAATTAGAAATTTTGCTTTAAGCTTACTATTTGATTTTTTCTAAAAATAATTTTTGACAAAACAAAATTGGAAGATGTTATTACGAAAGTTAAAGCGAATAAATTAAGATAAAGTATCTTTTTTTTAACTGTTTGATGGATGAGGGGAACAAACTCGATATATTGAAGTTCCATCAAAAAGTATGTAATGATTGGCCAATCATTTTTCTAGCTAGGATTAAAACTTTAGTTATCATGCTTAATTCAGCCTCAACAACAATTGACAGACCACCCATAGATATTGGCAAGTATATTTAGAACAACTTAAAAAGCATTAAAAAATTTAAAGTCTAAAAGGAGCTCAAATACGCTTATTTTCTTCCCGTAGTTCGGGTATTGATGGACCCACCATCACAAGCGAATTCATCATTGCTTTGTAATTGTACACTAGTTAGGAATTGAACCCACGTCTCTACATAAATATCCAGTTATCTACCACTAGACCACTAGTGTTTGTTTTGTTTGATTTCTCTAATTTGCATATTTAAGACACCAACGAATACATAAGGTTTACGTTTGTTGATATTTTTGTCTTTTGCCAAATTTGGTTTATTGCTAGTATCTCTATAAATTTTTACTTTATTTGAAAATTATGTTTACGACATACATTGGGTTACTTAAATAATGTTATCTTTATGCAATTTATATGGTGTCTCAGAAGATGTTTGTGAACAAGTGCGATACTTCTTTTACTTTTTAATTATCACCTTTAACTTTTTGTTGAAACTAGTTCACTATAATTTTACTTTAATTAGAAATTTTGCCTTAAACTTATTATTTGATTTTTTCTAAAAATAATTTTTGACCACACATAAGTGGAAGATGTTATTACGACAACTAAAGCGAATAAATTAAGATAAAGTATCTTTTTATTAACTCTTTGATGGACGAGAGGTACAAACATGATATATTGAAGTTCGATAAAAAA
>JBBPBR010000006.1:17048684-17125466 GCA_037974775.1 Cicer pinnatifidum
ATAATTTTACTTTAATTAGAAATTTTGCCTTAAACTTATTATTTGATTTTTTCTAAAAATAATTTTTGACCACACATAAGTGGAAGATGTTATTACGACAACTAAAGCGAATAAATTAAGATAAAGTATCTTTTTATTAACTCTTTGATGGACGAGAGGTACAAACATGATATATTGAAGTTCGATAAAAAAGTATGTAATATTTGGCCAATGATTTTTCTAGCTAGGATTAAAACTTTAGTTATCTTGAACAATTCGGCCTCAACAAAAACTGATAGACCACCCATAAATTGTGACATGTATATTTAGAACAACTTAAAAAGCATTAAAAAATTACGAATAGTACCCAAAAAAATTTGTTGATTTTCCCTTTTGTTTACTCCTATGATTTTTTATTTTCTTTTCGTCGAAAAATGTGTTGTCGGTAAGAAGGTGTTGTCGGTAATAGACATATCCCATTTATATATTTAACTAATGTTTATTTCTTAAGTGGTTTGTAAAATTGAAAGTCTAAAAGGACAACTTAAAAAGCATTAAAAAATTACGAATAGTACCCAAAAAAATTTGTTGATTTTCCCTTTTGTTTACTCCTATGATTTTTTATTTTCTTTTCGTCGAAAAAGGTGTTGTCGGTAATAGACATATCCCATTTATATATTTAACTAATGTTTATTTCTTAAGTGGTTTGTAAAATTGAAAGTCTAAAAGGAGCTCAAATACGCTTATTTTCATCCCGTAGTTCGGGTATTGATGGACCCACCATCACAAGCGAATTCATCATTGCTTTGTAATTGCACACAAGTTAGGAATCGAACCCAGGTCTCGACATTAATATGCAGTTATCTACCACTAGACTACTAGTGTTTGTTTTGTTTGATTTCTTTAATTTTTATATTTAAGACACCAACAAATACATAAGGGTTATGTTTGTTGATATTTTGGTCTTTTGCCAAATTTGTTTACTGCTAGTATATCTATAAATTTTTATTTTATTTGAAAATGATGCTTACGACATACATTGGGTTACTTAAAATATTTAATGTTTATACAATCTATATGGTGTCTCGGAGGATGTTTTTAACTTTTTTATTATCACCTTGAACTATTTTTGTTGCAAATAGTTCACAAAAATTCTACTTTAATTAGAAATTTTGCATTAAGCTTACTATTTGATCTTTTCTAACAATAATTTTTGGCAACACAAAATTGGAAGATGTTATTACGACAGTTAAAGCGAATAAATTAAGATAAAGTATCTTTTTTTTAACTGTTTGATGGGTGAGGGGAACAAACTTGATATATTGAAGTTCGATCAAAAAGTATGTAATGATTGGCCAATCATTTTTCTAGCTAGGATTAAAACTTTAGTTATCATGCTCAATTCAGCCTCAACAACAATTGATAGACCACCCACAGATTGTGGCATGTATATTTAGAACAACTTAAAAAGCATTAAAAAATTGAAAGTCTAAAAGGAGCTCAATTACGTTTATTTTCGTCCCGTAGTTCGGGTATTGATGGACCCACCATCACAAGCGAATTCATCATTGCTTTGTAATTGTAAACAAAGTTAGGAATTGAACCCAGGTCTCGACATTAATATGCAGTTATCTACCACTAGACTACTAGTGTTTGTTTTGTTTGATTTCTCAAATTGTTATATTTAAGACACCATCCAATACATAAGGGTTATGTTTGTTGATATTTTGGTCTTTTGCCAAATTTGTTTACTGCTAGTATATCTATAAATTTTTATTTGATTTGAAAATGATGTTTACGACATACATTGGGTTACTTAAAATATGTAATGTTTATATAATCTATATGGTGTCTCGAAGGATGTTTGTGATAAAGTGCGATACTTCTTTAACTTTTTTATTATCACCTTGAACTGTTTTAGTTGCAAATAGTTCACAAAAATTCTACTTTAATTAGAAATTTTGCTTTAAGCTTACTATTTGATTTTTTCTAAAAATAATTTTTGACAAAACAAAATTGGAAGATGTTATTACGACAGTTAAAGCGAATAAATTAAGATAAAGTATCTTTTTTTTAACTGTTTGATGGATGAGGGGAACAAACTCGATATATTGAAGTTTCATCAAAAAGTATGTAATGATTGGCCAATCATTTTTCTAGCTAGGATTAAAACTTTAGTTATCATGCTTAATTCAGCCTCAACAACAATTGATAGACCACCCATAGATATTGGCAAGTATATTTAGAACAACTTAAAAAGCATTAAAAAATTTAAAGTCTAAAAGGAGCTCAAATACGCTTATTTTCGTCCCGTAGTTCGGGTATTGATGGACCCACCATCACAAGCGAATTCATCATTGCTTTGTAATTGTACACTAGTTAGGAATTGAACCCAGGTCTCTACATAAATATCCAGTTATCTACCACTAGACCACTAGTGTTTGTTTTGTTTGATTTCTCTAATTTGCATATTTAAGACACCAACGAATACATAAGGTTTACGTTTGTTGATATTTTTGTCTTTTGCCAAATTTTGTTTATTGCTAGTATCTCTATAAATTTTTACTTTATTTGAAAATTATGTTTACGACATACATTGGGTTACTTAAATAATGTAATCTTTATGCAATTTATATGGTGTCTCAGAAGATGTTTGTGAACAAGTGCGATACTTCTTTTACTTTTTAATTATCACCTTTAACTTTTTGTTGAAACTAGTTCACAATAATTTTACTTTAATTAGAAATTTTGCCTTAAACTTATTATTTGATTTTTTCTAAAAATAATTTTTGACCACACATAAGTGGAAGATGTTATTACGACAACTAAAGCGAATAAATTAAGATAAAGTATCTTTTTATTAACTCTTTGATGGACGAGAGGTACAAACATGATATATTGAAGTTCGATAAAAAAAGTATGTAATATTTGGCCAATGATTTTTCTAGCTAGGATTAAAACTTTAGTTATCTTGAACAATTCGGCCTCAACAAAAACTGATAGACCACCCATAAATTGTGACATGTATATTTAGAACAACTTAAAAAGCATTAAAAAATTACGAATAGTACCCAAAAAAATTTGTTGATTTTCCCTTT
Source organism: Cicer pinnatifidum (assembly GCA_037974775.1). NCBI lineage: Eukaryota > Viridiplantae > Streptophyta > Magnoliopsida > Fabales > Fabaceae > Cicer > Cicer pinnatifidum. The sequence continues at coordinate 17,051,762 of JBBPBR010000006.1, forward strand.
TGTTTACTCCTATGATTTTTTATTTTCTTTTCGTCGAAAAAGGTGTTGTCGGTAGGAAGGTGTTGTCGGTAATAGACATATCCCATTTATATATTTAACTAATGTTTATTTCTTAAGTGGTTTGTAAAATTGAAAGTCTAAAAGGACAACTTAAAAAGCATTAAAAAATTACGAATAGTACCCAAAAAAATTTGTTGATTTTCCCTTTTGTTTACTCCTATGATTTTTTATTTTCTTTTCGTCGAAAAAGGTGTTGTCGGTAATAGACATATCCCATTTATATATTTAACTAATGTTTATTTCTTAAGTGGTTTGTAAAATTGAAAGTCTAAAAGGAGCTCAAATACGCTTATTTTCATCCCGTAGTTCGGGAATTGAAGGACCCACCATCACAAGCGAATTCATCATTGCTTTGTAATTGTACACAAGTTTGGAATCGAACCTAGGTCTCGACATTAATATGCAGTTATCTACCACTAGACTACTAGTGTTTGTTTTGTTTGATTTCTCAAATTTGTATATTTAAGACACCAACAAATACATAAGGGTTATGTTTGTTGATATTTTGGTCTTTTGCCAAATTTTTTTACTGCTAGTATATCTATAAATTTTTATTTTATTTGAAAATGATGTTTACGACATACATTGAGTTACTTAAAATATGTAATGTTTATATAATCTATATGGTGTCTCGAAGGATGTTTGTGATGAAGTGCGATACTTCTTTAACTTTTTTATTATCACCTTGAACTGTTTTTGTTGCAAATAGTTCACAAAAATTCTACTTTAATTAGAAATTTTGCTTTAAGCTTACTATTTGATTTTTTCTAAAAATAATTTTTGACAAAACAAAATTGGAAGATGTTATTACGACAGTTAAAGCGAATAAATTAAGATAAAGTATCTTTTTTTTAACTGTTTGATGGATGAGGGGAACAAACTCGATATATTGAAGTTCCATCAAAAAGTATGTAACGATTGGCCAATCATTTTTCTAGCTAGGATTAAAACTTTAGTTATCATGCTTAATTCAGACTCAACAACAATTGATAGACCACCCATAGATATTGGCAAGTATATTTAGAACAACTTAAAAAGCATTAAAAAATTTAAAGTCTAAAAGGAGCTCAAATACGCTTATTTTCGTCCCGTAGTTCGGGTATTGATGGACCCACCATCACAAGCGAATTCATCATTGCTTTGTAATTGTACACTAGTTAGGAATTGAACCCAGGTCTCTACATAAATATCCAGTTATCTACCACTAGACCACTAGTGTTTGTTTTGTTTGATTTCTCTAATTTGCATATTTAAGACACCAACGAATACATAAGGTTTACGTTTGTTGATATTTTTGTCTTTTGCCAAATTTTGTTTATTGCTAGTATCTCTATAAATTTATACTTTATTTGAAAATTATGTTTACGACATACATTGGGTTACTTAAATAATGTAATCTTTATGCAATTTATATGGTGTCTCAGAAGATGTTTGTGAACAAGTGCGATACTTCTTTTACTTTTTAATTATCACCTTTAACTTTTTGTTGAAACTAGTTCACAATAATTTTACTTTAATTAGAAATTTTGCCTTAAACTTATTATTTGATTTTTTCTAAAAATAATTTTTGACCACACATAAGTGGAAGATGTTATTACGACAACTAAAGCGAATAAATTAAGATAAAATATCTTTTTATTAACTCTTTGATGGACGAGAGGTACAAACATGATATATTGAAGTTCGATAAAAAAGTATGTAATATTTGGCCAATGATTTTTCTAGCTAGGATTAAAACTTTAGTTATCTTGAACAATTCGGCCTCAACAAAAACTGATAGACCACCCATAAATTGTGACATGTATATTTAGAACAACTTAAAAAGCATTAAAAAATTACGAATAGTACCCAAAAAAATTTGTTGATTTTCCCTTTTGTTTACTCCTATGATTTTTTATTTTCTTTTCATCGAAAAAGGTGTTGTCGGTAATAGACATATCCCATTTATATATTTAACTAATGTTTATTTCTTAAGTGGTTTGTAAAATTGAAAGTCTAAAAGGAGCTCAATTACGCTTATTTTCGTCCCGTAGTTCGGGTATTGATGGACCCACCATCACAAGCGAATTCATCATTGCTTTGTAATTGTAAACAAAGTTAGGAATCGAACCCAGGTCTCGACATTAATATGCAGTTATCTACCACTAGACTACTAGTGTTTGTTTTGTTTGATTTCTCAAATTTGTATATTTAAGACACCAACAAATACATAAGGGTTATGTTTGTTGATATTTTGGTCTTTTGCCAAATTTGTTTACTGCTAGTATATCTATAAATTTTTATTTTATTTGAAAATGATGTTTACGACATACATTGGGTTACTTAAAATATGTAATGTTTATACAATCTATATGGTGTCTCGGAGGATGTTTGTGATGAAGTGCGATACTTCTTTAACTTTTTTATTATCACCTTGAACTATTTTTGTTGCAAATAGTTCACAAAAATTCTACTTTAATTAGAAATTTTGCATTAAGCTTACTATTTGATTTTTTCTAAAAATAATTTTTGACAACACAAAATTGGAAGATGTTATTACGACAGTTAAAGCGAATAAATTAAGATAAAGTATATTTTTTTTAATTTTTTGATGGATGAGGGGAACAAACTTGATATATTGAAGTTCGATCAAAAAGTATGTAATGATTGGCCAATCACTTTTCTAGCTAGGATTAAAACTTTAGTTATCATGCTCAATTCAGCCTCAACAACAATCGATAGACCACCCACAGATTGTGGCATGTATATTTAGAACAACTTAAAAAGCATTACAAAATTTAAAGTCTAAAAGGAACCCAGGTCTCGACATTAATATGCAGTTATCTACCACTAGACTACTAGTGTTTGTTTTGTTTGATTTCTCTAATTGTTATATTTAAGACACCATCCAATACATAAGGGTTATGTTTGTTGATGTTTTGGTCTTTTGCCAAATTTGTTTACTGCTAGTATATCTATAAATTTTTATTTTATTTGAAAATGATGTTTACGACATACATTGGATTACTTAAAATATGTAATGTTTATACAATCTATATGGTGTCTCGAAGGATGTTTGTGATGGAGTGCGATACTTCTTTAACTTTTTTATTATCTCCTTGAACTATTTTTGTTGCAAATAGTTCACAAAAATTCTACTTTAATTAGAAGTTTTGCTTTAAGCTTACTATTTGATTTTTTCTAAAAATAATTTTTGACAAAACAAAATTGGAAGATGTTATTACGACAGTTAAAGCGAATAAATTAAGATAAAGTATCTTTTTTTTAATTGTTTGATGGATGAGGGGAACAAACTTGATATATTGAAGTTCCATCAAAAAGTATGTAATGATTGGCCAATCATTTTGCTAGCTAGGATTAAAACTTTAGTTATCATGCTTAATTCAGCCTCAACAACAATTGATAGACCACCCATAGATTGTGGCAAGTATATTTAGAACAACTTAAAAAGCATTAAAAAGTTTAAAGTCTAAAAAGGAGCTCAAATACGCTTATTTTCGTCCCGTAGTTCGGGTATTGATGGACCCACCATCACAAGCGAATTCATCATTGCTTTGTAGTTTTACACTAGCTTGGAATTGAACCCAGGTCTCTACATAAATATCCAGTTATCTACCACTAGACCACTAGTGTTTGTTTTGTTTGATTTCTCTAATTTGCATATTTAAGACACCAACGAATACATAAGGTTTACAAATACATTGGGTTACTTAAATTATTTTCATCCCGTAGTTCGGGTATTGATGGACCCACCATCACAAGCGAATTCATCATTGCTTTGTAATTGTACACAAGTTAGGAATCGAACCCATGTCTCGACATTAATATGCAGTTATCTACCACTAGACTACTAGTGTTTGTTTTGTTTGATTTCTCTAATTTTTATATTTAAGACACCAACAAATACATAAAGGTTATGTTTGTTGATATTTTGGTCTTTTGCCAAATTTGTTTACTGCTAGTATATCTATAAATTTTTATTTTATTTGAAAATGATGTTTACGACATACATTGGGTTACTTAAAATATGTAATGTTTATACAATCTATATGGTGTCTCGGAGGATGTTTGTGATGAAGTGCGATACTTCTTTAACTTTTTTATTATCACCTTGAACTATTTTTGTTGCAAATAGTTCACAAAAATTCTACTTTAATTAGAAATTTTGCATTAAGCTTACTATTTGATTTTTTCTAAAAATAATTTTTGACAACACAAAATTGGAAGATGTTATTACGACAGTTAAAGCGAATAAATTAAGATAGAGTATCTTTTTTTAAACTGTTTGATGGATGTGGGGAACAAACTTGATATATTGAAGTTCGATCAAAAAGTATGTAATGATTGGCCAATCATTTTTCTAGCTAGGATTAAAACTTTAGTTATCATGCTCAATTCAGCCTCAACAACAATTGATAGACCACCCACAGATTGTGGCATGTATAAAAGGAGCTCAAATACGCTTATTTTTGTCCCGTAGTTCGGGTATTGATGGACCCACCATCACAAGCGAATTCATCATTGCTTTGTAATTGTACACTAGTTAGGAGTCGAACCCAGGTCTCGACATAAATATGCAGTAATCTACCACTAGACCACTAGTGTTTGTTTTGTTTGATTTCTCTAATTTGCATATTTAAGACACCAATGAATACATAAGGTTTACGTTTGTTGATATTTTTTTCTTTTGCCAAATCATTTTTCTTTTGCCAAATCAAAAATTATGTAATGTTTGGCCAATCATTTTTCTAGCTAGAATTAAAACTTTAGTTATCATGCACAATTCATCCTCAACAACAATTTATAGACCACCCATAGATTGTGGCATGTATATTTAGAACAACTTAAAAAACATTAAAAAATTACAATTAGTACCAAAAAAAATTGTTGTTTTCCCTTTTCTTTACAACTATGAGTTTTCATTTGATTTTCGTCGAAAAATGTGTAATATTTATTTTTTAAAGTGGTTTGTAAAATTGAAAGTCTAAAAAGAGCTCAAATATGTTGGAAAAATATGGCCTCTATTATTAAAAATTATATGAAATGACTTCACTAATTTTACAAGATTATTAACCAAGTTAACAATGATAGTTTCCAGAAATTATTCAGAAACAAAGATTTTAAACTCCAAACATTCAAGAACAAACATTCATACAATATCAATATAAAGAGAAGAGATAAAGTCAATCGTGCACCAGAAATTTTATACTGGTTCGGCTATCAGTTTGATAGCCTACATCCAGTCCTGAAATCAACAATGATTTCAGCCTTTCACTAGAATTGACTTGAGTACTTTTTACAGACTTTCCAGCTTAATCACAGGCTATCCACCCAACTCAACACCACTTCTATTACAATACCAACTTATCCCTAAGAGCTACTCGCCAAACCCTCACAAGATCAAGTTGAGGCTTCTTCTTGATGAACGCAAGCACCAAAACAAACAACCACCAGTTTACACCACTGGATTTTCCAGAAACTTCTATACAGATAGTTGTTCTTACAAAAAAGATAAAAGAAGACTAAGAAAATTGACTCAATCACACAATAGAAGATCTCACACACTATTTGCCAATGTATTTTTAGTGAGCTATGACAATCTTTTCAGAGTGTATTTCAGTTTTGAGTTTATGAGAAAAGTGATTGTTATTTTTCTGTATGTGTGTGTTATGTGAAATTTGTGATTGAATCAGTTTATATATTTTTAGAAAAACATTAGATAAATCGATTTCCCAATCGATTTTATTAAAGTGTAATTTCAGCTTAATCGATTGCCTAATCGATTATTGCGTTTCTTGTTTTTCTTGAATCTTGAAAATAGAAGAACTAATCGATTTGCTAATCGATTCTTTTAATGCATACATCGGAAACTGATACTAAGTTTATATCAGAATCAATTGAATAATCGATTATAAGTGTTTTGTTCAAACAACGAGATCAAAACAATCGATTACTCAGTCGACTCACATTCATTGACATAATCAATTTGGCAATGGGCTGAATTCTCCCTGTAACTCAAACATTTACTCCAATCGATTTGACTGGTCACAGTGACTCAGATGTTTTACTCCAATCAATTTGGCTTGTTACAGTAGCTCAGATATTCAGTTAAAATCGATGTGCCAATCGATTATGCAATATGTTTCTGATAAATGATTAACCAGTTTATTCTTTCAATCGATTACCTAATCGATTAGTGCAAAACTTGCAACTTAAGAAACTTATTTCAATTGGTTGTCCAATCGATTTCGTTGATCACAAAACCCATGTCTGATGAAAAAGTATTTTTGTAATCGATTTGCCAATCGATTAAATCAGTACGAGTTTGGTTCTGTGAATCACAAAATTGATTACTCAATTGATGTGCAAATCGATTGTCCAATTGATTTGTCAAAACCCAGAACACTGGTTTTAATGAAAACCTTTAAGTAATCGATTTCCCAATCGATTCACTTAGTGAAATCTTTATTCTGTGAGTTAGACAATCGATTGCCCAATTGATTTATTACTTGATTGATTACTTGATTGATTAAAACTTATTTTATGATTTCATTGGCAGATATTATATGAGAAATCAATATGATTGAGTCTACCTGATAGACACAATTAACACTAGACACATTTATACATCATTCTTCAAGCTGGTACTATATCATCCATCTTTGATCGATTGCTTGACTTCCAAGTTTTGTCCAAATGTGTAGTGTTTGTTCATTTTCTTGAAATATTTCTCTATTCAAACCATTAGATCAATCAAATAATGCATATACATTGTATGTTTGGACATTATATCAAAATGATGATCAAGGAGGCATATGTCGAGTATTCTCCCCCTATATCAAATTCATGATCAAGGAGTCATATGTCTTACAATCTCCCCCTTTTTGATTAAATGACAAACATACAATTTAACCTTGAGTTTACAACTTTATAATTACTATTATTTAAAAACTCCCCCTGAATTTTGGAATTCATGATTCATTTCAGCAGCATAAGCACAAGCTATTTAAATCTATTCAAGTTTAGTATAAGATTTTGGTATCATAGCTTGCTATTCAAATTTATTAAAATTTGGTATCAGATTATCAGAGCTTGTTAAAAGGAATTTATTAAATTTAATATCAGAGTATCAGAGCTTTTGTTAAAAAACTTTATTAAAATTAATATTAGAGTATCAGAGCTTTCTTATCACAATTTAATATCAGAGTATCAATTTAGTTTCAGAGCAGCAACACAAGTTAGCAGTATCAGAGCTATCACAAAATTTATCAATTTAGCAGCAACACAAGTTAAATTCGTAAATTTCTCCCCCTTTGTCATTGAATTCAAAAAGATATAACAGGAGAGAATTATGAATCAAAGCTATAATAGAACATTACAAAGCAACAAAGAAAACAAAGTCCTAAACAACTAATCTAGGATTGTTCCTCATTATCACCAATGGGAGAGGTAGAGACTGTTGTATTAGTCTCAGCAAGTGTCTCCTCACCATGAGGTTCAGAACTATCTAGCATTGTGAGCAGCCTGAGTCTCCATAAATTCCAACAACTTAGCCAAAACCTCAGATTGGGTTTCAGCTGGCTCAGGTTGTTCAGCGCTTGGTTGTGCCCTTGTCCAAATGCCATTGATCCTTTTCAATTGCATTTGATTTACAATGGATTCACCTTGGTTGTGCCCTTGTCTCAGAATCTTTGTGTAAGACCCGTAATTTTAAATCCTAAGTTATACAATTTTAGGGTATTTTGTGTTAAATTGCTTAGGCTTTTAACCCAGTTTTTGGTATTTAGTGAGTTAAAGGCCGAAAATATATTTTTGGAAATTGGATTGAAATTATTTGTCGGGAAATAATTTACTTCCGTTACGAAGGATTTAATACCGGGCAATTTTGTTATAAATATATCTGGTTGCAGAAAAATTTATCTATCAATTGAGTTGCGACGAGGGTAGATATTTTTGACAAAAGTGGATTGGAGAGGTTATGGGTGAAATGGTAATATTAATAAATATCTAGATATTTGTTAAGTTATAAGTTATATATATTTATATATATATGTTTGTGTGGAGGGAAAAAGAAAAGATAATTAGAAAAGAAAGAAAAGGAAATAGAGAGGAGAGAGAATAGAAGGAAGGAAAAAGGAAAAAGAAAACAGAACTTCTTCTTCCTCTGCGCATGAACCCCCTTCTTCTCCCTTCCTCCATTGTTGTTCGTTTTTGCTCTCTTTTCTTTCCTTTGAGTTCGAAATTGATAGTGGGTGATAGGACAAGGATTACTCAACTTCACTCTTCCCCTTTGATTCGAAAACGAAGAAAAACGGTATTAGGGATTCAAACACAAACCTCTCCGTTTCATCTAGATCAAAGCGTCGTTTCAAGAAGTGATAGAAGGGAAGGTTGCTCATCTCCGTGCTACGGTTCTAGTGGACCAACTTTGGAAGCAGAGTTGCGAGCGGAAAATTTACCGGATTTACTCACGGTACCGTAATCGAACGAAAAAGCTAAAGTGAAGGTAAGGGCTCCTTCCAAACTTTTAGTTTGCATTTATGGACTTACTTGTGGTTGTGTGGAAAAGAATTTGGTTAGGGTTTAAGTAACGTTTTGTGGAGAATGAATTTTAAACCCATTATGTGTGATTTCGAGTATATGAAACTTGTTGTTGATTGATGTGATTTGGTGTGAATCGTTGATGGATTTGGATTGAATTTGATAACATGTTTGAGATGTTTTCTGTGTGGTTGGTGTGGAAAAATGATTTTGTGTGTGTTATGGATCGAATGTGAAAGTACGTTTGAGTTTGTTTTGTGCGGAATTTGAAAACCATTAAGTTAAACGAGTATTAAGAATGGGGAATCTCTTAATGTCTTGTTTACTTAATTTTTGTTTTAGTAAACCGTGCAGACCCGTGATAGGTGGCACCTCGATAAACAGTACGGGCCCGTGATAGGCAGTACGTTTATGGTTTACGTTTTTGGTAAGTTGTGCAGACCCGTGATAGGTGGCACCTTGATAAACAGTACAGACCCGTGATAGGTGGTACGTTTACGACTTACGTTTTTGGAAAATGGTGTTTGTTCGTGAGAGACTACACCCTGGTAAAGTGTGTTCACTTAATGTTTGTTTTGGAAAATCGTTAAGTTAAATGAGTATTAAGAATGGAGAATCTCTTAATGTCTCGTTTACTGAATGTTCTGTTGTGAAAATCGTTTAAGTCAAATTAGTGTTAAAAAAGGGGAATCCTTTAATATCTGCATTTGCTTAACGATTGTTGTGAATGGAGTCAGTATACGCTCATGCATTTTCATGCTTTTTGTAAATCGTGCAGACCCGTGATAGGTGGCACCTTGATAAATAGTACTTTGGCCTGTGATAGGCGGTACATTTATGATTTACGTTTTTGTAAATTGTGCAGACCCGTGATAGGTGGCACCTCGGTAAATAGTACTTTGACCCGTGATAGGCGGTACTTTTACGATTTGTGGTTTTTTTGTAAATTGTGCAGACCCGTGATAGGTGGCACCTTGGTAAAGAGTACTTTGGCCTGTGATAGGCGGTACATTTACAATTTACGTTCTTTTTTAGTAAGTCGTGCAGACCCGTGATAGGTGGCACCTTGGTAAACGGTACGGGCCCGTGATAGGCAATACGTTTATGGTTTACGCTTTTTAGTAAATCGTGCAGACCTGTGATAGGTGGCACCTCAGTAATTGGTACTTTGGCTTGCGATAGGCGGTACAATTATGATTTACGGCCCTTCGAGGAGGGTTTTGGTTTGGAATTCCGAGTCCATGCATTTTGGCATATACGCATTGCATTAGGGTGCTTGGCACACGAATCGTGGTTGATTCAAATTATGAATGTGTTGATTTTGCTAAGTGTTATGTTTTGAACTTATGTGTAAGTGTGTTTGATTCAAATTATGATTGTGTTGATTTTGCTAAGTGTTAAGTTTTGAACTTATGTGTAAGTGTGTTTGATTCAAATTATGATTGTGTTGATTTTTGCTAAGTGTTATGGTTTGAAATTATGTATAAGTATGTTTGATTCAATTAGTGATTGTGTTGATTGTACTAAGAGTTATGTTTTGGATTTGTGTGATAGTATGTTAGATTGTGAAACGTTTTCGAAACTCATAATGTCGTGGTGATTGTACGGGTATTGCTAAGTGTTAAGGTTTGGAGTGGTGTTTGAATATGATTGAGTTGGTTTATGTATTTTTGAAAGAATATACAGGGAAATCGATTTACCCAATCGATTTGATGAGTTACAGGGGCTCTGTTTTGCACGAAATCGATTTACCCAATCGATTTTGTAAGTTATATTTCAAAATCATTTAAGAAATCGATTTGGTAAATCGATTGGATTCAATTGGATTCAAGTCAGGGGCTTTGTCTTCCACAAAACGATTTGTCCAATCGATTGGATTCATTACAGGGGTTCTGTCTTGTCTGTCAATCGATTTACCCAATCGATTGAGTCAATCGATTTATCCAATCGATGGATTTAAGCCCAGAGTTCAATTTTCACTAAAAACTTTCAGGAAATGGATTTCCCCAATCGATTGGCTCAGTGGAAAATCTTATTTTGAGTTAGATAATTGATTTCTCAATTGATTTATCAATGTTTTGGTCAGTTGTATATTACTTGATATTTTGAGAACTTTATTTGACTTCATTTACATTTGGCAAGCATTATATGAACTTTTAGCATATGGAAAATCTTTCTAAGATGCATGATAAGTTGAGACGGTTATTTATGCATTTAAAAGCTTAAATGTTATGTGTTAACTGTTAATTTTCGGTTGGTGACCCTTTACAACTATTGTGGAAATCTGGGCTTTGCCCTCAGATGAGAGTCAGGATGATCCTACCGGATCGTACCCTCCAGATGGGAATGTGGATGGGAGTGCTTGATTGGAGCTACGTTAGGAGAATCTCACGGGGCGCGTGGAGATTACTCAAGGCATATAGTTTTTGTTATGTATAGAATGATCAGACTAGGCTGTCACCCAGGACACTTATGTCTTTCTTTTGGGGCTACTTTTATGTGAAGTTGGAAGGATGTATATGTATTAGTGTTGATATCAGGACATGCTTTGGTTACATATTTTGAAAAACTTTTCCGCTGTTTGTAAATTATAATGACTAAAATATGTATCCAAAGGTTTTACCTTGTTGAATTCTCTGTTGTATTTTAATTTCTTTTGAAAAAAAAAAATACACCCTCGCTTTGAAAAACGGGGTGTTACATTGTGGTGTCAGAGCTTTGGTTTGGTTTTCTTTGGGGGCTGTGGAACCTTAGGTTCTAGTTTGGAGGTTAGGAGTTGTTGTCTGATCATGTGTCGATTTAGGTGGTTTGAGTTGTCAAGTTCAGAATAATTATTATGTGCTGATGTGGTCGGAAGTTATTTTTGGAATTATTGAAGTAGTGTTAAGACTCTACTTGATGATGGTTTTAAAGGAAAACCATGCCGCCAAGAAGGGATGACGCTCCGAGAGCCAATGCTAACAGGGATGATCGAATGGCGGAGGCTATGAATAACATGGTTGCTTTTGTTGTTGCACAAACTGCTGCAAAGACTCTGCGGGATCTGGAGAAGAGGAAAAGCGAGATTTGTGCTCTTAAGATTAAGAGGGTTAGAATATTTTCGTCGTTACCATCCTCCAAGTTCAAGGGTGATGAGGACTCGGGAAAAGAGTTGATTAGTAGATTCAAGAAATGGAAAAGATCTTCGAGATGACGGAGTATCAGGCAGAGTTGAAGCAAGTCATGACGGCATCGAATTTATGAAATGGTTCTAAGGACACATAAGCTATGTGTTGGTGTTAACTCGAAGATGATGAGTATGGATGAATTAACATTAGACTGATAAGGGATTTTCAGTAAAGACCTAAGTTGAGGACTTTTGTTAAGAAAAAGTATTAGATGTGTTCCGGGTAGATTTCAGGATGAAACTGGATGAGTTTGACAACTGTCAAAGAGATGTGAACATCATGGAATTGTTGACAAGATAAGGCTTCCATTCGGAATAACATTTGGTGCTTAGGTGTCATTGAAAGAGACTGGTATTGAAGTTAAGGGAGCGTTATAAAATACGCTTTGAGGATTAGTCAATTCCTTGTGGGATAAAGTCGAGCATTGAGTTAGACTGGATTCGCAAGGTTGGATGGAGGACCAAGTAATGCTTAAAACTTTCATAATCGAAGAAGTTGAGGCCGACAAGTGATAAATAATTCATGTTAAGGATGGAAGTGTTTGGAGATTTTGAGGATCAACTTTTAGAATCCTATTAAATGATAGGAAGTGAAAAAGAAGAGATGCAACGAATGATTTATGATTTAGTTGTTGGTCTTGGGAAATCAGGCGTTGAGATATTTTACGGCAAAATTTATGAGGATGTAGTTATAGATAATTATTTCTTAGGAAATGCTAATGAGGAACGTTGGAGAAATAATTCTTAAGGATGTTCGATTGCTACGATTCTTTCAGTTTGTATCTCGGTGAAGGTTGAGAAGGAATACGAATCCAACGAGTGAAACAAATATTGGAAAATGTGCCAAGAAATTTGTTAGAGCAGCACATAGAGATGTAGTTTATGACAATTAAAGATTCAGGAAAGGAATTATCTCACCTATAATTCAGACATTATTATAATAAAGGTATGCCAAGATATAAAGACATTACTTGAGTGCATGTCATGGGGATTGTTATTGTGTTCGTCAATCAAAGGAGTTAAATGTTTACTTGATAGGAAACAATTGAACATGAAATGGAAAAGTTTTGGTGGGAATTAGTAAGCCTTGATTTATTGAAATCACTATAATGAAGATGTATCAAGGTTCAAGGTAGAAATTTAAGGTTTGTATAAATGGAAAAGTGATGGAGTGAATACAATGCGGTTGACCTGTCATAAATAAAAGGATAATCATGAAGTTGCAAATGAAGGACACAGCGAAATTAAGAAGTATCATAATGAATGTTGGTCGTAGAGGTAGGAGAATTATTTTTGAGTTGGTGCATAATTGCGAAGTATGTAAGAAATTTTCTAGTGAAGCGTGAATTTGAAGTGTTAGGCATGAGACAAATGTAGACCTTGATCTGTGAATTAAATTCAAGTTGGATCTTAATGAAAAACGTGACTCTTGAAATGAAGTACTAAACTGAAAGGAAATCTGTGTGTCCCAAGTGGTATAGTCTTTGGCATGATTTCGAAAATATTTGAGGGAGCTTTGATCACCAAGCATATGTGGGGATGGATTTATTAAATTTATGACTGGAAATAACATACTGATAAGAACACTACAATTTGACGTAGTTGTACGACTTAAGAAAAATCGAGGATTTGTGGACAAGGGAGAAATTTAGGAGTTCTCGGATGTAGTGATTGTTCTGTGCTCAGTGTGTTGGGGTCATTCTAAGTGTTTCAGTTCGATACCAAATGGATGTTTCGTACCAAGTGGATGCAAATGAGACTACGTGACATAGGTATGGGATATTTTACTTCGTAGATAGGATCAAAGTTATAGGAAAATAAGGGAAACTCAATGGACCTTGAGAAGATTGTTGACTGCTTGTACATTGAGATAACCTCAGTTGTAAGTTGCAAGGAGCGCTATTACAGTTCGGTTAAGATAGTCTAAGCCATTATCATGGTTGTTGGTTATTTGTTGACAAATTGAGGGACTGATCATCCTTAATCTCTTGTCGATAATAGACAAAACCATGTTGAATGGAATGGACGAGCCTTACCGACTATGAATGGATGCAGAGTTATTAAGCACCCTATGAAAAGGGGTAGGCAACACTTTTTTTCGAGAAGGCCAGGTGAAACAAGTTGTGACTAGTATGTTGAATTTGAGTACAAACCTAGTGATGATTGCTACTCGTACTTTAAGTTTCGAGGACGAAACTAAATTTAGGGGGATAGTAATGTAAGACCCGTAATTTTAAATCCTATGTTATACAATTTTAGGGTATTTTGTGTTAAATTGCTTAGGCTTTTAACCCAGTTTTTGGTATTTAGTGAGTTAAAGGCCGAAAATATATTTTTGGAAATTGGATTGAAATTATTTGTCGGGAAATAATTTACTTCCGTTACGAAGGATTTAATACCGGACAATTTTGTTATAAATATATCTGGTTGTAGAAAAATTTATCTATCAATTGAGTTGCGACGAGGGTAGATATTTTTGACAAAAGTGGATTGGAGAGGTTATGGGTGAAATGGTAATATTAATAAATATCTAGATATTTGTTAAGTTATAAGTTATATATATTTATATATATATGTTTGTGTGGAGGGAAAAAGAAAAGAAAATTAGAAAAAGAAAGAAAAGGAAATAGAGAGGAGAGAGAATAGAAGGAAGGAAAAAGGAAAAAGAAAACAGAACTTCTTCTTCCTCTGCGCAAGAACCCCCTTCTTCTCCCTTCCTCCATTGTTGTTCGTTTTTGCTCTCTTTTCTTTCCTTTGAGTTCGAAATTGATAGTGGGTGATAGGACAAGGATTACTCAACTTCACTCTTCCCCTTTGATTCGAAAATGAAGAAAAACGGTATTAGGGATTCAAACACAAACCTCTCCGTTTCATCTATATCAAAGCGTCGTTTCAAGAAGTGATAGAAGGGAAGGTTGCTCATCTCCGTGCTACGGTTCTAGTGGACCAACTCTGGAAGCGGCGTTGCCAGCGGAAAATTTACCGGATTTACTCACGGTACCGTAATCGAATGAAAATGCTAAAGTGAAGGTAAGGGCTCCTTCCAAACTTTTAGTTTGCATTTAGGGACTTACTTGTGGTTGTGTGGAAAAGAATTTGGTTAGGATTTAAGTAACGTTTTGTGGAGAATGAATTTTAAACCCATTATGTGTGATTTCGAGTATATGAAACTTGTTGTTGATTGATGTGATTTGATGTGAATCGTTGATGGATTTGGATTGAATTTGATAACATGTTTGAGATGTGTTCTGTGTGGTTGGTGTGGAAAAATGATTTTGTGTGTGTTATGGATCGAATGTGAAAGTACGTTTGAGTTTGTTTTGTGCGGAATTTGAAAACCATTAAGTTAAACGAGTATTAAGAATGGGGAATCTCTTAATGTCTTGTTTACTTAATTTTTGTTTTAGTAAACCGTGCAGACCCGTGATAGGTGGCACCACGATAAACAGTACGGGCCCGTGATAGGCAGTACGTTTATGGTTTACGTTTTTGGTAAGTTGTGCAGACCCGTGATAGGTGGCACCTTGATAAACAGTACAGACCCGTGATAGGTGGTACGTTTACGACTTACGTTTTTGGAAAATGGTGTTTGTTCGTGAGATACTACACCCTGGTAAAGTGTGTTCACTTAATGTTTGTTTTGGAAAATCGTTAAGTTAAATGAGTATTAAGAATGGGGAATCTCTTAATGTCTCGTTTACTGAATGTTCTGTTGTGAAAATCGTTTAAGTCAAATGAGTGTTAAAAATGGGGAATCTTTTAATATCTGCATTTTCTTAACGATCGTTGTGAATGGAGTCAGTATACGCTCATGCATTTTCATGCTTTTTGTAAATCGTGCAGACCCGTGATAGGTGGCACCTTGATAAATAGTACTTTGGTCTGTGATAGGCGGTACATTTATGATTTACGTTTTTGTAAATTGTGCAGACCCGTGATAGGTGGCACCTCGGAAAATAGTACTTTGGCCCGTAATAGGCGGTACTTTTACGATTTGTGGTTTTTTTGTAAATTGTGCAGACCCGTGATAGGAGGCACCTTGGTAAAGAGTACTTTGGCCTGTGATAGGCGGTACATTTACAATTTACGTTCTTTTTTAGTAAGCCGTGCAGACCCGTGATAGGTGGCACCTTGGTAAACGGTACGGGCCCGTGATAGGCAGTACGTTTATGGTTTACGCTTTTTAGTAAATCGTGCAGATCCGTGATAGGTGGCACCTCGGTAATTAGTACTTTGACCTGCGATAGGCGGTACAATTATGATTTACGGCCCTTCGAGGAGGGCTTTGGTTTGGAATTCCGAGTCCATGTATTTTGGCATATACGCATTGCATTAGGGTGCTTGACACACGAGTCGTGGTTGATTCAAATTATGATTGTGTTGATTTTGCTAAGTGTTATGTTTTGAACTTATGTGTAAGTGTGTTTGATTCAAATTATGATTGTGTTGATTTTGCTAAGTGTTAAGTTTTGAACTTATGTGTAAGTGTGTTTGATTCAAATTATGATTGTGTTGATTTTTGCTAAGTGTTATGGTTTGAAATTATGTGTAAGTATGTTTGATTCAATTAGTGATTGTGTTGATTGTACTAAGAGTTATGTTTTGGATTTGTGTGATAGTATGTTAGATTGTGAAACGTTTTAGAAACTCATAATGTCGTGGTGATTGTACGGGTATTGCTAAGTGTTAAGGTTTGCAGTGGTGTTTGAATATGATTGAGTTGGTTTATGTATTTTTGAAAGAATATACAGGGAAATCGATTTACCCAATCGATTTGATGAGTTACAGGGGATCTGTTTTGCACGAAATCGATTTACCCAATCGATTTTGTAAGTTATATTTCAAAATCATTTAAGAAATCGATTTGGTAAATCGATTAGATTCAATTGGATTCAAGTCAGGGGCTTTGTCTTCCACAAAATGATTTGTCCAATCGATTGGATTCATTACAGGGGTTCTGTCTTGTCTGTCAATCGATTTACCCAATCGATTGAGTCAATCGATTTACCCAATCGATGGATTTAAGCCCAGAGTTCAATTTTCACTAAAAACTTTCAGGAAATGGATTTCCCCAATCGATTGGCTCAGTAGAAAATCTTATTTTGAGTTAGATAATTGATTTCTCAATTGATTTATCAATGTTTTGGTCAGTTGTATATTACTTGATATTTTGAGAACTTTATTTGACTTCATTTACATTTGGCAAGCATTATATGAACTTTTAGCATATGGAAAATCCTTCTAAGATGCATGATAAGTTGAGAAGGTTATTTGTGCATTTAAAAGCTTAAATGTTATGTGTTAACTGTTAATTTTCGGTTGGTGACCCTTTACAACTATTGTGGAAATCTGGGCTTTGCCCTCAGATGAGAGTCAGGATGATCCTACCGAATTGTACCCTCCGGATGGGAATGTGGATGGGAGTGCTTGATTGGAGCTACGTTAGGAGAATCTCACGGGGCGCGTGGAGATTACTCAAGGCATATAGTTTTTGTTATGTATAGAATGATCAGACTAGGCTGTCACCCAGGACACTTATGTCTTTCTTTTGGGGCTACTTTTATGTGAAGTTGGAAGGATGTATATGTATTAGTGTTGATATTAGGACATGCTTTGGTTTCATATTTTGAAAAACTTTTCCGCTGTTTGTAAATTATAATGACTAAAATATGTATCCAAAGGTTTTACCTTGTTTAATTCTCTGTTGTATTTTAATTTCTTTTGAAAAAAAAAATACACCCTCGCTTTGAAAAACGGGGTGTTACACTTTGTGATTAGCTGAGGGTAGGGGAGCATCATCTTTCCTCGTGCTGATTCCACGATGTTCATCAGCACAACCCATGCCCAGCTCATCTTGAGCTCCTTGTACAGGCCCCAAAGCAGAACAATGTCCAGCTTCTGTACAACAACATGGTTTCCTTATCGAGGTACTAACATCCTTGTTAGCACATACATCAGCATTTGATGTTGGACCTTCATATGACCGATTGGAAGTGATATTTTTTCAACAAAGCCTTCAATCATCAGATCTTGAATGGCTATGTGTCGATGTACTGATGTTTCCCAAGCATCATCAGCAGAGTCAGAATATGTCCTTCCATCAATAGCTTCTCCAAAGAATGGCAATCCTGAAAGCTTGGAGAATTCTTCAAATGTCATGGAGATTTTCTTGCCCTTGACTTCAGCCTCAAATCCAGTATCAGTGAGGGTGAAGGTTAAGTAGAAGGCTCTAATTAGCTTTTGGTAGATTTCCAATGAATAGGAGAGGAAGTCTACTAATCCATGAAATCTTAAATGGTTTTGGAAAGTAAAACCATTCGCATCAAAATAGGCAAAATCCAGAGTTATTGCCTCTTGGATTTTCCTTTTTAGAAATGCAGAAGGAATAACCATATCCTCAATGGGTTTACCTTGAGGTTTCTTTGACTGAGGGGAAGAAGTAGGTTTCTTCTTCTTTTGTGATGGTTCCTTCATTGCATCACCCATAATCTTCTTAGATTGAGGAGCCTTCCTCTTCTTTGTTTTCCCTTGATCAATGGCAATAGCTTTCCCTTTGTCCTTTGCCATGATCTTATGAGTTGGAATGGACACTCGTTTTGAAGTGGGTGGAGGTGAGGGTGTTCTACCACTTGAGGTTGATGAAGAGGATGGTGATTTCTCAGCTGTTTGCTTCACTCTAGCCATTTGCAAGATTAATGAGGTTTAAAACGTTTGAGATCGCTGAGAGATGTAAAACTCATAGAGAAAATGCAAAGAGATTTGAGAAGTTTTTAGAAGTTGGGGAAAAATGAGATGAGAAATCGATTTAGGGTTTTAAGTAGTACTGTTCAGAATCGATTAGCCAATCGATGTTATTAAGCATTCGCACATGATACGTCATTGCCAAATCGATTATGTTACCGTTACTGGAGGGACGTGAAAAGTCTCAATTATAATTGCCTCCAACGGCTTGTAATTTTTTGCAACAGTCATATTTCAAATTGATTCCCAAATCGATTTCCTTTTATTGACTAAATCGATGTCCAAATCGATTTCCATATCAGTTCAGGAATCTTCTCATATCAACATCGACTTCCAAATCGATGCTCAGGTTGGAGTTTGGAAAATTTCACATCTTTGGATGTTTGGGAACAAATTAATCGATTATGAAATCTGTTCTTTAAAACTATTTTCCAATTATTCAATCGATTATCGTGTTTTCTATTTTGACAATTAAGACACTGTGCTTCATAAATCGATTATGCAATCGATTTTGTAATGCTGATTTTCTATTTAGTCACAAGATAATCGATGTTTCAATCGATTTGTCACAGGGATCATATTTCATTTTGATCTATTATTCCAAGTTTCATTCTAATATAGAAGAAAATTTCTTTGGGTAAGGCTTTGGTAAAAATATCAGCTAATTGATCAGCTGTATTAATATATTCAAGCTTGATATTACCATTTTTGATATTGATCCCTAATGAAATGATGTCTAATCTCTATATGCTTAGTTCTTGAGTGCATAACAAGATTCTTTGTAATATTTATAGCACTAGTATCGTCACACATGATTGGCACAGTTCCAAGATCAACACCAAAGTCAGAAAGGTGTTGTTTCATCTATAATATTTGTGCACAACAGCTTCCAGCAGCTACATATTCAGCCTCAGCTGTTGAAAGTGCAACACTATTTTGTTTCTTGCTATGCCAAGATACAAGTGAGTTCCCTAATAGATGGCAAGTACCAGATGTACTTTTTCTTTCTAATTTGCAACCAGCAAAATCAGAATCAGAATAGCCAACCAGAGTGCAAGTTGATCCCTTAGGATACCACAAACCTAGATTTTTGGTTCCTATTAGATGTCTAAAGATTCTTTTGACTGCACTTAGATGGGATTCCTTTGGATTAGCTTGATATCTTGCACACATGCATACACTAAACATAATGTCAGGTCTACTAGCTGTAAGATATAGTAACGATCCTATCATGCCCCTAAACATTGTTACATCTACAGGTTTTCCCTTTTCATCTCTATCTAAATGACAAACTTGAATCATGGGTGTATCAATGGATTTAAATTTATCGAAGCCAAACTTCTTTAAAAGATCATTACAGTACTTGGTTTGACTTAGGAAAATACCATTCTTGCTTTGATTGATTTGAAATCCCAAGAAGAAAGTCAGTTCTCCCATCATGGACATTTCAAATCTTCCTTTCATCATGTTTTCAAATTCTTTGCATAGCTTACTGTTTGTGGATCCAAAGATTATGTCATCAACATAAATTTGGACAAGCAGAATGTCTTTTCCCTTTGTCTTTATAAAGAGTGTTTTATCAACATTTCCTCTAAAATAATTTTGTTGTATGAGGAAATTGCTGAGCTTGTCATACCAAGCCCTTGGAGCTTGTTTCAATCCATAGATAGCTTTTGTTAGTTTATACACATGGTTTGGAAAAGTAGGATCCTCAAATCCTGGAGTTTGACTAACATAAACCTCCTCTTGGATATCTCCATTTAGAAAAGCACTCTTTACATCCATTTGATATAGTTTAAAATCCATGATACAAGCATAAGCAAGCAAAATCCTAATTGCTTCTAATCTTGCTACAGGAGCATAAGTCTCATCATAATCAATACCCTCCTCCTGGTTGTAGCCTTTAGCAACTAGTCTAGCCTTATTTCTAGTTATTACTCCATTCTCATCCATTTTATTCCTAAACACCCATCTAGTTCCAATAATATGTTTATTTTCTGGTTTAGGAACTAAGATCCATACTTTGTTTCTCTCAAATTTATTTTTAGCTCTTCTTGCATAGCAATTATCCACTCATTTTCTAAGAGAGCTTCTTTTATAGTTTTTGGTTCTACTTGAGAAACAAAGGTTGTGAAATTACATAAGTGTCTAAGAGGTTTTCTAGTGGCAACTCCTTTTGAAATTTCTCCTATGATGTTGTCAATAGGATGGTTTTTATTAAATTTCCACTCCTTAGGTAAGTCATCTTCCCTTATAGGTTCTATATAATCCAAGTTAGTTTGAGGTACTGTTTCATTTGGTTCTTTTTGATCGGATTATACATTTCCTCAAGAGAATTATCAACTATAAGAGGGATGTTGTTCAAGTTTTTAGTAAACATTTCATCAAATTTTACATGAACGGATTCTTCTATAGTTTTAGTTCTTTTATTGTAGATCGTATAGGCCTTACTAGATTGTGAATATCCTAGAAAAATCCCCTCATTTGCCTTAGAGTCAAACTTTCCTAGATGCTCTTTTCCATTATTCAATACAAAACATTTGCATCCAAAGACTCTAAAGTAAGCAATGTTTGGTTTTCTACCTTTGTATATCTCATAAGGTGTTTTCCTAAGTATAGGCCTAATTAGAACTCTATTTATTATATGTGTAGCTGTATTTATGGCATCACCCCAAAAATATTTTGGAAGATTAGAGTCATTGATCATTGTCCTAGCAAGTTCTTCTAGAGACCTATTCTTCCTTTCTACAACTCCATTTTTTTGTGGAGTTCTTGGGGCTGAGTAAATATGGTGAATTCCATTTTGTTCACAGTAGTTATTAAAGGATTCATTTTGAAATTATCCACCATGATCACTCTTGATGGAGATTATTTTCTGATTCTTCTCATTTTGAACTAAATTTGCAAATCTTTTGAAAATAGAGAAGGCCTCACTCTTGTGAGTCAAAAAAAATGTCCAAGTATACCTAGAGTAATCATCTACTAACACATAACCATACAAGTTTCCTCCAATGCTTTTTACTTAAGATGGACCAAATAGATCCATATGTACTAATTGTAAAACTTTATTGGTTTGAACTAAATTTATTGGTGGGAAGGATGACTTAACTAATTTGTTTTTCTCACAAGAGTCACACAATTTTTCTTTAGTGAATTTTCTGTTTGGGAGTCCTAGAACTAATTGTTTGCTTACTAGTTTGTTAAGATGATCTATATGTATGTGAGCTATTCTCTTATGCCACAACCAATCTTCATCAGATTTAGATAACAAACAACAAACATCATTTACAGGCAAAGAGTCAAGATCAATCATGTATATGTTATTTACCCTTTCACCTACCAATTTCATGCTATTATTTTCTTTGTGCTCAATTATACAAGACTGAGATGTAAAATTTACCTGGAATCCTTTATCACACAGCTGACTAATACTAAGCAAGTTGTGTTTCAAACCTTTTACATAGAGAACATCCTTGATTACCGTTGTTGATTCGATCCCTATGTCTCCAATACCAAGTATTTTACCTTTGTTGTTGTCACCGTACTTTACATATCCACCATATTTTAAATTCAGAGACAAGAATCTTGATTTGTCTCCTGTCATATGCTTGGAACATCCACTATCTAGGTACCATGAGTACATGCATTGTGGATGTCAAGCATATCTGCAACACATAATCAAACTTTGGTTTTAGGTACCCAATTTAAATTGGGTCCTTGAGGGTTAGTTTCAAGCATAGGTTTCTTTACTATCCAAATTTGTTTCCATCCTTTATTAGCAAGCTTTTTCAATTTACAATTAAAAGATATATATCCCTTTTTACAACAAAAATGACATGATAAAGCAGAGGATGAACTTTGATTTGGTTTAGTGAAGACATCATGCATATGCTTTGATCTAACAAATTTCTGATTCTTTTTAGCATTCCTGTTTTGTCAATAACCAATTCCAGATTTTTCATTTACATTTCTCTTGCTGCTGAGAAGAACATTTAGTTTGTTTTTACTACCAGTAAATTTTGCTAAATCAGATTTTAATGATTCAACCTTTCTTTCGAGTTCAATACAACTAGTGATTTTATCATGTGATTCTTTTTTCAAACGTTCATTCAAGTCTTCAAGCACCTTATGATCTTTTTTAATTTCTTCACTCATCATGCATTGTTTTTCTAGCATTTTCTTAGTGCTAATTAACTGTTTGACTACCTTAACATGTTCATCATGCAGTTCATTAAAAGCATCATGTAATTCTTCATAAGAAGGATTAGAGGTAGAACTTACTTCACTATCAGAATCTGAATTTGTGTTGGCCATTAGACAAAGGTTTGCTTCTTCTTCTTCTGAAGATGCAGATGATTCTTCATCATTATCATTCCAAGCTATGTAGGCTCTTTTAGCTTTTGAAGAAAGTTGTTCTTTGCCTTTAGCTTTTACAGTTTTGTTTCTGTTATGCAATTGGAAGCACTCAGATTTGATGTGGCCTGTTTTCCCACATTCATAGCAAGTTACTTTGTTATCATTTGTCTTTGAATTTAATGGCTTTCTTGACTTGTTTTCTTTCTTTCTCAGGAATTTCTTGAATTTTCTGACTAACATTCCAATCTCGGGCTCTTCATCATCTTCACTGTCAGAATTGTCTGTGCATGCTTCTGGTTCAGACTTTATTTTTTGAGCTTGAACTTTCAGAGATAATCCTTTTGTTTTCCTATTTGTTTGCTCTGCCTCTCTCAACCTGTGCAGTTCCATCTCATGTTCTCTTAGTTTTCCAAATAGTGTGGCAACTGTCATGCTACCAAGGTCTTTTGATTCAGCTATAACAGTGATCTTGGGCTGCCACTCTCTTGTCAAGCTCCTCATCACTTTGTTTATCTGTTGCTCATTATCTATCACCTTACTTAGAGCATTTAGATTATTGACTACATGAGTGAATCTTGTCTGTAGGTCATTTATTGACTCTTCCTTCTTCATGTTGAAAAGCTCATACTCATGCATCAGCGTGTTGATTCGGGCCCTTTTGACATCTATTGTACCTTCATGAGTTTCTTGGAGTGTATCCCACATTTCCTTGGCAGTTTTGCAGTTTGACACCCTGAAAAATTCATCAGCACTCAAAGTAGAGGTTATAATATTTTTGGCTTTTGCATTATAGCAAACTTTTTTCTTATCCTTATCAGACCAATCTAATTTGGGTTTTAAGATTAGTGTTTCACCTGTGCCACCTATTCTAGGCACATAGGGACCCTCTATTACTGCTTCTAGTATAACAAGACTACATGCTTCTAGAAAAATTAACATTCTCTCTTTCCAATACATGTAGGCAGCCCCATTAAATGCAGGGGGCCTGGCCAAGGATGCACCCTCTCCCAGGAATTCTACAGAGGTCATTTTCTTTTAAGAATTTGTCTAAAAGATTAGGCTCTTGATGCCAATTGTTGGAAAAATATGTCCTCTATTATTAAAAATTATATGAAATGACTTCACTAATTTTACAAGATTATTAACCAAGTTAACAATGACGGTTTCAAGAAATTATTCAGAAACAAAGATTTTAAACTCCAAACATTCAAGAACAAACATTCATGCAATATCAATATAAAGAGAAGAGATAAAGGAAATCGTGCACCAGAAATTTTATATTGGTTCGGCTATCAGTTTGATAGCCTACATCCAGTCTTGAAATCAACAATGATTTCAGCCTTTCACTAGAATTGACTTGAGTACTTTTTACAGACTTTCCAGCTTAATCACAGGCTATCCATCCAACTCAACACCACCGCTATTACAATACCAACTTATCCCTAAGAGCTACTCGCCAAACCCTCACGACATCAAGTTGAGGCTTCTTCTGGATGAACGCGAGCACCAAAACAGATAACCACCAGTTTACACCACTGGATTTTCCAGAAACTTCTATACATATAGTTGTTCTTACAAAAGAGATAAAAGAAAACTAAGAAGATTGACTCAATCACACAATAGAAGATCTCACACACTATTTGCCAATGTATTTTTAGTGAGCTATGACAATCTTTTCAAAGTGTATTTCAGTTTTGAGTTTATGAGAAAAGTGATTGTTATTTTTCTATATGTGTGTGTTATGTGAAATTTGTGATTGAATCAGTTTATATATTTTCAGAAAAACATCAGATAAATCGATTTCCCAATCGATTTTATTAAAGTGTAATTTCAGCTTAATTGATTGCCTAATCGATTATCGCGTTTCTTGTTTTTCTTGAATCTTGAAAATAGAAGAACTAATCGATTTGCTAATCGATTCTTTTAATGCATACATCAGAAACTGATACTAAGTTTATATCAGAATCGATTGAATAATCGATTTTAAGTGTTTTGTTCAAACAACGAGATCAAAACAATCGATTACTCAGTCGACTAACATTCATTGACATAATCGATTTGGCAATGGGCTGAATTCTCCCTATAACTCAAACATTTACTCCAATCGATTTGACTGGTCACAGTGACTCAGATGTTTTACTCCAATCGATTTGCCAATCGATTTGGCTTGTTACAGTAGCTCAGCTATTCAATTAAAATCGATGTGCCAATCGATTATGCAATATGTTTCTGATAAATGATTAACCAGTTTATTCTTTCAATCGATTACCTAATCGATTAGTGCAAAACTTGCAACTTAAGAAACTTATTTCAATTGATTGTCCAATCGATTTCGTTGATCACAGAACCCATGTCTGATGAAAAAGTATTTTTGTAATCGATTTGCCAATCGATTAACTCAGTACGAGCTTTGTTCTGTGAATCACAAAATCGATTACTCAATTGATGTGCAAATCGATTGTCCAATTGATTTGTCAAAACCCAGAACACAGGTTTTAATGAAAACCTTTAAGTAATCGATTTCCCAATCGATTCACTTAGTGAAATCTTTATTCTGTGAGTCAGACAATCGATTGCCCAAATGATTTATCAATTGATTTATTACTTGATTGATTACTTCATTGATTAAAACTTATTTTATGATTTCATTGGCAGATATTATATGAGAAATCATTATGATTGAGTCTACCTAATAGATACAATTAACACTAGACACACTTATACAATTCTAACCATTAGATTAATCAAATAATGCATATACATTGAATGTTTGGACATTATATAAAAATCATGATCAAGGAGGCATACGTCGAGTATTCTCCCCCTATATCAAAGTCATGATCAAGGAGTCATATGTCTTACAAAATACGCTTATTTTCGTCCCGTAGTTCGGGTATTGATGACCCACCATCACAAGCGAATTCATCATTGCTTTGTAATTGTACACTAGTTCGGAATCGAACCCAGGTCTCGACATAAATATGCAGTTATCTACCACTAGACTACTAGTGTTTGTTTTTTTTATTTCTCTAATTTGTATATTTAAGACACCAATCAATACATAAGGGTTATGTTTGTTGATATTTTGGTCTTTTTCCAAATTTGTTTATTGCTAGTATCTCTATAAATTTTTATTTTATTTGAAAATGATGTTTACGACATACATTGGGTTACTTAAAATATGCAATGTTTATACAATCTATATGGTGTCTCGGAGGATGTTTGTGATGAAGTGCGATACTTCTTTAACATTTTTCTTATAACCTTGAACTATTTTTGTTGCAAATAGTTCACAAGAATTATACATTAATTAGAAATTTTGCCTTAAACTTACGATTTCATTTTTTCTAAAAATAATTTTTGACCACACATAAGTGGAAGATGTTATTATGACAACTAAAGCGAATAAATTAAGATAAAGTATCTTTTTATTAACTCTTTGACGGACGAGGTGTACAAACATGATATATTGAAGTTTGATAAAAAAAAGTATGTAATTATTTGGCCAATGATTTTGCTAGCTAGGATTAAAACTTTAGTTATCTTGAACAATTCGGCCTCAACAAAAATTGATAGATCACCCATAGATTGTGACATGTATATTTAGAACGACTTAAAAAGCATTAAAAAATTACGAATAGTACCCAAAAAAATTTGTTGATTTTCCCTTTTCTTTACTCTATGATTTTTTATTTGCTTTTCGTCGAAAAAGGTGTTGTCGGTAATAGACATATCCCATTTATATATTTAACTAATATTTATTTCTTAAGTGGTTTGTAAAATTGAAAGTCTTAAAGGAGCTCAAATACGCTTATTTTCATCCCGTAGTTCAGGTATTGATGGACCCACCATGACAAGCGAATTCATCATTGCTTTGTAATTGTACACTAGTTAGGAATCGAACCCAGGTCTCGACATAAATATGGAGTTATCTACTACTAGACCACTAGTGTTTGTTCTGTTTGATTTCTTTAATTTGCATATTTAAGACACCAACGAATCCATAAGGTTTACGTTTGTTGATATTTTTGTCTTTTGCAAAATTTGTTTACTGCTAGTATCTCTATAAATTTTTACTTTATTTGAAAATTATGTTTACGACATACATTGGGTTACTTAAAATATGCAATGTTTATACAATCTATATGGTGTCTCGGAGGATGTTTGTGATGAAGTGCGATACTTCTTTTAACATTTTTATTATCACCTTGAACTATTTTTGTTGCAAATAGTTCACAAGAATTCTACTTTAATTAGAAATTTTGCCTTAAACTTACGATTTGATTTTTTTCTATAAATAATTTTTGACCACACATAAGTGGAAGATGTTATTACGACAACTAAAGCGAATAAATTAAGATAAAGTATCTTTTTGTTAACTCTTTGACGGACGAGGGGTACAAACATGATATATTGAAGTTCGACCAAAAAGTATGTAATTATTTGGCCAATGATTTTTCTAGCTAGGATTAAAACTTTAGTTATCTTGAACAATTCGACCTCAACAAAAATTGATAGACCACCCATAGATTGTCACACGTATATTTAGAACGACTTAAAAAGCGTTCAAAAATTACGAATAGTACCCAAAATTTTTTATTGATTTTCCCTTTTCTTTACTCTATGATTTTTTATTTGCTTTTCATCGAAAAAGGTGTTGTCGGTAATTGACATATCCCATTTATATATTTAACTAATATTTATTTCTTAAGTGGTTTGTAAAATTGAAAGCCTAAAAGGAGCTCAAATACGCTTATTTTCGTCGGGTATTGTTGGACACACCATCACAAGCGAATTCATCATTGCTTTGTAATTGTACACTAGTTAGGAATCGAACCCAGATCTCGACATAAATATGCAATTATCTACCACTAGACCACTAGTGTTTGTTTTGTTTGATTTCTCTAATTTGCATATGTAACACCCCAAATTTTATAATAAACTATTTTATTAATTAAATAGAATTTTAAATAATTAATTTGATGACTAATATTATTTTAGAATATATGTTGATAAATTTCGTGGCTAATTTTCGTTATATGGATGCTTTCTATGATGTGCTAGTATGATACATGTTATATTACATGAGCGATATAAATAATACATATTATATTTTATTATTTGATATATATATAAAAAAATAGTATTTTAGTGTAATATATATTTTAAAGAAAAAGATTTTATGCGATTTTACGTGTATATACGTGTACCCAATTAATATAATACTTTTATATGCGCTTGACTGAAGTTAAGTATACACGTAGTTATATTTCAATTATTTATAACTATTTTCTATTTTAAGTTATTTTTTTATAAACAATTATCTTGATATAGAATTGATATTGTGTTTGATTTCGTTTATTTTTAAATACTTGTTATGGTATTGTGATTTAATATATATTTATTATGATTTAGTAATTAAAATAAAATATTGATGTTATATTTATTTATTTTATAATTTTGACTATTTTCTAATATGATGGTATTATTATAATGTGAGTATTTTGATAAATAAGTATAACTGTAGAGATTATTTTGAATGTGAGAGTTTTGATTATTAGTAATATGTTTTTTTTATATTGATTATTTTGATTACTCTAATTTACAAAATATTAGTAATGTTTGGAAAACTAAATGGTGTTTGGAGGAATATTAAAAATGAGATTAAATAATTATTAGTTTTATTTTAACAAAATAAAAATAAAAATAGTAAAATATAAATAAAGAGACCAATGGGTTTGACTCTACGAACCCTAATTGTTAATAAAATAAAACAAACAAAAAAAGGGAAGGGAGTTGGAAGGGCAGCCGTAAAACCAAGGAGAAAACACAACTCTATCGTTTCCAGAAAATTTTCTCCATTTTCGCCCAAATTTGAGTATGTTATTTCATTCATTTAACTCGTCAATTAAACATAATTTTCCAGATTTTTAACAACCCGAATTTCTCTCTAAAATACCCGATTTCTCCGTTTACAGCAATCCTTATTTTGCACCGTTCTCCTTCACTGTAAGTCCGATTTTAGTGAAACCAACGCCAAAACGACCGTGTGAAAAGTGGCTATATTATCCACTGTTTGGTTTTCTGATTTATGGTAATTTTCTTTGACCGAATTTCGAAATCAGTTTTTAGACTATTTTCGCATAATTTATTTTTGACGTTTACCCATAAATTGTCGAGTTAGATTGATTGAAGGACAAAAAGTCAAAGAACAAATATTATTTGCTCGTGGAATTGTACTTGTGTCTGAAAGCGTCGAAATAAGGTAAGGGGTGAGAGAGCGTTTGAATTCATGAGTATAATATATTGTGAGATGAACGGGAAAACCGTATTTCCCAACGATTCATCCGGGGCTTGCTACGTACGGCAGTAGCCCTTTGAGAGATAAATTGATTAATTTGAAATATGAGAATTGTGAGATTAAAATGTGAAATAGAAATTTTTATAAGGTGTTGATTGATTTAATTTTTAATACTTGTGTGGTAGTTGATATTTGTTATTATTGTGATGTTGGATGTTGAATGAAATTATGTCTACATGTTTGATTAGATGAAATTATGTGATGTGATAATAAAATATGGATGCATGGTTTGATATATGCTTACGTGATGATAATGATGATTTTTGATTGATGATAGTGATGTTATAAGATTGTGATGAGTTTATACGATGATCATGATTATTTATGATTAATGATATTATAAAATTGTGATGAAAATATTGAAGTACCCCATACTTGATGAGATAGTGATGATTCTTAAATATGGTGCTCTTAATGGAGTAGTCTAAGCTAACGGGGGGAGAAAATAAATATTGTGAATTTGTGAAGTGGAGATTATTTTGTCATCATATAGGTAGGGCCTGACAAGCCTAGTGATTCTGGGGAAGTACAACTGAATGAGCCTGATCGTGGCGGTCTGCTGTCGAGCCTTAAGGCAAGATTGTTAGACCTTGGAGGTATTCCGGTGGGGAATTCCTAGGTGACTTGGAGGTAGCACTCCAAATGTCGGGAGCTACCATGCAACACACGTTTACCTCGACTGTCACATATATGTGTCTCGGGTTGAGTTGAGGGGATCTATGAGGACAGGGCCAATTTGAATTGTCCGTCCACCAGGATGGTGGCATAGTATCATGGCCTCCTAACCAAGTACTTCAGAGTTAGAATGGTACCACATTGTGAAGTAGAGTCTAAGCTCATGCATAGCATTGCATTTCCTTGTGATTGTTTTGTCGTGATTGATGTGTTTTAAAGGTAATATTAATTAGATGATTTGATGCATATTATAATGAGATGATTATTTTACTTGAGTGACTTTGATGTTATAGTATGATACTATTTAATTAAATATTTTGATATATCGTAAACTGATTATGATACGGTTCTATTATGATTGTTTGCGTGTTCTTCTTACTCATATTATACTATTAACATGATTTCAAAACTCACCTCCTTCATTGTTTGTGTTTGACTGGTTGGGCCCTGCGTTTGCGAAATCGCAGTTATTACTGATTAATGAGTCATGAAGTTCAAGTTTGGGAGGAACCCCGCTCTGATAGGTGATACCGGGAATAAGGGTTTTAATTTGTATTTTACTTATTTAATTTGAATCAAATGTTTGTATGAAAACCTTAAAAGTACTAGTAAGTTTTTAGAATTAAATCAAGTAATTATACTTAAATCAAGTTCATTGAGATTGAATTGTTTAATTTGAGTAATAAAATTTGAATTGTTGAATGTGTACCTTGAGAAACGTGATATCCTAAATTAGTTACAAAAGTTTTTATTTTCTTGAAAATATAATTTTATTTATTTGCTGCAAATTTTATAGGAATATGATATAAATTATTATATATATTATTTTGGGATTTAGGGTGTCACAGCATATTTAAGACACCAACGAATACATAAGGTTTACATTTGTTGATATTTTTGTCTTTTGCCAAATTTGTTTACTGCTAGTATCACTATAAATTTTTACTTTATTTGAAAATTATGTATACGACATACATTGGGTTACTTAAAATATGCAATGTTTATACAATCTATATGGTGTCTCGGAGGATGTTTGTAATGAAATGCGATACTTCTTTAACATTTTTATTACCACCTTGAACTATTTTTGTTGCAAATAGTTCACACGAATTCTACTTTAATTAGAAATTTAGCCTTAAACTTACGATTTGATTTTTTCTAAAAATAATTTTTGACCACACATATGTGGAAGATGTTATTACGAAAACTAAAGCGAATAAATTAAGATAAAGTATCTTTTTATTAACTCTTTGACGGACGAGGGGTACAAACATGATATATTGAAGTTCGATAAAAAAGTATGTAATTATTTGGCCAATGATTTTTCTAGCTAGAATTAAAACTTTAGTTATCATGAACAATTCGGCCTCAACAAAAATTGATAGACCACCCATAGATTGTGACATGTATATTTAGAACGACTTAAAAAGCATTTAAAAAATTACGAATAGTACCCAAAAAAATTTGTTCATTTTCCCTTTTCTTTACTCTATGATTTTTTATTTGCTTTTCATCGAAAAAGGTGTTGTCGGTAATAGACATATCCCATTTATATATTTAACTAATATTTATTTCTTAAGTGGTTTGTAAAATTGAAAGTCTAAAAGGAGCTCAAATACGCTTATTTTCGTCCCGTAGTTCGGGTATCGATGGACCCACCATTACAAGCGAATTCATCATTGCTTTGTAATTGTACACTAGTTAGGAATCGAACCCAGATCTCGACATAAATATGTAGTTATCTACCACTAGACCACTAGTGTTTGTTTTGTTTGATTTCTCTAATTTCCATATTTAAGACACCAACGAATACATAAGTTTTACGTTTGTTGATATTTTTGTCTTTTGCCAAATTTGTTTACTGCTAGTATCTCTATAAATTTTTATTTTATTTGAAAATTATGTTTACATCATACATTGGGTTACTTAAATAATGTAATGTTTAGGCAATTTATATGGTGTCTTAGAGGATGTTTGTGAAGAAGTGCGATACTTCTTTAACTTTTTAATTATCACCTTGAACTATTTTTGTTGCAACTAGTTCACAGAATTCTACTTTAATTAGAAATTTTGCCTTAAACTTACTATTTGATTTTTTCTAAAAATACTTTTTGACCACACATAAGTGGAAGATGTTATTACGACAACTAAAGTGAATAAATTAAGAAAAAGTATCTTTTCATTAACTCTTTGACGGACGAGGGGTACAAACGTGATATATTGAAGTTCGATCAAAAAGTATGTAATTATTTGGCCAATGATTTTTCTATGTAGGATTAAAACTTTAGTTATCATGAACAATTCGGGCACAACAAAAATTGATAGACCACCCATAGATTGTGACATGTATATTTAGAACGACTTAAAAAGCATTAAAAAAATTACGAATAGTACCCAAAAAATTTTGTTGATTTTCCCTTTTCTTTACTCTATGATTTTTTATTTGCTTTTCGTCGAAAAAGGTGTTGTCGGTAATAGACATATCCCATTTATATATTTAACTAATATTTATTTCTTAAGTGGTTTGTAAAATTGAAAGTCTAAAAGGAGCTCAAATACGCTTATTTTTCGTCCTGTAGTTCGGGTATTGATGGACCCACCATTACAAGCGAATTCATCATTGCTTTGTAATTGTACACTAGTTAGGAATCAAACCCAGATCTCGACATAAATATGCAGTTATCTACCACTAGACCACTAGTGTTTGTTTTGTTTGATTTCTCTAATTTGCATATTTAAGACACCAACGAATACATTAGGTTTACGTTTGTTGATAATTTTGTCTTTTGCCAAATTTATTTACTGCTAGTATCTCTATAAATTTTTACTTTATTTGAAAATTATGTTTACGACATACATTGGGTTACTTAAAATATGCAATATTTATACAATCTATATGGTGTCTCGGAGGATGTTTGTGATGAAATACGATACTTCTTTAACATTTTTATTACCACCTTGAACTATTTTTGTTGCAAATAGTTCACACGAATTCTACTTTAATTAGAAATTTTGCCTTAAACTTACGATTTGATTTTTTCTAAAAATAATTTTTGACCACACATAAGTGGAAGATGTTATTACGACAACTAAAGTGAATAAATTAAGATAAAGTATCTATTTATTAAATCTTTGACGGACGAGGGGTACAAACATGATATATTGAAGTTCGATCAAAAAGTATGTAATTATTTGGCCAATGATTTTTCTAGCTAGGATTAAAACTTTAGTTATCTTGAACAATTCGACCTCAACAAAAATTGATAGACCACCCATAGATTGTGACAAGTATATTTAGAACGACTTAAAAAGCGTTAAAAAATTACGAATAGTACCCAAAACAATTTGTTGATTTTCCCTTTTCTTTACTCTATGACTTTTTATTTGCTTTACGTCGAAAAAGGTGTTGTCGGTAATACACATATCCCATTTATATATTTAACTTATATTTATTTCTTAAGTGGTTCGTAAAATTGAAAGTCTAAAAGGAGCTCAAATACGCTTATTTTCGTCCCCTAGTTCGGGTATTGATGGACCCACCATCACAAGCGAATTCATCATTGCTTTGTAATTGTACAGTAGTTAGGAATCGAACCCAGGTCTCGACATAAATATGCAGTTATCTACCACTAGACCACTAGTATTTGTTTTGTTTGATTTCTCTAATTTCCATATTTAAGACACCAACGAATACATAAGGTTTACGTTTGTTGATATTTTAGTCTTTTGCAAAATTTGTTTACTGCTAGTATCTCTATAAATTTTTACTTTATTTGAAAATTATGTTTACGACATACATTGGGTTACTTAAATAATGTAATGTTTAGGCAATTTATATGGTGTCTTAGAGGATGTTTGTGAAGAAGTGCGATACTTCTTTCACTTTTTAATTATCACCTTGAACTATTTTTGTTGCAACTAGTTCACAGAATTCTACTTTAATTAGAAATTTTGCCTTAAACTTACTATTTGATTTTTTCTAAAAATAATTTTTGACCACACATAAGTGGAAGATGTTATTACGACAACTAAAGTGAATAAATTAAGATAAAGTATCTTTTCATTAACTCTTTGACGGACGAGGGGTACAAACATGATATTATGAAGTTCGATCAAAAAGTATGTAATTATTTGGGCAATGATTTTTCTAGCTAGGATTAAAACTTTAGTTATCATGAACAATTCGGCCTCAACAAAAATTGATAGACTACCCATAGATTGTGACATGTATATTTAGAGCGACTTAAAAAACATTAAAAAAATTACGAATAGTACCCAAAAAAATTTGTCGATTTTCCCTTTTCTTTACTCTATGATTTTTTATTTGCTTTTCGTCGAAAAAGGTGTTGTCGGTAATAGACATATCCCATTTATATATTTAACTAATATTTATTTCTTAAGTGGTTTGTAAAATTGAAAGTCTAAAAGGAGCTCAAATACGCTTATTTTCGTCCCGTAGTTCGGGTATTGATGGACCCACCATTACAAGCGAATTCATCATTGCTTTGTAATTGTACACTAGTTAGGAATCGAACCCAGATCTCGACATAAATATGCAGTTATCTACCACTAGACCTCTAGTGTTTGTTTTTTTTTATTTCTCTAATTTGCATATTTAAGACACCAACGAATACATAAGGTTTACATTTGTTGATATTTTTGTCTTTTGCCAAATTTGTTTACTGCTAGTATCTCTATAAATTTTTACTTTATTTGAAAATTATGTTTACGACATACATTGGGTTACTTAAAATATCCAATGTTTATACAATCTATATGGTGTCTCGGAGGATGTTTGTGATGAAATGCGATACTTCTTTAACATTTTTATTACCACCTTGAACTATTTTTGTTGCAAATAGTTCACACGAATTGTACTAATTAGAAATTTTGCCTTAAACTTACGATTTGATTTTTTCTTTGCTTTTCGTCGAGGTAATACACATATCCCATTTATATATTTAACTTATATTTATTTCTTAAGTGGTTTGTAAAATTGAAAGTCTAAAAGGAGCTCAAATACGCTTATTTTCGTCCACTAGTTCAGGTATTGATGGACCCACCATCACAAGCGAATTCATCATTGCTTTTTAATTGTACACTAGTTAGGAATCGAACCCAGGTCTCGACATAAATATGCAGTTATCTACCACTAGACCACTAGTGTTTGTTTTGTTTGATTTCTCTAATTTCCATATTTAAGACACCAACGAATACATAAGGTTTACGTTTGTTGATATTTTTGTCTTTTGCCAAATTTGTATACTGCTAGTATCTCTATAAATTTTTACTTTATTTGAAAATTATGTTTACCACATACATTGGGTTACTTAAATATTGTAATGTTTAGGAAATTTATATGGTGTCCTAGAGGATGTTTGTGAAGAAGTGCGATACTTCTTTAACTTTTTAATTATCACCTTGAACTATTTTTGTTGCAACTAGTTCACAGAATTCTACTTTAATTAGAAATTTTGCCTTAAACTTACTATTTGATTTTTTCTAAAAATAATTTTTGACCACACATAAGTGGAAGATGTTATTACGAGAACTAAAGTGAATAAATTAAGATAAAGTATCTTTTCATTAACTCTTTGACGGACGAGGGGTACAAACATGATATATTGAAGTTCGATCAAAAAGTATGTAATTATTTGGCCAATGATTTTACTAGCTAGGATTAAAACTTTAGTTATCATGAACAATTCGGCCTCAACAAAAATTGATAGACCACCCATAGATTGTGACATGTATATTATAACGACTTAAAAAGCATTAAAAAAATTACGAATAGTACCTAAAAAAATTTGTTTATTTTCCCTTTTCTTTACTCTATGATTTTTTATTTGCTTTTCGTCGAAAAAGGTGTTGTCGGTAATAGACATATCCCATTTATATATTTAACTAATATTTATTTCTTAAGTGGTTTGTAAAATTGAAAGTCTAAAAGGAGCTCAAATACTCTTATTTTCGTCCCGTAGTTCGGGTATTGATGGACCCACCATTACAAGCGAATTCATCATAGCTTTGTAATTGTACACTAGTTAGGAATCGAACCCAGATCTCGACATAAATATGCAGTTATCTACCACTAGACCACTAGTGTTTGTTTTGTTTGATTTCTCTAATTTGCATATTTAAGACACCAACGAATACATAAGGTTTACATTTGTTGATATTTTTGTCTTTTGCCAAATTTGTTTACTGCTAGTATCTCTATAAATTTTTACTTTATTTGAAAATTATGTTTACGACATACATTGGGTTTTTTAAAATATGCAATGTTTATACTATCTATATGGTGTCTCAGAGGATGTTTGTGATGAAGTGCGATACTTCTTTAACATTTTTATTATCACCTTGAACTATTTTTGTTGCAAATAGTTCACAAGAATTCAACTTTAATTAGAAATTTTGCCTTAAACTTACGATTTGATTTTTTCTAAAAATAATTTTTGACCACACATAAGTGGAAGATGTTATTACGACAACTAAAGCGAATAAATTAAGATAAAGTATCTTTTTATTAAATCTTTGAAGGACGAGGGGTACAAACATGATATATTGAAATTCGATCAAAAAGTATGTAATTATTTGGCCAATGATTTTTCTAGCTAGGATTAAAACTTTAGTTATCTTGAACAATTCGGCCTCAACAAAAATTGATAGACCACCCATAGATTGTGAAATGTATATTTAGAACGACATAAAAAGTATTAAAAAATTACGAATAGTACCCAAAACAATTTGTTGATTTTCCCTTTTCTTTACTCTATGATTTTTTATTTGCTTTTCGTCGAAAAAGGTATTGTCGGTAATACACATATCCCATTTATATATTTAACTTAAATTTATTTCTTAAGTGGTTTGTAAAATTGAAAGTCTAAAAGGAGCTCAAATACGCTTATTTTAGTCCCCTAGTTCGGGTGTTGACGGACCCACCATCACAAGCGAATTCATAATTGCTTTGTAATTGTACACTAGTTAGGAATCGAACCCTGGTCTCGACATAAATATGCAGTTATCTACCACTAGACCACTAGTGTTTGTTTTGTTTGATTTCTCTAATTTGCATATGTAAGACACCAACGAATACATAAGGTTTACGTTTGTTGATATTTTTGTCTTTTGCCAAATTTGTTTACTGCTAGTATCTCTATAAATTTTTACTTTATTTGAAAATTATGTTTACGACATACATTGGGTTACTTAAAATATGCAATGTTTATACAATCTATATGGTGTCTCGGAGGATGTTTGTGATGAAGTGCGATACTTCTTTAACATTTTTATTATCACCTTGAACTATTTTTGTTGCAAATAGTTCACAAGAATTCTACTTTAATTAGAAATTTTGCCTTAAACTTACTATTTGATTTTTTCTAAAAATAATTTTTGACCACACATAAGTGGAAGATGTTATTACGACAACTAAAGCGAATAAATTAACATAAAGTATCTTTTTATTAACTCTTTGATGGACGAGGGGTACAAACATGATATATTGAAGTTGGATCAAAAAGTATGTAATATTTGGCAAATGATTTTTCTAGCTAGGATTAAAACTTTAGTTATCTTGAACAATTCGGCCTCAATAAAAATTGATAGACCATCCATAGATTGT
Source organism: Cicer pinnatifidum (assembly GCA_037974775.1). NCBI lineage: Eukaryota > Viridiplantae > Streptophyta > Magnoliopsida > Fabales > Fabaceae > Cicer > Cicer pinnatifidum. The sequence goes on from JBBPBR010000006.1 coordinate 17,089,286, forward strand.
GACACGTATATTTAGAACAACTTAAAAAGCATTAAAAAATTACGAGACTAGATGATGAGTATGGATGGATTAACATTAGATTAATAAGAGATTTCAAGTAAAGATCTAAGTTGAGGACTTTTGTTAAGAAAGGTATTAGATGTTTTCTTGGTAGATTTCAGAACGAGACTAGATGAAGTTTGATAACTATCAAAGAGATGTGAACATCATGAAATGGTTGAGCTGACGAGGCTTCCTTTTGGAATATCATTTGGTGCTTAGGTGTCCAGGAAGAGGCTTGTATTAAAGTCAAGGGGCACCGCACATTAGGGGTGAATACTACCTTGGGTAGGAAAATGACGCTTTGAGGAATAGTCAATACCTTGAGGGATAAGGTCGAGCATTCGAGTTAAACTAGATTCACAACTTAGATTGTTAAGTATGAATCTCATGATGATTATAAGAGGGAGAATATATATTTCTTTGATAAGTGACAAATATATGTGTGGTTGAGGAGATGGTAAGTATGGATAGTGATTTTAGATGAAACTATAAACGTGTAAGTGTGAATTTTGGGTGATGTCTGGATAAACATAATGGGTTAAGCCTTGATGTATTGAACCATATGTTACCATTAAGTGGAATTTGAATTATCGAGTACGAGAGTACTTCGAGATTGTAGTGATGTAAGTTTTGAGAGTCTATTAAAGGATGGAAATTACTAGGAGAATGTTAATATTTTGATAGGTTAAAGGGATTCATCAAGATCTGATTTGGGACCCTACGACGGTTGATCTTCAAGTCGATGGTTTAAAATCCACAAGGTTATGGATGAGAGTGTTTGAAGATTTCCTAAAAATGTTGTGTGATGAATAGAAGAGTTTTAATTAGTGAGATTACTATTACAATTAGAGTCAATGATGAATACGACCTCGTATTGTATCTTGAGATGAAATGGATGGAATTAGATAGTGTGATGATATTTTTGAGATTTCGAGGATCAAATTTTAGAATTTTATTTAATGATAGAAAATAAAAAAGAAGAAATGTAACAAATGATTTATGGTTTAGATGTTGATTTTGGGAAGTCAAGCGTTAAAATCTAAAATGAGTGTTTCAGTGACTAGATGACGATGAAAGGTATGTGGGTCTCTGAGATATTTTACTGTAAATTTATGAGGATGAGGTTTATAGATAATTATTCCATAGGAGTTGTTTATTGGGAATGAATAAGAATCCAACAAGTGAACTAAATTTTGGAAAGTGTGCCAAGAAAACTTGTCAGAACAGCACATGGAGATGTAGCTTATGACAATTAAGGATTCATGAAAAAAATTATCTCACCTGTAATTTAGATATTGTTATTATAAAGGTATGCCAATAATATAAGGGCCCTACTTGAGGACATGTCATGGGGATTGTTATTGCGTTCGCCAATCAACAGAGTTAAATGTTTGGTTGATAGGGAAAAATTGAGCATGAAATGGAAAAGTTTGGTGGGAATTAGTAAGGCTTGATTTATTGAAATCATAATAATGAAGATGTATCAACGTTCGAGGTAGAAATTTAAGGTTTGTATAAATGGAAAAGTGATAGAGTGAATACAATATGTTTGACCTGTCATAATGAAAAGATAATTATCAAGCTGCAAATAAAGGATGTGACGAAATTGAGAAGTATCCGAATGAATGTTGGAAGTTGATGTAGGAAATTATTTTCGGGTTTGTCCAGAATTGTGACGTATGTAGGAAATGGATTAGTGAAGCGTGAATTTGAGGTGTTAAGGCATGAGACAAATGTAGGTCTTAATCAGGAATGAAATTCAAGTTGGATTTTTTTAGAGACGTGACTCTTGAAACGAAGCACTAAACCTGAAGGAAGTTTGTGTGTTGTAGGTGGTAAAGTTCTGGCATATTGTTGAAAATATTTAAGGAAACTTTGATCACCAACCGGATGTTGGGATTTAATTATTAAAGTTATAATTAGACAAACATTTTGATAAGGTCATTGTGGTTTGATGTAGTTGTACGCCTCAAGAAATCAAGGATTTGTGGGCAATGGAGAAATTAGGGAGTTCTCGGCAGGAATGATTGTTTTGTGCTTAGTATATTAATGTCATACTTAGTGTTTCAGTTTGATACCTAATGGATGTTTCGTACCAAGTGGATGTATATGAGGCTATGTGTTATATTTTGAGCAATTGTACTTCGTCGATAAAACCGAAGTCATAGGAAGATAAGGGAAACTCGGTGGACCTTGATAAGATTGTTTGACCACTTGTCCATTAGGATAACCTTAAGTGCAAGTCGCGGGGAGCGCTATTATAGTTCGGTTAAGATAGTCCAAGCCACCCTCATGGTTGTTGGCTATTTATTGACAAATTGAGGGACTGATCATCCTTAATCTCTTGTTGATTGTAGACAAAAACATGTTGAATGGAACAGACGAGTCTTACCGACTATGGTAGTGTGTAGAGTTATTAAGCACCCTATGAAAAGGGGTAGGCAACACTTTCTTCGATTAGGCCGGTGAAACAAGTTGGGACTTGTATGTTGAATTTGAGTACAAACCTAATGTTGATTGTAAATCGTACTTTAAGTTTCGAGGACGAAACTTCTTTTTGGAGGGTAGTAATGTAAGACCCTTAATTTTAAATATTAATTTATGTATTTTGGGGAATTTTGTATTGAATTTCTGAGGATTTTTAGCCAATTTTATGGTATTTTTTGAGTTAAATGCCAAAAATAAATTTTTGGAGACCCGATTAAAATTATTCGTTGATGAATAATTTTATTTAATTACAGTGAATCTTTTGTCGAAGAAAAAAAATTCTGAGATACAGCATTTTTCAGAAAAATTCATCTGCCCATTGAATTACGGCGAGAGTAGATATTTTTTTCTGAAAAGTGGTTTGTGGTGTGATGTGAGGTGACAAGCATAATGATGATTTTTATAAAAATATCTAGATATTTATAAATATCAAGATATTTGTTTAGATATTTATTATTATTATAATATATTATTACTATTTTGATATATATTATATATATATATATATATAGAACCAAGAGAAACAGGGACGTTGCCCTGCTCTTTTCCTTCTCCTTTCTTCTTCTCATTCTTTCTTTTTTTTTTTTCAAAATAAAAACCAAAATCATAAAACATAAACCTCAATTTATATACTAGATCTAAACTTCCATTCGAGAAGTGACAGAAGGGAAAGTTGCTCATTGCCATGCTACGGTGCTAGTGAGTTAGTTTTCGATGCGACGTCACAAACTTAAATTTTACCGGAATTAATTACGGTACCGTAATCGCGTGTTAGAGCTATCGTTAAGGTAAGGGCTCCTTCCAAACTTTTAGTTTGCATTTAGGACATTATTTGTGATTTTGTGGAAAAGAAATTTGATGTATTTTGAGGTGTGATTTTGTGAAAAATTAATTTAATGTATTTATGCGTACTTTAGTGGAATTTAAATTGGAGGTGTGGTTTGTGGTGATTTAAATTTGGTGTGATTTATAAGTTCATAATTATTATTATGAATTTTTTAGATGTGATTTATTTGTGGATTTTGTAGAAAATGAATTGATGAAATTTGGTGGTTTATGTGTTAAAATGTGGAGTTTTGAAATTGGGTGAGCTATGTTTGAATTGTTGAAATTTAATTGAGGTGTTATATGTGTGTTGTTGAATTGAATTGATTGTTGTCGGTGTGAATTGACGATAACTAAATTTGATGAGTTTGAGTTACATAATGAGCTATTTTCAAATAAATGAGTTTGAACTGAAATTGAAATTTTACAAAAAATTAGCGTTGTTAAAGTTGTGAAAAAGTTCAAATTTTAACTAAGTTAAAGAGTTTGAGCAAAAAGATAAATTGAAATAAAAATGGTTAGAGTTTAAAATGTTACTCTTTTAATTACTCTTTGATTGAGTTTAAAAAGAAAAAAAAGTTTAGAGTATTTTATTAACTCAAAAATTTCGGTGCTTTAATAGTCGAGTGTGTGCATGGAAAATTTTGACAATATTTGTTTTATTTAGTTTTAAGTAAATAATATAGATTATTTGATTTTAAAATTTTGGTGTGTGAGGAAGATTTAATTTTAGGAATTTTGTTGTGTGTGGATTAGTTTTATTGTGAGCAAATTGTTATAAATATTCATGTTTATGTAATTAGCTCCTTGAGTCTCGAAAAGGAATCGAGACTGTTGGCACCGAGTTAGCGGTGGGGAGAACTCTGACATATTAATATTATTGTGGTGATTTATGGTTGAAATTTGTGGAGTTTAAATTTGGTGATTAATGTTTGAAAATTTTGGAGATTAATATAGGTGATTTATGTTGAATTTGGGGAGAATTAAATTAAATTTGATTATGTGTTCATGATTGATATTATGAATGTTTGATGTGTGTTTGAGATGTGAATTGTGGTGATTTACGATTGGTGTGATTTATGTGTTCATAATGATTATTATGAATTTTTGGGAGATGTGATTTATGTGGGTTTATGGAAAATGAATTTGGTGGGTTATGTGTAAAAATGTGGAGTTTCGAAAATGGGTGATTCATGAGGAAATTTGGTGTAAAATCGTGGAGATTGAATTTGATGTGTTTGAGTATGCTTTGTGGTGAATTTGAAAAATCATTAGTGTTAAATGAGTATTAAAAAAGGGGAATCTTTTAATAGTTGCATTTACTTAATGATTATGGTGAAAAGAGTCAGAGTAAGCTCATGCATTTCATATTACATGGTGACCGTGATGGGGCCATGGTGATAGTGGTGACGTGATGGGCCACGGGATGATGCCATGTGAATTGTTGGTTCATCTTATCCTTGCAGGGATTATCGCGTCGTGCTGATCTGTGAGAGATTGCACTCTAGAATGTGTTGATCTGTGAGCGATTGCACTCTAGAAAATTGTGCTGGTCTGTGAGCGACTGCACTCTTGTATGTCGTGCTGGTCTGTGAGAGACTGCACGCTACTAAATCGTGCTGATCCGTGAGAGATTGCACCTTGATAATTAGTACTGGTCTGTGAGAGGCTGTACAATTATGATTTACGCCCCTCGAGGAGGATTTTGGTTTGGAATTCCGGAATGATGCATCTTGGCATATACGCATTGCATTAGGGTGCTTGGCACGCGAGTCATGTTTGTTATACTTTGATTAATTTTTATACATATTCGGTTGTTGTTGTGATTTGTCGTAATTGCTTTGAGGTGTGAAGTTGGGTTGATTAAGTTTTAATGTATTTATGTGTTCATAATTGATTTAATGAATATTCGATGTGTGATTGACGTGTGAATTTGTGGAGATTAATTTGGTGTTAATTATGTGTTCATAATTGATAATATTAATGTTTGAAGTGTTGATTGATTCAAAGCCATTTTAGAATTGAAATCTGCCTTTTCTCAATTGTATTCCGCTACGACAATGCAGTTTGTCAAAACTTCATTTTTCAACATTGTTTATGCATTTTTGGACATATGAAAACCCTTTCGAGGAGTATGCAAAGACGAAAGGTTCTTTTGAGCATTTGAAAATGTAAGAATTTTGCTATGTGATATTTGTTAATTTCGGTTGGTGACCTTTACAATTATTGTGGAAATATGGGCTTTGCCCTCAGATAAGAACCAGGATCATCCTACCGGTTAGTACCCTGGAGATGGAAAAGTAGTTCGTCATACCTGACCGAAGTTGTGTTTAGCATGATCAGATTAGGTGCTTGTATAAGGACTAGATGACTTTCTTTTGTGATTGTATTTATTTCATTTTGGAAGATTGTATCTATATTAAAACTAATTGATGACTTTTATTTTGATGGGTCCATGTACCACTTTTGATGTGACGTGAGGGGGGAGTTAAAATTCTTGGGGTAGTGTTTTTGTACAGGTCTCGTTAAACTATTTTTGTTGCCAATAGTTCACAAGAATTCAACTTTAATTAGAAATTTTGCCTTAAGCTTACTATTTGATTTTTTCTAAAAATAATTTTTGACAACACATAAGTGGAAGATGTTATTACGACAATTAAAGCGAATAAATTAAGATATTAATAAATTAAGATATTTTTTTAAAGTGGTATATAAAATTGAAAGACTAAGAGGAATTCAAATACGCTTATTTTCGTACCGTCGTTTGGGTAGTGATGGACCCACCATCACAAGTGAATTCATCAATGAATTGTAATTGTACACTAGTTAGGAATCGAACCAAGGTCTCGACATTAACATGCAATTATCTACCACTAGAACACTTGTGTTTGTTTTGTTTGAATTCTCTAATTTGTATATTTAAGACACCAACGAATACATAAGGTTTACGTTTGTTGATATTTTAGTCTTTTGCCAAATTTGTTTCCAGCTAGTATATCTTTAAATTTTTACTTTATTTGAAAATGATGTTTAGACATACATTGGATTACTTAAAATATGTAATGTGTATACAATCTATATGGTGTCTTAGAGGATGTTTGTGAAGAAGTGCGATACTTCTTTAACTTTTTCATTATCACCTAGAACTATTTTTGTTGCAAATAGTTCACAAGAATTCTACTTTAATTAGAAATTTTGCCTTAAACTTACTATTTGATTTTTTCTAAAAATAATTTTTGACAACACATAAGATGAAGATGTTATTACGACAATTAAAGCGAATAAATTAAGATAAAGTATCTTTTTTTTAACTCTTGGATGGACAAGGGGTACAAACTTGATATATTGAAGTTCGATGAAAAAGTATCTAATGTTTGGCCAATGGTTTTTCTAGCTAGGATTAAAACTTGAGTTATCATGAACAATTCGGCCTCAACAACAATTGATAGACCACCCATAGATTCTGACATGTATATTTAGAATTACTTAAAAAGCATTAAAAAATTACGAATAGTACCCCAAAAAAATTGTTGGTTTCCCTTTTCTTTACACCTATGATTTTTCATTTGCTCTTCTTCGAAAAAGGTATTGTCGGTAATAGACATATCCCATTTAAATATTTAACTAATATTTATTTTTTAAAGTTGTTTATAAAATTGAAATTCTAAAAGGAGCTCGAATACACTTATTTTCGTACCGTAATTCGATTAGTGATGGTCCCACCATCCCAAGCGAATTCATCATTGCTTTATGATTGTACACTAGTTAGGAATCGAACCCAAGTCTCAACATTAATATCCAGTTATCTACCACTAGACCACTAGTGTTTGTTTTGTTTGATTTCTCTTGTTTTTATATTTAAGACACCAACGAATACATAAGGTTTACGGTTGTTGATATTTTGGTCTTTTGCCAAATTTGTTTACTGCTAGTATATCTATAAATTTTTACTTTATTTCAAAATGATGTTTACGACATACATTGGCTTAATTAAAATATGTAATGTGTATACAATCTATATGGTGTCTTAGAGGATGTTTAAGAAGAAGTGCGATACTTTTTTAACTTTTTTATTATCACCTTGAGCTATTTTTGTTGCAAATAGTTCAGAAGAATTCTAACTTAATTAGAAATTATGCCTTAAACTTACTATTTGATTTTTTCTAAAAATAAATTTTGACAACACATAGGTGGAAGATGTTATTACGACACTTAAAGCGAATAAATTAAGATAAAATATCTTTTTTTTAACTCTTTGATGGACGAGGGGTCAAAATTTGATATATTGAAGTTCGATCAAAAAATATGTAATGTTTCGCCAATGATTTTTCTAGCTAGGATTAAAACTTTAGTTATCTTGATCAACTCAGCCTCAACAACAATTGATAGACCACCCATAGATTGTGACATGTATATTTAGAACAACTTAAAAAGCATTAAAAAATTACGAATAGTACACAAACAAATTGTTGATTTTCACTTGTCTTTACTCCTATGATTTTTCATTTGCTTTTCGTCGAAAAATTGAAAGTCTAAAAGCAGCTCAAATACGATTATTTTCGTCCCGTAGTTCAGGTATGGATGGACCCACCATTACAAGCGAATTCATCATTGCTTCGTAATTGTACACAAGTTTGGAATCGAACTCAAGTCTCGACATTAATATGCAGTTATTTACCACTAGACCACTGGAGTTTATTTCGTTTGATTTCTTTAATTTGTATATTTAAGACACCAAAGAATACATAAGGTTTACTTTTGTTGATATTTTGGTCTTTAGCCAAATTTGTTTACTGCTGGTATCTCTATAAATTTTTATTTTATTTAAAAATGATGTTTACGACATACATTGGGTTACATAAAATATGTAATGTGTATACAATCTATAGGGTAGATTGTGTCTCGAAGGATGTTTGTGAAGAAGTGCGATACATCTTTAACTTTTTAGTACCAACTTGAACAATTTTTGTTGCAACTAGTTCACAAGAATTCTACTTAATTAAAAATTTTGAGTTCAACTTACTATTTGATTTTTTCTAAAAATAATTTTTGACGACACACAAGTGGAAGATGTTATTAAGACAAATAAAGCAAATAAATTAAGATAAAGTATTTTTTTTTTAACTCTTTGATGGAATAGGGGTACAAACTTGATATATTAGAAGTTCGATCAAAAAGTATGTAATGTTTGGCCAATGATTTTTAAAGCTAGGATTAAAACTTTAGTTATCTTGGACAATTTGGCCTCAACAACAATTGATAGACCATCCATAGATTGTGACATGTATATTTAGAACAACTTAAAAAGCATTTAAAAATTATGAATAGTACTCAAAAAAATTTGTTGATTTTCCCTTTTCTTTACTCCTATGATTTTTCAATTGCTTTTGGTCGTAAAAGGTGTTGTCAGTAATAAACATATCCCATTTATATATATAACTAATATTGATTTTTTAAGTGGTTTATAAAATGGAAATCTAAAAGGAGCTCAAATACGCTTATCTTTGTCCCATAGTTCTGGTAGAGATGGACCCACCATCACAAGCGAATTCATCAATGCTTTGTAATTGTACACTAGTTAGGAATTGAACCCGGGTCTCAACATTAATATACAGTTATCTACCACTAGACCACTAGTGTTTTTTTTGTTTGATTTCCCTAATTTGTATATTTAAGACACCAATGAATACATAAGGTTTACGTTTGTTTGATATTTTGGGTTTTTGCCAAATTTGTTTACTGCAGGTATCTCTCTAAATTTTTACGTTATTTGAAAATGATGTTTACGACATACATTGGGTTACTTAAAATACGTAATGTGTATACAATCTATATGGTGTCTCGGAGGACGTTTGTGAAGAAGTGCGATTCTTTTTTAACTTTTTTATTATCACCTTGAATTATTTTTGTTGCAACTAGTTCACAAGAATTCAACTTCAATTAAAAATTTTGCCTTAAACTTACTATTTGATTTTTTCTAAAAATAATTTTTTACAGCACATAAGTGAAGATGTTATGACGAAAATTAAAGCGAATAAATTAAGATAAAGTATCTTTCTTTTTACTCTTTGATGGACGAGGGGTACAAACTTGATATATTGATGTTCGATCAAAAAGTATGTAATGTTTGGTCAATGATTTTTCTAGCTAGAAAAAAACTTTAGTTATCTTGAACAATTAGGCCTTGACAACAATTGATAGACTACCCATAGATTGTGATATGTATATTTAGAACAACGTAAAAAGAATTAAAAAATTATGAATAGTATCCAAAACAAATTGTTGATTTTCCCTTTTCTTTACTTCTATGATTTTTCATTTGCTTTTCTCGAAAAAGGTGTTGTCAGTAATATGATGGTATATGTAACCTCTGTTTGATAGAAAAATATGCGGAAGAATGCCTATTCTAACAATTATGCGCAACAGTTTAACAAATTCTAAATTTATTAAACACAACATTAAACAAGGTCCCTAATATACAATTTTAATGAATGTCAAACTGTATGGATCATGGTATTTATGGAGAAATGCATCAGAAACAATTATTATTCAAGATGTTGATTTTCATGCATTCATGTTAAGACAATCAATCATTTAAATTCACTTAACACAGAATCTTTTTCATGCATTCAATCAATATCAAAAACGTAATATTTGCAGAAATTTAAACGAGATAAGGGAAAGAAAAGTGTACGCGGATTTTTATACTGGTTCAGCCGTCTCGTGACGACTTACATCCAGTCCCAAGATCCAACTAGATCTTAGCCTTTCTTATAGAACTTCTTAGAATCAGTTTACAGATTATACACAGCGCCTCGCACCAATCTTAAACTATTCTACCTGTTCTATCTTTCCCTCCCTGAATTCCCAAGTTTAAGTCCCATAAACTTGACCAAGAATTCAGTCAAGCGTCTTCTTGTTGACATCCCTCAACCTCGAAGAACACCACCAGTAACAACTGGATTTTCTCAAAGTAATTTCGTTGCAGAAAATGATTTACAGAAATTGAAACATATCAATTTTACAAAGTTCTTGATCTTCCTTCTTCTCAAAGCAATCTTTCTCAATTCAGTCTTTGTTCAATCATTGTTGATCACAAATGTAGATTGTTCATGGCTGAAAAAGATGTTCAAAGTAATATCAGTTGAGAAAGAATTAGTGGTGTATGATTGTAATATATGTTGTAGTATTGTTATGTATGTTATTGTATATTATGTATATGAGAAGAAGTGAATGAAAGCAGTTTATATAGTTTCAGGAAAAACAACACATGAATCGATTTGCCCAATCGATTCGTTAAAGTTATATAGCATCCTAATCGATTGATCCAATCGATTTCGCGAATCTTGTTTTTCTTGAATCTTGAAACTGCATAACCTAATCGATTTACCTAATCGATTATTTTAAATGAGTTCTTCAGACTTTGATGAATGTATATAATTGAATTGATTGTCATAATCGACTTGAAGTGTGTTGTTCAAACAACGAGATCAAAACAATCGATGTACTTAATCGATTCAACCATTTCAGTCATCTCTGTTTCTAAAACTTTTTGTACCAATCGATTTGGTCAATCGATTGTGGACTTTAAGTCTGAAGCACATTTCACCAATTGGTTCATTCAATCGATTTACCAAGTCGATTGATGCCAACATTTGTATCAAAAGAAGTATATAAGTCAATTGTGCTAATCGACTGTGTATGTTCCAGACCAAGGTTATTTTGAAACTTGTTTTAGTGAATCGATTTGCCTAATCGATTTATTAAACATTGGTTTGGCTCTGGAACATTCACAATTGATTGTGTCAATCGATTTAGACAAAACAAAATAAAGAAGTGATTGGATTAATCGATTTTCCAAATCGATTGCTTGCAAGACATGCCACTGACTTGCACATTTTGATATCAGTAAATGTACCAATCGATTTGTCTAATCGATGTAAACAATCAGTTCAGTCTTGGTGATTTACACAATCAATTTGCCTAATCGATTTGTGGCAAACTAGCTCTCTGACTTGCACAATTTATTTTCTAATAAGTGTACCAATCGATTTGGCTAATCGATTGATAGCCTATTTGATTTTTCAGAAGATGTGCAAATCGATTTTGCCAATCGATTGGTTAATCCCAGACTGCATAATATCATTCAACCTTATTACAGAATCGATTTTACTAATCAATTTGCTTATGGATCTTCAAGATTTTGTTGATTTCTTGAGTTCCAAGCAATTGTCTCAAGTTGGTAGGATTGAATTGTTGTTCCTGAAATTTTTCTCAGTTTACAATGTTAGATTTATTTCAAGCTGTGTGTTTGTCAATAACATCAAAAACGAACATATGTCTAACAATCTCCCCCTTTTTGATTTAAGTGACAAACATGCAATTTTAACTTGAGAATCATTTCAAAGGAAAAACATTGTAACAATTTTAGTGAAGCTCCCCCTAAATGCAATTTTCATGTAGTAAAATAAGGGTTAGAGCATCAGACAATAACAGAATGTATCAGAGTAATTTTGCAGATAATATTAGAACTTACTACTGGTATTTGAACTGTTAGAAGGTATCAAAAAAACTGTTAAAATAAAGTTAGTACAAGTTATAATTTCTCTCCCCCTTTGTCAATTAAGGCAAAAAGAGAAAAGTTTGCTCCCCCTGAGTTGGTAGCAAACCTGAATACTGCTATACAATGAAACTTGAAAAGATTAGTAACAAGAGCAGTAAATACAGTATGATTATAAACTTAGTTAAAAACAATTTTGGATTAGATCAATAAACAGAAACAGATTATGGCGCGCACTAGACAATATCAAAATGAAATGCAGCAGTCAATAAGATCAATATGCACAAATATTTCATTAATCAATAGACAAGTACATTCAACTGATTCATTACATAGAAAAGAGCAAAACAAAAAAACAAAACAACTAAGAAACCTAAAGTCCTAAACGCCTAGAGTTTGCTGGTCCTCATTATTATCTAGGGATGAGGCTGAGACCGCTGTATTAACCTCAGCAGGTGTCTCCTCATCATGAGTTGCAGCAACATCTACGTGTGTTGGAGCAGGTTCTTCAGCCGCTTGTCTTCCGATTTCAGCAACATCGTTGAAGGACAACTTAATGCCCAGATGTTCCTGAATAGTTGCCACGTCTTGTTTCTCTCAAACTGGTTTAACTCCTCTTGCATAGCAAGTATCCACTCACTATCTAGTAAGGCTTCTTTAATGTTCTTAGGCTCAATCTGAGATACAAAGGCTGTAAGGTTACAAAAGTGACTAAGGTTCCTTCTAGTTGCCACTCCTTTAGAGATGTCACCTATGATGTTGTCTATGGGATGGTTTCTATTGAACTTCCACTCCTTAGGTAACTCATCTATTCTAATGGGTTCAACACAGTCACTGTTTGTTGGAGGTATAGGTTCCTTTGGTTCTAAAGGTTCAGATTCTATAACTTCATCCAAAGAAGCATCAACAATAGAAGGAGTATTGTTCAAGTTTTCTTTGAAAAACTCATCAAATTTCACATGAACTGACTCTTCTATTGTTTTTGTTCTCTTGTTATAGATTCTATAGGCTTTGCTAGTTTGGGAATAACCTAGAAAGATACCCTCATCTGCCTTGGGATCAAACTTGCCTAGGTGTTCTTTAGCATTATTCAAAACAAAGCACTTGCAACCAAACACTCTAAAGTAGGAAATATTAGGCTTTCTACCCTTGAACAACTCATAAGGAGTTTTCTTAAGTATGGGCCTAATCAACACCCTGTTGATAACATGTGTGGCAGTGTTAATCGCATCAGCCCAGAAATACTTGGGAGTATTTGAATCTTTCAGCATGGTCCTAGCCAACTCTTCTAAAGACCTATTCTTTCTCTCCACTACACCATTTTGTTGTGGTTTCCTAGGGGCTGAAAACATGTGATGTATGCCATTCTCTTCACAGTAAGTATCAAAAGAGTCATTTTGGAATTCACCTCCATGATCACTTTTGATGGACATAATTTTATGACTTGTTTCATTTTGAACTAATTTTGCGAACTTTTTGAAAACAGAAAAAGTGTCACTTTTATGAGTCAGAAAGTAGGTCCAAGTGAATCTAGAATAGTCATCGATTAACACAAATCCATACAAGTTACCTCCAAAACTTCTCACTTGGGATGGTCCAAACAAATCCATGTGGATAAGTTGCAAAACCCTATCGGTTTTGACCATATCTATTGGGGGAAAAGCAGACTTAACAAGCTTGCTTTTCTCACAAGAATCACACAGCCTATCCTTAGAAAACTTTCTATTGGGAAGACCTATGACTAACTGCTTGCTAACAAGTCTATTCAAATGATCAATATGAATGTGTGCAATGCGTTTATGCCATAACCATGTTTCATCAGCATTTGATAATAAGCAACAAACAGAATTAGCAGACATAGCAGTTAAGTCCAACATGTAGATATTATTAACTCTATTACCTACCAGTTTTATGCTTTTATCAAGTTCATACTCAATAATGCAGGAAAGTGGAGAAAAACTCACTTGAAATCCATTATCACACATTTGACTTATGCTTAGAAGATTGTGCTTCAATCCTTCTACGTATAAGACATTTTTGATGATAACAGTTGATTCGCTGCCTATGTCACCAATTCCGCAGATCTTACCCTTATTGTTGTCACCGTATTTGACAAATCCATCTTCTTTTAGGCTTAGGGACATGAACATAGATTTGTCCCCTGTCATGTGCTTTGAGCATCCACTATCAAGATACCATTGGTGTTTAGTGGATCTCAAGCATACCTGCAGTAAGATTAGAATTTAAATTTAGGTCCCCAATACAAATTGGGTCCTGGGGGGTCAATTTTAACATCTTGTGTCTTAATCTTCCAAATTTGTTTACATCCTCTATTGGCAAGTCTTTTAAATTTGCAATTGTAAACAAAATGTCCTTTTCTACTACAGAAATGACAAGTGACAGTAGAGGATGCAGACTGTTTTGGTTTGACAAAGACATTATGTATGTGACTAGACTTAGCAAATTTCTGGTGATGTTTAACATTACCATATCCTATGCCATGTTTAGTCTCAGTTTACAATGTTAGATTTATTTCAAGCTGTGTGTTTGTCAATAACATCAAAAACGAACATATGTCTAACATAATAGACATATCCCATTGTAGCTAGTTAATGTCTAGTCGATAGAAAAGTTCATAATATATATTGAATTTCCTGTTGGCGTTGACATCCTAATTTCGTTTATTAAAAAATTAATACCACTTTTTAAAAAATTTCATTTAAAATGAAGAAAATTTGCACTTCACAGTTTGTATCTACTTCTTACTTGCTCTATTTTAAATAAAGTTTATTTCTAAAATAGAATAAGTCAATCTAGATTGGTATCTAGTTATATTTCTATTGTTGATGTTATTTCCTCAAATAATGCAACATTCTTACTTCAATTTTATATATTTAACTCATATTTATTTTTTAAGTTGTTTGTAACATTGAAAGTTTAAAAAGAGGTCAAATACACTTATTTTCGTACCGTAGTTCGGGTAGTGATGGACCCACCATTACAAGCGAATTCTTCATTGCTTTGTAATTCTACACTAGTTAGGAATCAAACGCTTTGTAATTGTGCATTAGTTAGGAATCAAACTCGGGTCTCAATATTAATATGCAGTTAATTACCACTAGACCACTAGTGTTTGTTTTATTTGATTTCTCTTATTTATTTATTTAAAACATTAACGAATACATAAGGTTTTTGTTTGTTGATATTTTGGTCTTTTGCCAAATTTTTTTACTGCTAGTATCTCTATAAATTTTTACTTTATTTGGAAATGATGTTTACGACCTACAATGGGTTAATTAAAATATGTAATGTGTATACAATCTATATGGTGTCTCGGAGGATGTTTGTGAAAAAGTGCGATACTTTTTTAACTTATTTATTATCACCTTGAACTATTTTTGTTGCAACTAGTTCACAAGAATTCTACTTTAATTAGAAATTTTGCCTTAAACTTACTATTTGATTTTTTCTAAATATAATATTTTACAAAACATAAGTGGAAGATGTTATTACGACAATTAAAGCGAATAAATTAAGATAAAATATCTTTTTTTAAACTCTTGGATGGGTGAGGGGAACGAACTTGATATATTGAAGTTCGATCAAAAAGTATGTCATGTTTGGCCCATGATTTTTCTATCTAAGATTAAAACTTGAGTTATCTTGAACAATTCAGCCTCAACAACAATTGACTGATGACCCATAGATTGTGACTTGTATATTTAAAACACCTTAAAAAGCATTAAAAAAAATTACGAATAATACCAAAAAATTGCTGATTTTTCACTTTCTTTACTCCTTTGAATTTTCATTTTCTTTTCATCGAAAAAGGTGTTATCGATAATAGACATATCTTATTGTAAGTGGTTAATGTCCAGTCGTTAGAAAAGTTCATAATATATATTGAATTTCTTGTTTGCGTTGATCTATTAATTTTCTTTATTAAATAATTAATAACACTCTTTAAAAATTTTCATTTAAATTGAAGATTATTTTTGTGTCACAATTTATATCTACTTTTTAGTTGTTCTATTTTATATAATGGTTTATTTTGAAAATAGAATAAGTCAATCAAGATTGATATCTAGTTGTATTTTTATTTCTATTGTTGGTGTTATTTCCTCAAGATATGTAACATTTTTACTCTAATTTTATATATTTAAATAATATTAATTTTTTAAGTGGTTTATAAAATTGAAAGGTTAAAAGGATCTCAAATACTCTTATTTCCGTCGCGTAGTTTGGGTAGTGATGGACACACCATCACAAGCGAATTCATTATTGCTTTGTAATTGTACACTAGTTACGAATCGAACCTAGGTCTCGACATGAATATGCAATTATCTAGCACTAGACCACTAGTGTTTGTTTTATTTCATTTCTCTAGTTTTATTTATTTAAATCACCAACAATACATAAAGGTTTACGTTTGTTGATATTTTGATCTTTTGGGAAATTTGTTTACATCAAGTATCTCTATAAATTTTTACTTTTTTAGGAAATGATGTTTATGACCTACTTTGAGTTAATTAAATTACATAATGTGTATACAATCTATATGGTGTCTTGGAGGATGTTTTTGAAGAAGTGTGAATCTTTTTTAACTTATTTATTATCACCTTAAACGATTCTTGTTGCAACTAGTTCACAATAATCCTTCTTTAATTAGGAATTTGATCTTAAACTTAATATTTAGAGAGAAATTGTGTTTAATTTGGAGAGAAATTGAGGTTACTAGAAATTGAAGGAAACAACATACTCAAATATGGATGAAAATGGAGAAAGTTTTTTGGGACAATTATCGATGACCGCTGTCAAACGATAGTCTAATTTGTTGTCTTTGCTGATTTCCTCCTCTTCCAAGCGGCTGCAGCATATCTTCAGCTCTTTTTCTTATTTATTTTTATTTGTTAACCTATTAACCCTTCACACACATTGGCCAAACCTATTAGTCTTGCGATTTATTTTATGTTTTACTTTTACTATTTTTATTTTGTTAAAACAAAATTCATAATTATTTAAGCTTATTTTTAATACTCCTCCAAACATTACTAATATATTATAAATTAGAGTAATTAAAATAATTTAATATATAAAAAATAAACATATTACTTATAACCAAAACTCTCACATTCAAAGTAATTTCTATAATTATACTTATTTCTCAAAAATACTCACATTTTAATAATATCATCATATTAGAGAATAGTGAAAATTATAAAATAAATAAATATAACATCAATATTTTATATTAATTACTAAATCATTATAAATATATATAAACTCACAATACCATAACAAACATTTAAAAATAAAGGAACTCAAACACAACATTACTAATATCTCAAGATAATTATTTAAAAAGTAAATAATTAAAATAAGAGATTATTAGAAATAATTAAAATATAAATCTATCCACATGTATCATTAGTTAAACATATAAGAAAATATTGCATTAATTACCAATTCACATATACACTTAAAATCGTATAAAATATTATTCTTTAAATTATTACACTAAAATACTATTATTTTGAGAAAAATATATATAATAATAAAATAAAATCATTATTATTTATATCGCTCATTTAATATAATATTTATTAAAATTTATTAACATTTATTCTAAAATAATTTTAACGTCAAATTAATTATTTAAAATCCTATTCAATTAATAAACTAGTTTATTATAAAATTTAGGGTGTTACAATTCTCCCCTCGTTTAAGAAATTTCGTTCTCAAAATTTGAAGTGAATAATAAGTGAACTGATATCTAAATAATCACCATCAAGATTCAAACTTAGTCTATAAACATATTTAAGGTATTCAGTACTCATTTAAGCACATACTAACGTGACATAATGAATCATTTAAACAATCGCAACTAATATTTCAATCATGAATGAAATACTACAATTACCCACTATAATTTACAAAAGAAACAAAACTTATAGATTTAGTAACCACAAACTTAATACCTCAAGTTCAATGAAGCAAAATATGTCAAATGAATTGTTAACTTCAACTAACTACTCAAACAATGATTTTCTAGTTTTACTCTAAAAAAATTTAAATATTTTCAATTTCTCAACAAGTTTCACTTAATTAAGAAAGATAGAGCAATATTTCAATTATTTTGTACTCTTATGAATTTTAAATAGAGACACACATAAGAATTCCTATCATGAGTAATTTCTTAGAAATTAAGAACTAGAGTACATAAACATAGTGGAAGTGGACAAATATTTTCACATAGTTTCAAAATTTACTCCAACCATTATTCATACTACATAAATCATTATCGGCATTCAACATTGATGCAACATAAGACTCATAATCACTCAAATGTATATAAGAGATGAATATGATTTTTAACTATTTGAAAAATATATTTAACAAGTATTTCTAACGGTAGTAACAATGGGTTATTTCGTTTATCAACGATGTGTCATCGGGGTAGCCAGTCCCTCTTACTCATGTAGTCAACTACTTAAGATAACCATAATTGTAGTCATTCAAATTCAAACATGGGTAATTTAAAGTATTTTTAACATGATTTAGGAGTGCGAAGACGGCGCCATAACTATTACTCCTTACTTCAAGTTAAAAATTCACTTAATTATATATTCACAATAATTTATTTGTAACTTACAAATAGTAACAATGACACTTACATCAATATATAATCAATACTTTGTTTTAAGCAATATATAACTATTTCACTTTTAAATGTTCACGACTACTCGAACTCTATTCACTAGTTCCCAACAATTAGAACACTTGAAACATAAACATTCACACTATTAATTCAAAAATTAACACCAAGATTTTACGTTCATCTCATAACTCAAATGATAATTCTAACACATGTAAAATACTCTCATAAAAGGCTAACTACTCCAAATTGATCACACTTAA
This sequence comes from Cicer pinnatifidum, assembly GCA_037974775.1. Classification (NCBI taxonomy): domain Eukaryota; kingdom Viridiplantae; phylum Streptophyta; class Magnoliopsida; order Fabales; family Fabaceae; genus Cicer; species Cicer pinnatifidum. The sequence continues at coordinate 17,108,118 of JBBPBR010000006.1, forward strand.
ATTTTCTTTTGAATTAATCGTCACTTAAGAGTTACAACAAACTAAAGTAGAGATTTTTAAGTAGCAGATAAGATAGTTAATTATTTACTAGAAGGTACAACACATGACCAAACCAAAGTGAATCAAATAGTACATAAACCACTCTAAAGGTTACACATCATTCTAAAAATTGATTTCTAGATTTAAATTATTATCAAATGTATTACTAATCATTTAGCACCAAAAAGGGTTATTGAGATTTCAAAGTTTTTGCTTAAATTACTTTTCATAAAGTCACGCCTAAATGAAAACAACTAAAACAAATCACATTTCTATATACAATAAAAATAAAATAAATCACGTGTATTTTTAAAATCCATCACATTTCGAAAATTCACTCGTACCTTAATCATCAAAAACACATTTCGAATAATTAATCACTATAAAAATTATTATTTTCAACTTATATTTTGAAAGAAAATTTAAACTACATATATAGATAGACATGAGATTTTTCAATTAATTAACACTTTTAAAATAGTTTCAATTTATTTTCTTATTTTCTCAAAATTTGCAAAAAGAAAATTGTATATTTATATATATTAAAGTAGTACACATGGCACCAAGCATAAGACATACTTGGGTATGATAAGGAATTACATTAATTCACAAATCTACAAAATAAGAGTCTTCTCTCACACCAACTACTCAACATGTCTATAGATACATCATAAATTTCTATCGAGGCACAAAACTGGTCTAAAGCATAAAACACCATCAATTTTACAAACAACATGTCACCTTCTAATATTAAACGCAAATATACATTTCTTCAATGACAACACAACAACTATAATTTTACTAAAAAAAATATTCTACTCATAGAATACAATGAGTATAGAATCTAAACTTTAGATAACTTTTCAAAACGAGTTTCACCATTGAGATGATTCTTTTAAAATTTTTTTTCTTTTGTTTTCCTTCTCTTTCTCATGTAGTAGACATTTTATTATTTGACCTTTTTTTTATAGTACCATTATAAATCACTAATGAGTTCTTAAAGTCTAAAACTCTAACATCAAGTTAAACTCTAATGAGTTCATAATACTAGAATCAGAAAGTCAATCATTTCAAACAAATATCCCAACACCCTCAAGATTCAATATTCACTCCAGCACCTCTAAACCAACATTACAACAAACCCTTCTTATTTTTCTTAAAAATAAGATCTAGTACAATATGATTTAAATTTTTAGCTATTTTAAATATTAATTAAGATCAGTAGTATAAAATTATTCTTATTTTATAAATCAACAAAAAATCCAACTCAATTTAATTCTTTAAAATAAATCAACAATGATTCAAACATAAAATATTTCTTTTTATAAAATAAATCAACTTTAACTCATTCACGATTTGTTTTCTAAAAAGTCTAACTTTAAAAATCAACCAACCTTGAATATTCAAATATTTCTATTGCTAATAATATGAATTTCATACTATTTAAAATTATGACGAACATTCTAAATTGTTTTCAGATACAATATCAAAACTGTAATCATCTAGATACAACCATCAACAATTTCAAGTGATTTAAAGTTAACATCCACAATTTAAAATCGATTTTTTTCTTCTTCACACAAGCCAACATAAAATCAAAATAAGAATTTTCTAGTAAAAATTTAAACTTTAAACATAAGAGACATATATTCTATCTAATTCAAAATTTAGAACGAAACATCATTTTTTCTCTAAATTGAGGTTCAACAAAAATATTAATAATTTGTACCTAGTAAAAGTCAACACTTGATGTTTTAAACATATAGTTCATATGAAAATCAATGTTTCAATCAATTAGTTATTAGATCAAACACTTTAAACAGATTCATATCAAGATGAAATATTTTAAATTGATTTAGGGTGAAAATAGAACAAGTGATGTCTTAAATTTGATAACTAAGATTACGTTAATGATATGAATAACTTCAAACATACAGCTGGTCAATCAAAATTATTATTTCCAACGATTCACATAAAACAAGAGTGCCAAATCATAGTTCGATAGACAAAGCAACAAGCAACAAGATCATTCAACAAGTAACTAACGTAATCTTTTCAACAATTAAAATTAACCCAAATCTTAGCAAGTAATTTCATGATTTATTTACTCATTTAGGTGAACTTAGAATCCATAACGCAATCAAGGTAAGCAAATAATAAATAATAAATTAGTAACTACAAAATTATGTATAATTATACAAAATCATATGACACTTAACACAATAATAAAACAGGAAAAACATGACAGTGAAAATAATTATTACACAAGAAAACACAATTGACACGACTAACATTCGACTAACACTGAATCAACATTCGACCCACTCTACCTGATTGGACAAACTTGCTCTTATACCACTTATGTGACATCCTAAACCCAAAAATAATATATATAATAATTTATATCATATTTCTATAAAATTTGCAGCGGATAAATAAAAATATGTTTACAATAAAATAAAAACTTTTATTTTTAATTTATGATATCACATTTCTCAAAAATTAAAAGGAACACTTTAAACTTATTTTCTCCATTAAAATAGTGCAATCTCAATAAGTTTGATTTAAGTATAATTGCTTGATTTAATTCTAAAAACCTACTAGTACTTTTAAAGTTTTCATACAAAAATTCGTTTTAAATTAAATAAGTAAAATACAAATGAAAACCCTTATTCCCGGTATCACCTATCAGAGTGGGGTTCCTCCCAAACCTAAACTTCAAGACTCATTAACCTATAACAATTGCAATTTCACAAACGCAGGGCCAACTCAGTTAAACACAAACAACGAAGGAGGTGAGTTTTGAAATCAAGTTGATAGTATAATACAAGTAAGAAGAACACGCAACAAAATCATAATAGAACCATATCATTACACAAACACTGCTCAAGAAAAATATCACTTTAAAAGTCAAAATCACTCATGAATACTTGGATGTCTAGCTAAATCTATAGTTGATTTGTTGTCTATCTTCAACTTCACTACTTTAATATTTTTTAATTTCAATCATGTCATCAATTCTTCCAAACATATAGCTTGGCAAGCTCCCATTGATGCAGCTTGTAACACCATATATATATATATATAAAATGAATTTAATTGTTCTATGTTATGATTAATAATTATTAAAAAATTTATAACCTTGTAAATTAATAAAACTTTAACGTTATGATTTATTAATAAATTAATAATTATTCTATGTATAAATAAATTAAACTAAATTTTATCACAGTCTATTTATGATGTGATTAATTTTTAAGTGAACTATTGTGCATTTTTTATTTGATTAGTTTTGGTAATCATAAAATTGATGTGTTAGATATGTTTGCTTTATTTTGTTATCTGTGAGTGATATTCTTTTCTTGCTTGATTTATTTTAGTTGATAAAATATTAGTTCAATTATTTAATTAAATTAGAATTTATAAAATTTATATTGTTTGTTAGTATTATTTACGAACAAATAAGTATTCATTTTAGGAGATATTATAGAGTTAGTGAAACTCAATGTATATGTGTTTTGAAAATATTTTTCGTATATCATAAAAAAAATTACTGACTTGACTCATTCTTTTACTCTCCTTTATGACAAAATTTTATGACAATTCATGGTGCTTTCTTGGCATAATGTGCATTAACTCATTTTTAACACCTTTAATTTATTTTTTAAAGGAAGATTAATTATGAATTATTTTTTTTTGCAATTAAAAGAGGACTATTCTCCTTTTTGTATATAATGCATTCATCTCTTTTAAACTAAAATTATAATTTTATTTTAATTATCTACAAAAAAATTATATGCTATTTTTGATTTCGTAACAATTAGATAAAAAATTAAAAGGGTGATGTCAAATCCTCTAATTTATTTATTTAATTAAAATAGATGGTGTGACACTCTGCAATATACGATGAATTTTATTACTTAGTTCTAATTAACTCATACACATAAATACACATAATTTCAATTGACTTTGTAACAACCTAATAAAATTAAAGCAATATTAATTATTGGTAGCATAATTTTGGAATTAAGTGCAATTCAATTTTAGACAACAACTCAATGGTAAAATTGTAATGTAAATAGCTATTATGTTCATACATTTCCATTAGACCTCTTGTTGTCACACCTATTTGTCATTCGTACATTCCCAAAATAATTTTCTAAGTCGTAAATCCCAATATCTATCGGTGTAGAATTCATCATTGCCTCATGAGCTATTTCTCGTGCGAATTTAGAGGTGTTAATAAAGAAAGCGTCAAAGGTAAGGACTTTTCCCCATGCAGAATTAGGCTAGATATTAAATTAGCGGTTCGTAGGATATTGATATGATGTATGAATGTCTTAAAAGAAAAAGGTTGATTTTATTTTCATCGTAAAGAAATTAACTATAATTTTTTGATTGTTTCTTTTGAGTAATACATCTATCTTGATCAACTTAATTATAAAGGTCTATTTTTATTATTATCCCTTAATAAATATGTTTGTAGTGAAAATGTTTAACGCCTTACGTATTTTAGAGTACTTAATTGTAAAGTTATAATTTTTATGATGATATCATTAGTAATATGTTTGTTATGATGTATTTGATATTAAGGCTTGACTTTTGGAGTATTTAAAATTTAAAATTTGACTTTTATGAACAATATATGTGTCATGAGGAAATTGATGAGAATTTTATATTTTTAATTTTGACAAAATGAGAAAATTGGTTTATTGAAATGTATTAAATATATAGTTCATTTTTATAATCCGAAAAACTTTATAGTGAAAGGAATAAAATTTTTATTGTTATTGTACTTTTGGTAATATGAGTTTAAATTTTTATCAATAACAAGTAGCCAAATGGAATCTTATGGATTATTAAAATGAAAGTGGTGATTTTGAGATATTTGTTCACGTGCATATTTGATGTGTTGAAGTTATTAAGCTCTAACTATGAACATCCATGAGAATATAAATTTGATGTCTTATGTGATTAAAAAAATTTAACCTGAATTATTTTGTCTTTGTGGTTGCTTAAGTGGCTGGTGATTGGTGTTTTAAATATTGTTATCTTTGTGGTTGCCTAAGTGACTGGTGGTTTGTGTTTTAAATATTGTTATCTTTGTGGTTGCGTAAGTGTCTCGTGAATTATGTGATTATCTAAGTGGGTGGTGACATGTACCTTGTGAGCATCATTATCATTTCATGACATATCATACGCATCTTTGTGGACGCCTATGTGGTTGGTTTAATTTTTCCGCATTGGTATTAATGACTTTTGTGTGGACGTCTCTGTCGCTGGTTATATCTGGATCATATATGCTTAGGAGCACACATAACTTGTAACACCCCAAATTTTATAATAAATTATTTTATTAATGAAATAGAATTTTAAATCATTAATTTGATGTTAAAGTTATTTTAAAATATATATTTATTAATTTTCTTTATACGTGTGGTTTCTATGATATGTTAATTTTGTACATATTGAACTAAATGAGTAATGTAAATAACAAAGATTGTATTTTAAATATATTTCTAGAAATAATTATATGTTAATTATTCCTAACTATTTGTTACTTTAATTAATACTATTATATGTAACTATTTTGAATATTTTAGAGTGTCTATTTTTACTATAAAAGTGTTAAAATATATTTTTGATGTCAAAATGCTTTAAAATGCATATATTAATAAGTATAATAATAATTTTGAATACGAGGGTTTTTGTTATTGTTGATATCTTTATAAAAACTTAATTTCTTTAATTAATATTTTTTTCTTGGTAAAATATTAGTTTTGTAATATTAATAATATTGCGCTTAATTTTCTTTATTTAGGTACTTATTAAGTTATGTCTATTTTATATGTATTTAATTGATTTAGTGACTTATATAAAAGATTTGATGTTATATTTTTTTATTGTCATTTTAACTACTTTCATAGCATAATAATATTTTAATTTGATATTTTAAAAGATATTATTTTAGTAGAAAATAAATAAATCAAAATAAGTGTGTAATTAGTTAGTCTTGTAAATAAAATAAAATATAACAAAATGAGTTAAGAGTTAGGTTAATACTAACTAATATGTTCAAAAAATAATTAAATCAAATGTAACCTAACCTAGAAAAGAAAACGCTACATTACAAAAATTGAAATGTAGAGAGAAGCTGCAACTTCATATTCATATGAAGAAAAAAATTGATACCGATCGTCGACCGCTGTCCGGAAAACTTTCTCCATTTTCGCCCAAATTTGAGTATGTTATTTCATTCATTTAACTCATCATTTAAATATAATTTTCCAGATTTTTAACAACTCCAATATCTCACAAAAATATCCGACTTCTCCAGTTGTAGAATTCATTATTTTGCACCATTCTCATTCACCGTAAGTCCGATTTGAGTAAAACCAACGCCAAAACGACTGTGTGATAAGTGGCTATATAATCCACTAATTGGTTTTATGATTTATGGTAATTTTCCTTAATCGAATTTCGAATTTAGTTTTTAGAGTATCTTCTCATAATTTATTTTTAACGTTTACTCATAAATTGTCGAGTTAGATCGATTGAAAGACAAATAGTCAATGAACAAATGATGTTTGCTCGTGGAATCGTATTAGTGTGTGAAAGCTTCGAAATAAGGTAAGGGGTGAGAGAGCGTTTGAATTCATGAGTATAATATAATGTGAGATGAATGGGAAAACTGTATTTCCCAACGATTCATTCGGGGTTCGCTACGTACAGCAATAGCCCTTTTAGTGATAAATTGATTAATGTGAAAATATGGAAATTGTGAGATTAAAATATGGAATAGAAATATTTATAAGGTGTTGATTAATTTAATTTCGTTAAATGTGTGGTATTTGATATTATTATGATATTTTATTTCAAATGAATTTGATGCATATATTTGATTAGACGAATTTATGTGATGTGATAATAAAATATAGATGCATGGTATCATATATATATATATGCGGGATGATAATGCTGATTTTTTATCGATAATAGTGATGTTATAAAATTGTGATGAATTTATACGATGATTATGATTATGTATGATTAATGACGTTATAAAATTGTGATGAGAATATTGAAGTACCCCATATATGATGAAATAGTGATGATTTATAAAGATAATGCTCTTAATAGAGTAGTCTAATTTAACGAGGGGAGAAAATAAATATTGAGAATTTGTGAAATGAAGATTATTTTGTCATCATATAAGTACGACCTGACAAGCCTAGAGATTCCGGGGAAGTACAACTGAATGAGCCTGATCGTGGCGGTATGCTGTCGAGCCTTAAGGCAAGATTGATAGATCTTGGAGGTATACGGGTGGGGAATTCCTAGATAACTTGGAGGTAGCACTCCAAATGTCGGAAGCTACCACGCAACACACGTTTACCTCGACTGCCACATATATGTGTCTCGGGTTGAGTTAAGGGGATCTATGAGGACAAGCCAATTTGAATTGTCCATCCACCGGGATGGTGACATAGTATCAAGCCTCCTAACCAAGTGCTTTAGAGTTAGAATGGTACCACATTGTGAAGTAGAGTATAAGCTCATGCATATTTGCATTTCCTTGTGATTTTTTTGTTGTGATTGGTGTGTTTCAAAAGCGATAATAATTTTCTTAGAGGATTTGATTATATGGTGAAATTTATTGATTTTCCTTGAGTGGTTTTGAATTTATAATGTTATGTTTTTCCTTGATGAATGTTTGTGTAATGATACAGTTTATTTATGATTAATTGAGTGTTGTTCTTATTTATATTATACTATTAACATGATTTCAAAACTCACCTCCTTCGTTGTTTGTGTTTGATTGGCTTGGCCCTGCGTTTGCGAAAGCGCAGTTGTTAGAGGTTAATGAGTCTTGAAGTTCAAGTTTGGGAGGAACTCCGCTCTGATAGGTGATACCGGGAATAAGATTTGTAATTTGTATTTTCTTATTTAATTTGAAACGAATTTTTGTATTAAAACCTTAAAAGTACTAGTTAGTTTTTAGAATTAAATCAAGTAATTATACTTAAATAAAACTTATCGAGATTGCACTATTTTGATAAAAAAAATTAAGTTTAAAGTGTTTTATTTTATTTTTGAGAATAGTGATATCCTAAAGTAAAAATAAAAGTTTTTATTATATTGGAAATAAATTTTATTTATCCGCTGCAAATTTTATAGGAATATTATATAAATTATTATATATATTATTTTGGGGTTTAAGGTGTCACATAACTTTCATATATTTTGTTGTTATTTTTATTTTTGATCTAATTATTTGCTCTACGATTGCTACTTGATTTATTTAAATACATTTTATGACTTTTGATACATCTTTGAAAACTATTAAAGAATCAATTTCGTTAAATCTTTTACTACGGAAAGATTTTATATTCATATTTTATAGCTGACAATCTATTATTTGGTTTAATTTTTTGCTGTGGACGAACTGACCCCGTACACCAATATTTAGGTACTAATGATCTCAAAGAGTTACATGAATAATTTGATTGGTGCACACACGTGGGAAAATGGGACTTTTACTTAAAAATAATATTTTGTATTACTAAAATTTTGGTGGTACATTGTAAATTTATTTACTCTTCATCATTAACTTTTAATATAAATACAAAAGATAACTTTCATTTGCTAGTAAATAATTAAATGTCATTAATTTTAGTCAACCTTGCTTCTTTTGAATTTCACTTAAAGAGAATTTATTTTATTTTGGAGCATAAATGAATATCGATCTAACAACTGAATTATTAATTTTGCAAATAAATGAATAAATAATATTTTAGTAAATTGCATTACGTTTTCTTACAAAAAAAAAGAATATATCAAGTCATTTTCTAGCATCTTCAAATTATTACATGATGAACTACTCCTAAAAAAAATTATAGTTGTTTCTAAAAGAAAATAAATATTTTTAAGTAATCTTTGGGTAAAAAATTAGGGGCTTTAAACAACCACATACTCATCTTCACATGTTGACAGTGCTATTATGTTTTTTCTTCTTTGAACACCATGAGACTAGTGAGTTATTGATCATAAACACATAGCCCGTGGTACTTTTTCTATCATCTTTGTCTCCACACCAGTCAGGATCAGTAAAGCCTACAAGTTCAGCTTCATCTCCATTCAGATTTGTGGGGTACAATAGACTAAGCTCAATGGTTTCCTTGATGTATCTCAAAGTCCTTTTTGTTCCATGTAGTGTGATGTCTTAAACTACTCCATGTATTTATTAATCAGTCCAACACTATATGCAATATATAGCTTGTGTTGCACAAATACCTCAGGGATCCCACCATTTGTTTCAAAGTTGTAGGAACAATCAGCTCCCCATTGCCCTCCTTGGACAACACTAGCCCTGTTTTGAATGTGGTACTAGTTCCATTGCAATCTTGCATTTTGAAAATTTTCAATACATCATTTGCATACTTCTTTTGATGCATAAAAATTCCATTTTTTTCTAGTTTCAAACTCAATGTCAAGGAAATATGACATCATGCCTAGATCAGTCATCGCAAACTCCTTCTCCATTCTGATTTTTGAACTCCTTGATTTTTACTTTATCACTGCCAGTTAATAATAAATCATCAAATAAAGACATATCAATAGTGCAGGTGTTGTTGCTGCCTTCTTGACATAAACTTCGTGCTCATTCACACAAACTGCAGCTCTATGAGGAATCTGTCAATCCTTTAGTTTTAGGCCCTAGGAGTTTGCTTCACGCCATATTAAGTTTTCTTCAATTTTTACACATGATATTCTTTGCCTGTTTTCACATATCCCGGTGGTTGCTTCACATATATTTCTTCTTCTAGTGTTCCATTAAGGAATGTTGATTTGACATCTAGCTGATGCATGTATCAGCCTTTGTAACTGGCCATTAAGACTACCAGCCTTACTATTTCAATTCTAGCTACTAGGGCAAACAATTCATCATAATTCAGTCCATGTCCCTATAAGAATCCCTTTGCTACAAGTATGGCCTTGTACTTGGCAATTTGCCCATCAGGCTTCAATTTTAGTTTATAGGCCCATTTCACATCAATTGGCCTCTTGTTTACTATCAAGGTCATTAGTTGTCAGGTTTTGTTCTTCTCTATGGCTTTGAGCTCTTCCTCCATTTCTAATATCCATATAAGATCACTCAATGCCTCTTAATCACTTACTGGTTCTGATTTAATTTGCATTGATGGCTGAGTTAGATGTCACTTCATATGGATTCAATATGACTGAAGGCTTCCTGACTCTTTCAGATCTTCTCATAGGTTCAGAAGCTAGCTGACCTACAGTCCCTATTGGTTAGACTGATTGAGTTGGTTGGTATGTCTGGGCAAGGTGCATTGCTCGAGCGGGCTTCACTCATTTTCCAGTTCCATCCTCTTGATTCATCCACCAGTATGTCCATGCTAATCGCCACTTTGCTCTTGTTTGGATCATACAGCTTGTAAGCCCCATTTGAATCATAATCCAACAACACCATTTGTTAAACACTGTCATAAAGTTTTCTCTTGTTTTGGATTGGCACATATCTGAAGCACAATGAGCCAAACACTCTCAAATGATTAATAACTTGCTTTCTTCTAGTCCAAGCCTCTTCAAGTGTCCTAGTGATCAGTCTCTTGGTTGGACACCTATTCAAAATATAAATTGCAATTGATATTGCTTCTCCTCAAAAGTTATGAAGCATTATGTTGTGGAGTGTATGGTGCAGTCACTTCATGCAATATTCCTTGTTTTTCACAAAAACCTGAAATTCATGAGAGTTATATTATCATCCTCCATCTGTCTTGATGATTTTCAAATTTAGACCACTCTGATTTTCTGCCATCACTTTGAATCTTTTAAGAACTTCAAGCACTTCACTTTTTCCTTTGATCAGGTATATTCAAATTTTCTTTGTAAAATCATCAATGAATGATACAAAGTAGTAATTACCTCTTGTTGACACTTCTTCAAAAGGACCACAAACATCAGAAAAGATTATCTCCATCGTTCTTGCAGATCTAGTTAGCAATTCTGATTGGAAGGAATTCCTATGTTGCTTGGCCTGACATCACTCCTCACATATCTCATTTGGTAATTGAATTTATGGAATTTCTAGCACCATTTCCTTGCTCTACAATATTTAAAGACTTATTAAGTTCAATTTTCCAAGCCTCTGGTGCCACAACCAATCCTCACTTCTAACTTCAACTTCTACGCGCTAATTTTCACTGATCTGAATCTCAATCTTGAAGGTTTTGTTTTTCAACAGTGCCATCAAGACAAGCCTCTTTGCACTATCATACATCTTGATTTGTCCATTTTTCATGTTCATAGAGTATCCTTTCTCCAACAATTGTCCAAGACTCAACAAATTGTTCTTCATATTTGGCACATACAACACATCACATATGAAATATTGTTTGTCATCTCTTCTTTGAATCAAGATCTTGCCAACTCCTTCAGTTGTCCTGTGTTATTATCTGCAAATTTGATCTCCCTTTTCACCTTCTCACCAATGCTCACAAACCAATCTTTGTAGTCATTCATGGATTTGAGCGGCCTGTGTCAAGATACGATAATCTTGGGCGGTCATCTTCTATGCTTGTAGCAGCCATCAACATCACTTCATCAAAATCAGAACTGTCTGCCTGGGCTAGTTGAGCTTCACCATCATCTCTTTGCACCTTCTTGGACTTGCATTCTTCTACAAAATGCTTCCATTTTTTACAATTATAACATTAGATTCCCTTCTTGTCAAACTTCTTCTTGCTAGATGGTTTCTTGCTTTTATTATCATTGTTTTGTTGATTTCTCGAACATCCAGCCTCCTCATATTGATCCTGCTTTTGGTGCCATTTTGATTTGTATGACACCCTAAAACACAAAATAATATATATACAATTGAAACACTTTAAAGAAACTTATGTGAGTTATTTAGAATATCACATTTCTCAAAATACAATTGAAACACTTTAAACTTTTTTTCTTCCTACAAAATAGTGCAATATCAATAAGCTTGATTTAAGTATAATTACTTAATTTAATTCTTAAAACTTATTAATACTTATAAGATTTTCATACAAAAAGTTGTTTCAAATTTAATAAGTAAAATAAAAATTACAATTCTTATTCCTGGTATCACCTGTCAAAGCGGAGTTTCTCCCAAACCTGAAATTCAAGACTCATTAACTTGTAACAACTATGATTTCACAAAAGAAGTGTCAAGCCAATCAAACACAAACAACGGATGATGTGAATTTCAAAATCATGTTCATAATATAATACAAGTAAAAATAACACGCAAACAATCATAATAGAACCGTATCATTACGTAAACATAGCTCAAGAAAAATATCACAATAAAAAGTCAAAATCACTCAAGGGAAATTATTATCGCAAGCGATACATATTAATCACCACAAAATAATCACAAGAAAATGCAAAGTTATACATGAGCTTAGACTCTACTTCACAATGTGGTACAATTCTAACTTTGAAGTACTTGGTTAGGAGGCTTGATACTGTGCTACCATCCTGGTGGACAGACAATTCAAATTGGCCCTGTGCTCATAGATCCCCTCAACTCAACTCGAGACACATATACACGACAGTCGAAGTAAAAGTATGTTGCATGGTAGCTCTTGACATTTGGAGTGCTACCTCCAAGTCACCTAGGAATTCCCCGAAATCACTAGGTTTGTCAGGCCCTACCTATGTGATGACAAAATAATCTCCACTTCAAAAATTCAAATCAACTTCAAATATTTTCAGCATCTATTTTCTCCACTCATTAGCTTAGACTACTCCATTAAGAGCAACATCTTTACCACAAGTTGGAATCATCACTATTTCATCAATTATGGGGTGTTTCAATATTTTCATCACAATTTTATAACATCATTAATCTTACATAATCATGATGTTCATATAAACTCATCACAACTTTATAACATCACTATCATCAATCAAAAACCATCATTATCATCATGTAAACATATATCATATCATGCATCAATCTTTTATAATCACATCCCATAAATTCGTTTAATCAAACATATGCACATAACTTCATTGGACATCCAACATCGCAATCATGGCAAATATATACTTCCACAAAATCATCAAAAATTATATCAATCAACATCTTATAAACATTTCTATTTCACATTTTAATCTCACAATTATCATATTTTCACATTAATCAATTTATCTCTCACATAGCTATTGTTGTACGTAACGAACCCCGGATGAATCATTGGAAAATATAGTTTTTTCGTTCATCTCACAATATATTATACCCATGAATTCAAATGATATCTCACCCTTTAACTTATTTAGATTCTTTCTCAAACATAGAAATTAAGGAAAGTTTTCAACAACAACTGTAGATCGACAACGTACAGCGAGCGAATCTGAATAAACAACGAGTTCACGAAATGGTCGAGACGTGACTGATAAATTATTCGAAGCATAAAATGAATTTTAAATAATTAATAATAATTTTTGGATTAAAAATAGAGTCAAAACGATGAGAAAAATAAAGTCAAAAAAGTTTCACCGACTCGTTAGAGCGCCGGAATAGTCCAACTTCAACTTCATCGAAAAATGCAAAAGAGTAATGTTTCTTGAAAGTTTCAACGAAAGGAATCCAGAAACAAGGCCAGTTTGCTGAGAGAACAAATGTGGTGATCGAAATCGGCAAAGACAACTCGCCCAGGAAAAGAAACGCAGTTGTTTCATATGAAACGGATCCATGATCGATAAAATTGATGCAAAAAATGGATTCAATGGCTGATTTTGTGTGGGATAGTCGTTTGGATCAATTCAAATGGCAAAGAATTGGTAAGAGTTAATTTGAAAGAAAAGGGTTTGATGCAATTTGGCTCCCTTTAGTCTATTTTTTCGTTGTTTTATTTTTTTTAATTGTAGAAGGAGGGGAGCCGATAGATGTATAAGTTCAAGAGTAAATCAGATAAATCTAATTTTAATCAAAACTCTCATACTCAAAGTAGTAACTATAATTATTAGGCTAAATACCACATGTAGTCCCTTAACTTAATTTCACTTAACGTTTTAGTCCTATATCTTTTTTTTTCCCGATTTGGTCCTTTATTTTAATTTTAAGTGACAATTTGATCTTTTATGTTTTAAAATGTCAACAATGTTATCTTTTTTTTTACAAAAATATAAAAAAATTAATCAAATATTTCAAACAAAACCTATAAAATTAATTATCATCCTCAATATAAATGCAATTTCAACAAATTCATGACTAAAATATTTAAATAAACTCATATTTTTATCTCTAACAACATCAAATAAAGAATGACAAATATGAGTTTATTTGAAGATTTGAGCTACAAATTTGATAAAGTTTATTTTATATTAAAGATGCTAAATTACATCTGTGGTTCCTTAACTTAATTTCAGATAACGTTTTAGTCTTTTATTTTTTGTTTCCCGAGTTGGTCCTTTATTTTAATTTTAAGTGACAATTTGATATTTTATGTTTTAAAATTTTCAACAAAGTTATCCTTTTATATACAAAAATTCAAAAAAATCATCAAATTTTTCAACCAAAACCCATAAAATTAATAATCATGTTCAATATAATTCAAATTTTATCAAATCCATAACTGAAATATTCAAATACAATCATATTTTCATCTCCAACAACATCAAATAAAGAAAGAAAATATGAGTTTATTTCAACATTTAAGTTATGAATTTGATTAAATTTATATTTTATTGAAGATGATAATGAATTTTAAGGGTTTTGTTTGAAAATTTTGATTTTTTTTTTTAATTTTTTGTAAAAAAAGGACAACATTGTTGATAATTTGAAACATAAAATATCAAATTGTCACTTAAAATTAAAATAAAAGACCGACTCGGGAAAAAAATATAAAAGACTAAAACGTTACCTGAAATTAAGTTAAGGGCCCGCAGATGTAATTTAGCCTATTAAAAAATATAACTAAATTTATGAGTTTTGTTTGAAAATTTTGATAAATTTTTGAATTTTTGTAAAAACAAGGATAATATTGTTAACATTTTAAAACATAAAAGATTAAATTGTTACTTAAAATTAAAATAAATGACTAAATTGGGAAGAAAAAAAATAAATGACTAAAACATTAACTGAAATTAAGTTAAGAGACTACATGTGATATTTACCCTAATTATTACTATAACATTTTTTAAAATAATCAAATAAAAATAGTAGAAATGATAAAAATAAATAAATAAATATAACATCAACAATTTATATTAATTACTAAATCAAAATAAACATATATAAAATCATCATACCATAGCAACTATATAGAAATAAAGAAAATCAATATCAATACTACTAATATCTTAATATAATTATTTGTAAAATAATTAATTAAAATAAAATATATTTAGAAATAATTAAATATAATTATATGCACACTTAACATTAGTCACATTACAAGAAAATATCACATTAACTACAGACACACATATGCAAGTAGAATTGCCTAAAATCTTATACTTTAAAATATGTACACTAAAATACTATTATTTTTAGAAAAATATGTAATAAAAATATAACATTTGATTTTTGTATCACTCATTTAGTCTAATATGTACAAGATTTAAATATCATATAAAGAAAATTAATCAACACATATTCTAAAATAATTTTAACATCAACTTAATTATTTAAAATCATATTTCATTAATAAATAGTTTATTATAAAATTTAAGGTGTTATAACTTTCTCTTCCACTTCTTGTTTTTCCCTCCATCTTGATTGGACTTCTTGCTGACCTCCGCCTACAGTGCCTGTGTTTGTGTGTGTGCCTTATATCTTCCTTTTACCCTTAATCATGAGCTTCTAGGAAGCTTTGCAGATCTTCCAGCTTCATTTTATCAAAATCCTTTGATTCTTCAATTGCCACCACTATGTGATCGTTTCTTTGTGCTAATGTCCTCAGAATTTTTTTCAATGATCACCATCTCACTCATCACTTCTCCATTGGCTTTCATTTGTAGTTTGATCTTCTTGTCTTTTCACCACCTGTGTAATATTTCATCAAGACATCCCAAGCCTCCTTTGATGTAGATACCTTTGAAATCCTCTCAAAGTTATTTGAATCTTCACTTTGCTGGATGTAAGACAATGCCTTGCAATCCTTTTTTTTTTTTGCAATCTTTTAAGGTTGTTTGCTATCTTTCTATAGGATTCGCACCAAGATGTTCATAGGTCTCTTGAACAATCTCAAACACTTCTTGAGCTCCCAACAACGATCTCATTGATACATACGACCTCTCCCAATTCTTCCCATTAAGGATTGGCATATTCAATGAAAAACCTCTTTCATTCATTATGTCCTTTTTTACTCACACTTTGTGTTTGCCATGTTTTAAATTCCCCTCACACTTTCACTCGTGTTTCCCAAACTCTTGATGTCAATTGTTAGAACACATTGTAAAATAAAGAGTAATTGAAATTGAGAAAAAGATAGTAAAATAGAATGTTCTCATAAACGAATATTGATTAATCACTTACCAAGAAATAAGAATGTGGTGGTGGTGACGGCTGGGAAGAATGAGAAGCACGTTCGGTTCTTCTCTGCTGCTGATTTTGAATTTCAATAGCACCGCACTTATATATTATTTATTTATTATTGTTGAGTAGGTTGGTTTGAGGTTAAATAAAAATAATATTTATTTTAAATAATTTAAAGATTTCTTTTTGTAGATTTTTTTTATATATTTTTTTTTACACCAAGATTTCTTACTTCAAATTTAATTTATCTGATTGTTTTATTTTTTAAGTTCAATAGGAAATCACTCACCCCGAATGCGACCAGTGAAAAAATATTTTTTACCTAGTTGGAGGTCGTTGGTCCAGGGAACGACCTCGCACTAGAGTTTTGATTTTTTTTTTACTCATTTTAACTATTATTATATGAATTTAACACATTACAAATTATTAAATTAATAACTAATAATCATAATAATAAATAATACATAAATAAATAATAATAATAATAATAATAATAATAATAATAAATTATTATTATTATGATTATGATTAAAAATGATTATAATTATAATTAAAAATAATAAATTATATTATAAATTTCAAAGAAAATATATTAAAAATACAATTGGACAATTATTTATTTAATAAATTAAAACTAATTATAAGATTTTTAAAAATAAAATACTAATAAATAATAATAATAATAATAATAATAATAATAATAATAATAATAATAATTTACTATTTATCAAATTGTACAATTAGTGATTAATCAATTTGCTAAAATTAATTTG
>JBBPBR010000006.1:17129775-17140450 GCA_037974775.1 Cicer pinnatifidum
GTTTTGATTGTTTGTTTTTGCGTCTCAATATTGGATTTTTTTTCTCTTAAAATCTTTAGTTATTAGTTTTGAAATAATTGCACTTTAATAATTTGGAATTGACAGAAGAAAAAAAAAATAATAAAAAGTTATTTTAGACAAAATTTAAAATTAAATTTTTCTAAATAATTTATTCTTAATTAACTGAATTTCGTTAACGGCTTGACCCAAATATTTTGATTATTCCTTTTTGGATTCATCCATTTTTATATTATTTTATTATTACCGATCCTTATTTTAGGCTAAAAAATAGTTGAGAGAGAGAATAAAAAGAACATACTTAATTTATGGAACCATGTTGAAATTTCAGCCACTTGTTCCCTAATTCCAGTTGTTAATCATGCACAATTTAATATTTTAATAAACCAAATATAATTGAAGATATATATAAAGTATGCCCAAGGGTCGCGGTATTGAGTGGTTTTCGAATTCAATAAAGTAGTCATCAAAGCTTATTTTAAAATAACAGAAATATGAAGAAACTCTTAAAAATATTGAGAAACTAATATTAACTTAAATATATATATATATATATATATATATATATATATATATATATTTCTCTTTATTATTAAATACGAATAAAAATTATTTTTTATAAATGTGATTTTTTTGAGATAAAAATGTGTTTAAAAAGAGAGAAAAAACAAAGTTTTTATTATTGTGTTTGACAAGAGTGTAATCTTGCACGTACGTATCTCCCGGTGCGACGGAGAAATCAAAATTACGTAGTTCTTAGTTAAAAAAAATACATATATGTTGAATGTTTTTAAAGAAATTTTGTTTTGTGATAAAAAAAGGTTTTGACGAAAAGAAAAATATAAGAGTTTGATTTGAATAAATATTTTAAAATGAGTTTTAGGACAATTAAGTTGTACAACTTGTATCTCAAAACTCAAGGAATAAAGAAGATATCACATCTAATTTAATTCTCTTAAAAAATATTTTATATTATTTTTTATTTTTAAATTGAATTTCAAAACCACCAAATAGTATAACTTGTATTTTAACAAACTCAAAGATAAAAAAAAAAAAACAAAAAAAATAAAAACATCTAAATAATCAAATCTAAAAAGTTAATTTTATATTTATTTATTTATAAAAATAAGTTTTACAATTATCAAGGTGTATAAATTGTATTCTACTACTCATGGATCAAAGGATGTCATTTCTAATTAACCTTTAATACTAATTTTATTTATTAATTTGTTTGAGCCCAAGAGCAGATGCTACACTATCAAGTGAATATTTCTTGATTGCGGATAATCTAAAAACACCAGTAGCCATGTGATATTTACCAACCTTTATAAGCTCAAATGTTATCACAGTATGGATGTGAGCATAAATCTTCATAACAACACCACGATACACATTTAACTGCTTCATTAATTATTTTCTTAACACAAAGTGCACTTAGTAGCCCAACAACACTATATTTATCTGGCTTTAAACCTTCATCAATCATATACTTATAGAGCCCAAGAGCACATGAAGGACACCCTACCTTAACATGAGAGCTTAAATGAGCATTGCAAAATAATAAATTGCTATCCATATGTCTGCAAACTCGAACTATTTTGGGTAAGAGACAAAACCGTCTAGACAGATAGATTATAGATAGCAATGAAGTAAAGATACAAGAATTAGGCTTAATGTTTTTTTTGTTCTGACAAGCATAGAAAACCATGAATTGAATCCTCAATCATTCCAACCTTCGAAAGACAATCAATTAACACATTATAAAGAACTAAATCAGGAACGAGACCATCACAAAACATGTCATTAAACAAATACAACACATCATTCACTATGTTGGATTCCATAAACGCCTTAATTAAAGCATTATATGTGACAACATTAGGAGGACAATCGGTTCGCATCATGTTGTAGAACAAATCAATAGCAACATCGAGTTTACACAATTTACAACACGTATGAATAATTACAGTTCAAACATTAACATACAATTTGCTCCCTAAACCAACCATGAGACCCAAAAGCTAGTAAGCTTGTGACAACGCATTCACTTTACAAAACATATTTAGAACTACGTTAAATGTAACATCATTAGGATAATAAACCGTCCTTACCACTTTTCTAAGAACATTTACAACATCACTGAAGTAATTTAAATTGAAAAGATGGAAAATAACGATGTTGAAAGTTAAGAAATTAATGAAATTCATGTGTTTGAAAACGGAAAAAACAATTTAGGATCGCAAAGATCTAAACAGATAATCCATAAGTAAATTACTAGCAAAAGTATCTGGAACAAAACCATGAGATTGTACCATGTGCTCAAAAGTTGCAATGAGAATGTTGTGATTATCTACATGATGAATAATTCTCAATAAGAGTAAGAAAGGGTTAGGATTAGGGTTTATGTTATTGTTGGAAAAATTTAAAGAACCAATAGACTTTAAGTTTGAGAGAATGGTTTGGGGGGTTTTGTAACGGTGAGTGAGGCAATGGAGGACGGAGCTGATTCGATCGAATTCAAGTGAATGGTGACAACGGTGTTTGGAGGACAAGAGGAAAAGGGAGAGAGTGATTAAATCTGTCTTATTGTTTTTCTTTTTGTACATGGGAATTTGGAGAGAGTGACTTTGTGTTGTTATCATTTTTATAAAGGTTGTGATGAAATGGTATTTTTGCTACAATGCTTTTGATAATTTTGTGTTCATGCTATAGAGAAGGTGAATGATGTTCATAATTTCGTATAACAAAAAAAAGTCACAAACCTTAAACCTTAGAAAAAACAAATTTGATCTGATTCTTAAGAAGTGCATTGATGACAACAACAAATGCTACACTATCAAGTGTATATTTCTTGATTGCTACTAATCTAAAAACACAAGCAGTCATGTATGTTATGCAATCCTCTTAACATAAGGGCATAAAAGAGGATTGCATAACATGAAATCACTATCTAGATGTTTGCAAACTCGAACTATTTTGGGTAAAAGAAAAAACAATCAAGACAAACAGATTGCATATAGCAATGAAGTAAAGTTACAAGTATCAGACTTAATGATTTTTTGTTCTAACTAGCATAGAAAAGCTTGAACTGCATCCTCATACCTTTCAACCTTCAAAAGACAATCAATTAACACATTATAAAGAACTAATGGAGGAACCAGACCATCAGAAAATATGTCATTCAACAAATGCAACACATCATTCACCATGTTGGATTCCATAAATGCCTTAATTAAATCAGTATATGTGACAATACTAGGAGGACAACCAGTTCAAATCATGTTGTACAACAAATCAATATCAACATCGAGTCTACACAATTTACAACACGCATGAACAATTACACTGAATCATTCACATACAATTCAATCCCTAAACTAACCATGAGACCCAAAAGCTGGTAAGCTTGCGACAATGCATCCACGTTACACAATATATTCAGAACTGCGTTAAATGTAACATCATTAGGATAATAACCCATCCTCTACATT
Organism: Cicer pinnatifidum; assembly: GCA_037974775.1. Lineage (NCBI taxonomy): Eukaryota > Viridiplantae > Streptophyta > Magnoliopsida > Fabales > Fabaceae > Cicer > Cicer pinnatifidum. The sequence goes on from JBBPBR010000006.1 coordinate 17,133,285, forward strand.
TGTCTAAGAACATTTACAACATCACTGAAGTAATTTAAATTGGAAATATGGAAAATAGTAATGTTGAAAGTGAAGAAAATAGAGGAATTCGAGTGCTTGAAAACATAAAAAGCAAGTTGGGATCGCGAAGTTCTTATAGAGAATCCATAAGTAAATTAAAGCAAAAGTGCACTGATAACAACAACAAATGTTACACTATCAATTGGATATTTCTTGATTGCTGCTAATCTTAAAACACCAGCAGCCATGTAATATTTAACAGACTTAATAACTCAGTTGTTATTACAATATGGATGTGAGCATCCGTCTCCAAAACAACACCATGATACACATTAACTACTTCATTAATTTTTTCTTAGCAAACGGTGCACTTAGTAGCCCAACAATACTATATTTATCTGGCTTTAAACCTTCATTAATCAAACATTCATGGGATAAGAACGTTACTTCCTCATAGAGAGACCCGATTAACATATATAAGTATAGAAGAACATCAGTCCATGATGTGAAACAAACTTCAAATTTTGAGACTTGTTGTTATACAAAGTAATGTAAACAATTATAAATACATATTATCAAAGTTACCATGATATGTTCAATCAAATCTCTAGAGTTCCGATCAAATATGTCCTTGAAATCAATCACCACTAAACCAATTTTTGCAATCTTGCAAAAAGCATATCAAAATCAAGGCCAAATAATAAAGGGTAGAAACATTGGATACAAGAAGAATATAAGACATGGTAAGTAGTACCAGTTTATGGATAGATTGTCGAATTTCATGATATAGGAATTGAATGAACCCTTCAATCTGAAGGTTGCCACACCATAGTATTGACCATAAGAACTCAACAAACTGACACAGCTACATCAGACATATCTTCAGAACTGGATGAATCCAGAACTTGGTTTTATTCTTTATCAACTTCATAACCATATTTATAACTTTCTTTTACACTTTTAGCATGCCTGTCAAAGCTTAAGGAATGCAATATCTTGGCATATAATAATCCCAAATCTCTCATCTCAGCCAACAAATACAAACTACATGGACATTTACACAAGTTGAGGAAATTTCTGTCACTCAACTCTATCCTTGAATCAATCATCTCTTTCAGCAACTGTTTAATCATTTGAAGATCTTTTTCTTTACACCAACAGAAAAGCATCATATTAAATATCTGAGCATTAGGCTCCAGACCATTATCCTTCATCTGGTCGTACAATACTTTGGCCTCTAGAGTTTGTCCACTTCTAAGAAGTGCACTGATGACAACAACAAATGCTACACGGTTAAATGGATATTTCTTGATTTATGCTAATCTAAAAACAGCAGCAGCCATGTGATATTTACCACGATGCACATTAACTGCTTCATTAATTTTTTTCTTAGCACAAAGTGCACTTAGTAGCCCAGCAACACTATATTAATCTGGCTTTAAACCTTCATCAATCATATGCTTATAGAGCCCAAGAGCATAAGAAGGACACTCAGCCTTAACATAAGAGCTTAAAAGAGCATTGCAGAACACTAAATCAATATCCATATATCTTCAAACTCGAACTATTTTGGGTAAGATACAAAACTGTCTAGACAGACAGATTGTATATAGCAATGAAGTAAAGGTATAAGAATCATACTTAATATTTTTGTTTTGTTTTTACTAACATAGAAAACCTTGAATTGCATCCTCATGCCTTCCAACTTTTGACAGACAATCAGTTAACACATTATAAAGAACTAAATTAGGAACCAGAGCATTAGAAAACATGTCATTCAACAAATGCAATGCATCATTCACCATGTTGGATTCCCTAAACGCCTTAATTAAAGTAGTATATGTGACAACACTAGGAGGACAAGTGGTTCGAATCATGTTGTACAACAAATCTATAATAACTTTGATTTTACGTAATTTACAACACGTATGAATAATAATAGTCCAAACTTTCACAGACAATTCAATCCTAAACCAAGCATGAAACCTAAAAGCTAGTAAGCTTGCGACAACACATTCACTTTACAAAACATATTCAGAACTTCGTTAAATGTAATATTATTAGGATAATAATCTGTCATCAACATTTGTCTAAGAACATTTACAACATCACTGAAGTAATTAAAATTGCAAAAATGGAAAATAACAATGTTGAAAGTGAAGAAATTAGGGGAACTCATGTGTTTGAAAACCGAAAAAGTAATTTGGGATCACAAATTTCTAAACAAGGAATCCATATGTAAATTACAAGCAAAAGTATCTGAAATAAAACCATGAGATTGTACCATGTGGTCAAAAGTTTCAATGAGCATGTTGTGATTACCTGCGCGATGAATAATTCTCAACAAGAGTAAGAAAGTGTTAGGGTTTATGTTATTGTTGGGAAAATTTAAAGAACCAATAGATTTTAAGTTTGAGAGAATGGTTTAGGGGGTTTTGTAACAATGAGTGAGGTGACGAAAGTCTATGACGATTTGATTGAAATCAAGTGAGTGGTGACAACGGTGTTTGGAGGACCATAGGAAAATGGAGAGAGTGATTAAATATGTGTCGTTGTTTTTCTTTTTGTTGATAGGAATTTGGAGGGAGTTTGTTTGTGTTGTTATCATTTTTATGAAGGTTGTGAGGAAATGGTATTGTGGCTACAATGCTTTTGATAAATTGGCCTTCATGCTATAGAAAAGGTGAATGGTGTTCATATTTTCAAATAACAAAAAAAAGTCATAAACCTTAAACCCTAGAAAAAACAAATTTGATCTGATTCTTAAGAAGTGCATTGATGACAACAACAAATGCTACATTGTCAAGCGAATATTCTTTGATTGCTACTAATCTAAAAATACAACCAGCCATGTGATATTTACCAACCTTTATAAGTTCAATAGTTTTCACAATATGGATGTGAGCATCAACCTTTATAACAACACCACGATACACATTAACTGCTTCATTAATTATTTTCTTAGCATAAAGTGCACTTAGTAGCCATCAACACTATATTTATCTGGCTTTAAACCTTCATCAATTATATGCTTATAGAGTCCAAGAGCACGAGTAGGGCACCCAACCTTAACATGAGAGCTTAAAAAAGCACTGCAGAACAATAAATCATTATCCATATGTCTGCAAACTCAAACTATTTTGGGTAGAAGACGAAACCGTCTAGACAAATACATTGCAGATAGCAATGAAGTAAAGGTACAAGAATCAGACTTAATGTTTTTTTTTTTATTTTGTTGTTTTAACAAGCATATAAAAGCTTGAATGGCAATCTCATACCTTTCAACATTCAAAAGACAATCAATTTAAAACATTGTAAAATAACTAAATTGAGAACCAAACCATTAGAAAGCTTGTCATTCAACAAATGTTACGCATCATTCACCATGTTGGATTCCATAAACGCCTTGATTAAAGAAGTGTATGTGACAACACTAGGAGGACAACCGGTTCGAATCATGTTGTAAAACAAATCAATATCAACATCAAGTCTACGTAATTTACAACATGTATGCATAATTACACTCCAAACATTGACAGACAATTCAATTCCTCAACCAACCATGACACCCAAAAGTTGGTATGCTTGCTACAACATATTTACTGGGTTTATGTTATGGTCGGGGAAATTTAAAGAACCAACAAATTTTAAGTTTGAGAGAATGGTTTGGGGGGTTTTGTAATGGTGAGTGAGGCGATGGAGAGAGTGATTAAATCTGTGTTGTTGTTTTTCTTTTTGTAGATGGGAATTTAGAGAGAGTGAGTTTGTGTTGTTATCATTTTTATAAAGGTTGTGAGAAAAATGGTATTGTGGCTACAATGCTTCTGATAAATTGGCGTTCATGCTATAGAGAAGGTGAATGGTATTCATGTTTCCAAATAACAAAAAAAAGTCATAAACCCTAATCCCTAAAAAAACAAATTTGATCTAATTCATAATAAGTGCACTGATGACAACAACAAATGTTACACTGTCAAGTGAATATTTCTTGATTGATGCTAATCTAAAAACAACAGCAGCCTTGTGATATTTACCAACCTTTATAAGCTCTGTTGTTATCAGAGGATGGATGTGAGCATCAACTTTCATAACAACAAGATGATACACATTAACTGGTTCGTTAATTCTTTTTTAGCACAAAGTGCACTTAATAGCCTAACAAAACTATATTTATCTAGCTTTAAACCTTCATCAATCAAATGCTTATAGAGCACGAGAAGGACACCCAACCTTAACATAAGAGCTTAAAAGAGCATTGCAGAACAGTAAATCACTATCTATATATCTGCAAACTCAAACTATTTTGGGTAAGAGACAAAACCGTATAGACAAACAGATTATAGGTAGCAATGAAGTAAAGGTATAAGAATTAGATTTAATGTTTATTTTTACAAGCATAGAAAAACTTGAATTGCATCATCATACCTTCCAAGCTTCGAAAGACAATCGATTAACACATTATAAAGAACTAAATCAGGAACCAGACCATTAGAAAGCATGTCATTCAACAAATACAACACATCATTCACCATGTTGGATTCCATAAACGCCTTAATTAAAGCAGTATATGTGACAACACTAGGAGGACAACCGGTTTGAACCATGTTGTAGAACAAATCAATAGCAACATTGAGTCTGCGCAATTTACAGCACGTATGAATAATTAAAGTCCAAACATTGACGGAAAATTCAATCCCTAAACCAACCATGAGACCCAAAAGTTGATAAGCTTGCGACAACGCATTCACTTTACAAAAAAAATTCAGAACTGTGTTAAATGTAACATCATTGGGATAATAACCCGTCCTCAACATTTGTCTAAGAACATTTACAACATCACTGAAGTAATTTAAATTGGAAAAATGGAAAATTGCAATGTTGAAAGTGAAGAAATTAGGGGAATTCGTTTGTTTGAAAACGGAAAAAGCAATTTGGGATCGCGAAGTTCTAAACAGAGAATCCATAAGTAAATTACAAGCAAAAGTATCTGGAACAAAACCATGAGATTGTACCATGAGGTCAAAAGTGTCAATGAGCATGTTTTGATTACCTGCACGATGAATAATTCTCAACAAGAGTAAGAAAGGGTCAGGGTTTATGTTATTGTTGCGAAAATTTAAAGAACCAATAGATTTTAAGTTTGAGAGAATGGTTTGGGGGGTTTTGTAACGGTGAGTGAGGCGATGGAGGACGGGGACGATTTGATTGAAATCAAGTGAGTGGTGACGACGGTGTTTGGAGGACTAGAGGAAAATGGAGAGAGTGATTAAATAGTTGTTTTTCTTTTTGTTGATAGGAATTTGGAGAGAGTGAGTTTTTGTTGTTATCATTTTTATGAAGGTTGTGAGGAAATGGTGTTGATGCAGCAATGTTTTTGATAAATTTGTGTTCATGCTATAGAGGAGGGGAATGATGTTCATAGTTCCAAATAGCAAAAACTGTCATAAACCCTAGAAAAAACAACCGACTTAATCAATGAAACAAACCCTTTAGCAGAAGGGGCTAGATGCTCCAATTCCGGTGCAAACTTAGCTTCCATTACTTGTTCGAAAACCGTGTGTCTTGTTCTGCAAATGTACCCTATATCAAAAATTCAACACTTATAATTCAGTAACAAATTGCAACTAAAGATGCAAAAAAGTAGACTACAAAGGAATCAATTGAATTACAACAAAATTATTATATTCTTTGACAATAGATATAGATACAGTTACAGTCCAATCCAATTTAAGAATTACAAGAGTATAGTCACAGTTTAATCAATCCTGAAATTTCAATTATGTAAATACCACAGATTAAGAAATCTGAAATGGTGTGCGAGTAGAAGGAAGAGAAGAATGTGGTGGTGACGGCTGACTGATAGCGGTTCTGTGGGAATGAGAAGCATGTTTGGTTATCTGCTGCAAAAATTTATTTTGAATTTCAATTAGAGAAATGTTATTTAAACATAATTTTAAACACAAATACAAACACAATTACTGTATATATACGTTGTACACATTTATACTCTCTCTCTCTTTTATATATATATATATATATATATATATATATATATATATATATATATATATATATATATATATATATATACACGTTGTACACATTTATACTTTCTATCTTCATTAATACACCACTATTACTCTCTTTATTAATTAACAATAAAATCAAATGAAACAACACATTCTCTCTCTTCTCTCTCTCTTCTATCTCTTCTCTCTCTTCTCCTTTTGGATAAATCAACTAATTTTTGTGTTGACCTAAATTCTGTTTTTCACTTGTATTATTTACACGTTGCTCTCCAAATCTACACTTCTTATATTTTTATTTTATTTTAGTTCTTCTGATATTTTCTTAACTGTTTACTTTTGTTGTTCTTGGCTCATACACGGTTATCTGGTTTTTTTGTGTTTCTTTTTTGGTTAATAGTGTAAACATTATTGGTTAATAAAGTATAATAGGTGGTTAATGCATTATTTTTGTCTAAAAGTTAGAGAATTGTTAATCCATGTTAATTATTTATGTCTAAATATTAAGTTTCATCATTGTTATTGTGATTGCTAGGTCTAATATATTGTTTTAAGTTATTAATTAGGTGTATATATTAAAGCAATTAACCAAATTTATATTATTTGATTAGAATGACCAAACTTTTTGTCCATTAACCAAGTTGTGCAAGGAATTAACCATATTATTTAAGTCATTAACCAAGTTTATATCTTATTTGATCATACTACCCAAGGTTTCAGTTCGAATTCATTAACTAAGTTGTTCACAATATTAACCATATTTCTTAAAGCCATTAACCAAATTTATATTGTTTGAATAGAATGACCAAACCTTATGTTCAAATTCATTAACCAAGTTGTGTAACGAATTAACCATATTATTTTAAGTAATTAACCAAATTTATATTTTCTTTGATTAGAATATCCAAGTTACTTCATAAAAAATTTGATTAAAATAACTAAATAAAAGGAACAATGAAGAATTATGAAAGAAAAGAAAGATGAATCTGTGAAGATTATTTTTATAGAGGAAGAAAAAAAAAGAGATATAAAAGGGAAAAGTAAAAAGAGGTGGAAATTAAATGAAGAGAGAGATTGTGTAGAAAAAAAAAAGAGATAATGTGGGAGCCACATGTATTTGTGTTTGTATTTGTGTTTAAA
>JBBPBR010000006.1:17151653-17178079 GCA_037974775.1 Cicer pinnatifidum
TTTAATATGTTGTAGGTTCGATTTTCGTTAAAATCAATATGGAAGAAGTTAAATATAAGAAATCTAAAAGTCTTTTTTACTTTAAAATGTCACTATTCCTTCACCTTAAACTTTGTATAGAAAATAAAAAACTTTTCACAATAGAATAAAACAAAGTCACATGAGTTTAATTACCATAAAAAATTATACAAAAACTTAACTATATATCTTATTTTCTTCTTTAAAAAAATTATAATCCTGTGTAAATACATGTGCATATACTTTAGAAAATAATGTTATAATGAAATATAATCTAAATGTCTGCATAAAACATTTTGATATTCTAGGTATATAATTATAATAAATCATACATTGGGTCATTGAGATTTATAAAAATTGATGAACAAAATATAATAAGAATAACTCGAGTGTTTAGATAAAATAACATTGATCTCTTAACTAGAATCTTGGAAATTCAAATCCAAATTCATATATATCGTAGTTGCACATTGAAGATATATACCAATTCATATTTATTTTTGATAATATATAATACCAATTTATATAGACAAAAAGAAAATACAGAGCCGATCACAATTGGGAATAAAGACATAAGTTCCCTTAATCATAGTTTTGACATAGTTAACAAACATACAATGCTTATACATCACATGATAAATCTAACATTTTGACTAAGTAAGATTTCAGGAACAACAACTCAACCCTACACACTTGAGACAATAGCTTGGAACTCAAGGAATCAACAAAGTTGGAATATTCACTGAGAAAATCGATTTTGTAAAAGGGTTGTTTGAAAATGTTTAGTCTGTGATTAGACTAATCGATTAGGCAATCGACTGGCACCATCTTTGTTAAAAATTGTGCAAGTCAGAGACAAGCCATTTAGCAGGCTAATCGACTGGCAAATCGATTGCTCCAATCACAAGACTAAAACTGTTTCTAAAAAGCGATTGACAAATCGATTATGCAAGTCACAGGGCCAAGTCATTCAATAAGCTAATCGATTGGCAAATCGATTTCGTAAATGAGTTTTTAAAAGGAACTTGGTCTATGACAAACACAATCGATTGGACAATCCATTGTGACAATTACTTTTGTTACAAGTTTGGTATCAATCGACTAGGTAATCGATTGAAATGAACCATGTGGTAAAGTCATTCTTTCAGAAACATAACACCTAATCGATTGGCACACTGATTTATTTGAAATAAGCTAAATCCCTGATTTGAACCAAATCGATTGGCAAATCGATTGGACGAAAAATTTTGAGTTACAGGGAACACTCAGAATATGGCCAAATCGATTATGTGATTAAATGAATCGCTTGTGTGAATTAATGAATCGATTGAGTAATCGATTGTTTTGATCTCGTTGTTGGAACAAAACATATGTAATCGATTAGGCAATCGAATCCATTATGAACTGCACTTAATTTTCTGAAAGATACTTTAAAATAATCGATTAGGAAATCGATTAGTTTATGTAGTTTCAAGATTCAAGAAAAACAAGACTCGCGATAATCGATTGGGAAATCGATTGAGCCTTTTTATTACTTTAATAAATCGATTGGCAAATCGATTTGTCTGTTGTTTTTCAGAAACTATATAAACTATCTTCAATCAATTTCTCTCATAATTTTTGGAGAATAATTTTGAATAACAGTCATAACATACTGAATCGTTCTAACACTTTTGATAACACTTTTTCAGACGAAGAACCAACGATTATTGATGATCAATTGAGGGCTGAAAAAGACTTCTTGAGAGAAAAAGAAAGAGATCTCACAAACACTCATATTGAAGAACAGCTTCTTGTGTGAGATTGATTGCAAGGGATTGAAGACAAATTCTGTAATTCATTTTGTATTTTTGTAACAAATATTCTATAAACAAAGAACCGAGAAAAATCCAGCAGTGAAGCTGGTAGTTATCTTCGTTGTTGAGAGGGCTCATCAAGAAGAAAATTTAATGTGACCTTGGAAGAGTTTAGAGAAAAACTATGGGATACAGTGGTTGTGAAAGATAGAATAAGGAGAGTGTTTTAAGATTGATAGGCAGGGAGTGCTGGAACATCTGTAAAACGACTCTACAAGATTCTATTGGAAAAGGCTAAGATCGGTTTGATCTTAGGACTGGACGTAGGCCGTCACAAGGCGGCTGAACCAGTATAAAAATCTCGGTGCACTTCTTTCTATCCCTTACTCTTACTTTAATCTTGATTGCATGCGTTAGTCATAATTCTGGATTGATTGATATTGCTTGAATTGTTAAATTGGCATGTTTGAATATTGATCAATCTGTTTAACAATTACTATATCCGCTGCACTAGTTATTTGATTTTACATGTAATTGTGAACCTTCGCCTAAAATCAATTCCTTGGGACCGTGTTTGATTTCTGTTTAATAAAATTGCATTTTGTTAAACTGCTTTGTAAGTTTGGTAATTTGATATTGTATGTCATATGCGCTTACTAGAAAATTTGAAGCCATTTTTACTACCAATTGGCATCAAGAGCCTGTCTTTTTTTTTAGAGTAACACTCATAAAAAGAATATGACTTCAAAATTTTTAGGAGAAGGTGTGTCTTTAGCTAGGCCTCCTGCTTTTAACGGGGCCGAATACATGTATTGAAAACAACGTATGCTAATTTTTCTTGAAGCTAGTGGTATTGATATTTTAGATGCTGTAGAAAATGGACCTTTTGTGCCAACCATAGCAGGTACTGGTGAATCAGCAATTCTGAAACCTAAAAGTGACTGGTCTAAGGATGACAAAAAGAAAGTTGGGTACAACGCCAAAGCTAAGAACATAATAACATCCGCCTTAAGTCATGATGAATTCTTCAGAGTCTCTAATTGTAAGTCAGCAAAAGAAATGTGGGACACTCTTCCGCAGACTCATGAAGGTACCACATACGTAAAGAGAGCACGAATAAATACTCTCATGCACGAGTACAAATTGTTTAGCATAAAGAAAGAAGAATCAGTAAATGACATGCAGACCCGGTTTACGCACATAGTCAACAACCTAAATGCCTTAGGCAAGGAGATTGATAATGATTAGCAAATCAGCAAGGTGATGAGGTGTTTGACTAGAGAGTGGCAACCAAAAGTAACTGCCATAGCAGAATCCAAAGATCTAAGCAGTATGGCAATAGCTACGCTATTTGGTAAACTCAGAGAGCATGAAATTGAGTTGCATAGACTCAATGAAGTTGAGCAAACTGACAGAAAACGAAAAGGATTGTCGTTGAAAGCCCAAGCTCACCAATCAAAACCTGAACAAGAAAGCTGCTCGGATGAGTCAAGCAGTGAAACTGATGAAGAGCTTGAAATTGGTTTACTTGTCAAGAAGTTTAAAAAATTTCTGAAAAAGAAAGACAACAAATTCAGAAAGCCTTCAAGTTCTAAAGCAAATGACAGCAAGACCATAACCTGCTATGAGTGTGGATAAACAGGTCACATAAAGTCTGAGTGCTACAAATTGCAAAACAAAAATACGACTTCAAAGGCAAAAGGCAAGGAACCAGCTCCCAAGACCAGAAAAGCATATGTTGCGTGGAATGACAACGAAGAATCCTCTTCCTCTTCAGAAGAAGAAGAAGCAAATATGTGTCTTATGGCTAACACAGATTCTGAATCAGAAAGTGAGGTAAGTTCTCAATATAACCCTTTCTATGATGAACTGCATGAAGCATTCAATGAACTGCATGAAGCATTCAATGAACTGCATGATGAGTATGTCAATTCTATTAAGCAGTTATTGAACACTAAGAAAATGCTTGAACAACAATGTATGTTGCATGAACAAATGAAAAATGATCATAGGAAGATTGAGGACTTGTACGAACAATTAAAAAATGACTCACATGATAAATCTGCAAGATGCATTGAACTTGAGAATACTGTTGCATCATTGAAGTCTGATTTATTGAAGTTTTCAAGTAGTAAGGATAAACTGAATGTCATTCTTAGTAACCAGAGACATGTTAATGTAAAATCTGGACTTGGATTTAACCAAAATATGCATGCTAATAAGAATAGAACTAGACGTGGAATTGGTTATATGCATAATAGGACTGTCAAACATAATCAGAAATCTGTTAGATCAATGAATATGTATGACATCTTTACTAAACCAAAATCGCATTCATCCTTTGCTGGCTCATGTAATTTCTGTTGTAGAAAAGGACATTTTGTGTCTAATTGTAAATTGAAAAGATTAGCCAACAGAGGATGGAGACAGATTTGGGTAACAAAGACTCAATTAGTTGAAACTAACCCCCCAGGACCCAATTTAAGTTGGGTACCTAAAACCAATTTTTGATTTTGCATTGCAGGTGTGCTTGACATCCAATAGGCACCAATGGTACCTAGATAGTGGGTGCTCAAAGCACATGACAGGGGACAAGTCTAAATTCTTGTCTCTAACATTAAAGGATGGTGGATTTGTCAAGTACGGTGACAACAATAAGGGTAAAATTTGTGGTATTGGTGACATTGGTAATGAATCAACTATTGTGATCAACAATGTCTTGTTCGTAGAAGGTTTAAAACACAATCTTCTAAGTATAAGTCAGTTGTGTGATAAAGGATTCCAGGTACGCTTTACACTCAAGTCTTGTATAATTGATCATAATGATAACAAAGACATGAAATTAGTAGGTGAAAGAATCAATAACATTCATATGCTTGACTTTGATTCTGTGCCTGGTAATTTCTGCTGTTTGTTATCTAATACAGATGAAATTTGGTTATGGCATAAACGTATAGCTCATATTCATATAGATCATCTCAATAGACTTGTTAGTAAGCAGCTAGTTATAGGACTCCCCAACAGAAAGTTTGCTAAGGATAGACTTTGTGATTCCTGTGAGAAAAGTAAGCTAGTTAGATCTTCCTTTCCCTCAATAGATATGGTCAAAACCAATAGGGTTTTGCAGTTAGTTCACATGGACCTTTTTGGTCCTTCTCAAGTGAGGAGTTTTGGTGGTAATCTGTATGGTTTTGTGTTAATTGATGACTATTCTAGATTCACTTGGACTTACTTTTTGACTCATAAAAGTGAAGCTTTTCTGTTTTCAAAAAGTTTGCAAACTTGGTTCAAAATGAAACTAGTCAGAAAATAATGTCTATCAAAAGTGATCATGGAGGTGAATTTCAAAATGATTCCTTTGATACTTACTGTGAGTAGAATGGTATTCATCATATGTACTCAGCCCCTAGGACTCCACAACAAAATGGAGTAGTTAAAAGGAAAAATAGGTCTTTAGAGGAGTTAGCTAGGACTATGCTTAAAGACTCAAATGTTCCTAAGTTTTTCTGGGCTGGTGCAATTAACACGGCCACACATGTTGTCAATAGAGTTCTTATTAGGCCCCTGCTTAGAAAAACTCCCTATGAGTTGTACAAGGGTAGAAAGCCAAACATTTCTTACTTTAGGGTTTTTGGTTGTAAATGCTTTGTTTTAAACAATGGCAAAGAACACCTAGGTAAGTTTGACCCCAAGACAGATGAATGTATCTTTTTAGGCTACTCCCAAACCAGCAAAGCCTATAGAATCTACAACAAAAGAACAAAAACCATAGTAGAGTCAGTTCATGTGAAATTTGATGAATTATTTGCTGAAAACTTGAACAATACTCCACCTATGGTTGATGCTTCTTTAGATGAAGTTGTAGAATCTGAACCATTAGAACCTATTGAACCTGTACCTCCAACTAGTGATGACTGTGTAGAGCCATTAAGGACTGATGATCTACCTAAGGAATGGAAGTTCAATAAGAACCACCCCATAGACAATATTATAGGGGATATATCTAAAGGAGTTGCAACTAGGAGGAACCTTAGACACTTCTGCAATTTTACAGCCTTTGTATCTCAGATTGAATCCAAGAACATTAAGGAAGCTCTATTAGATAGTGAGTGGATACTTGTTATGCAAGAAGAGTTGAACCAGTTTGAGAGAAACAAGGTGTGGACCCTAGTTCCTAAACCAGACCATAAGCACATCATAGGAACCAGATGGGTGTTTAGGAACAAACTAGATGAGAATGGAGTGATCACAAGGAACAAAGCTAGGCTAGTAGCTAAGGGCTATAGTCAGGAAGAGGGAATAGATTTTGATGAAACCTATGCCCCTGTAGCTAGGTTAGAAGCCATTAGAATCCTACTTGATTATGCTTGTATAATGGATTTTAAGCTTTATCAAATGGATGTGAAAAGTGCCTTTCTTAATGGTGATATCCAAGAGGAAGTTTTTGTTAGCCAAACACCTGGTTTTGAAAATCCTAGTTTGCCTAATCATGTGTACAAGCTAACAAAAGACCTCTATGGGTTGAAACAAGCTCCTAGAGCTTGGTATGAGAAGCTTAGCAATTTCCCCATTGAACAAAACTTTTTAAGAGGAAATGTTGACAAGACACTTTTTATAAAGACAAATGGAAATGACATCTTGCTGGTCCAAGTTTATGTTGATGACATAATCTTTGGATCTACAAACAATAAGTTGAGCAAAGATTTTGAAAACTTAATGAAAGGTAAATTTGAAATGTCAATGATGGGTGAACTATCTTATTTCTTGGGATTTCAAATTAACCAAAGCAAGCAAGGCATTTTCATTAGTCAAACTAAATACTGCAATGATTTGATAAAGAAATTCAGTTTTGATAACCTTAAGTTCATTGATACTCCCATGAGTCAAGGAAACCACTTGGATAGGGATGAGAAGGGTAAACCAGTAGATGTTACAAGGTTTAGGGGTATGATAGGATCATTGCTCTATCTTACAGCAAGCGGGCCTGACATCATGTTCAGTGTTTGCATGTGTGCAAGATACCAATCCAATCCCAAAGAGTCTCACCTTAGTGCAGTAAAGAGGATATTCTGATATCTAGTAGGAACTAAGAGTCTAGGCTTGTGGTATCCTAAGGGATCTACGTGTTCATTAGTCGGGTATTCGGATTCAGACTTTGCTGGATGCAAACTAGATAGGAAAAGTACCTCAGGTACTTGTCACCTACTAGGAAATTCCCTTGTGTCTTGGTTTAGCAAGAAACAAACCAGCATTGCATTGTCTACAGCTGAAGCTGAATACATTGCTGCTGGAAGTTGTTGTGCTCAAATCCTTTGGATGAAACAACATCTATCTGATTTTGGTGTTGACTTAGGGACTGTGCCTATCATGTGTGACAACACAAGTGCAATCAGTATCACTAAGAATCCAGTGATGCATTCTAGAACCAAACACATTGAGATAAGGCATCACTTCATAAGGGACCAATTTCAAAATGGGACAATAAAGCTTGAGTATGTCAATACAACTGATCAGTTGGCTGACATATTCACCAAAGCTTTACCCAAGGAAAGCTTCCAGTACATTAGGATGAAATTGGGAATAATTGATCAGAATGAAATCTGATACATATGCAAAATCGATTGAAAAATCGATTATCCTGTGGATAAATAGGAAATGTACTTTATGAAATCGGTTGCTTAATCGATTGATGATGCACATTGTCTAATTTGTTGGATTAGACAACACGATAATCGATTGATGAATCGATTTACTAAACCCAGGTTTCTGCATATGATAGATTATTCCCCAACCCAATCGACTTGGAAAGCGATTACTTTAGTTTAAATAATTGATTGGGAAATCGATTATTTTAGTCCCAGACTTCAACAGTGAAACATTATTTCAGACTCCAGCCCGAGCGTCGATTTGAAAATTGATTTGTTCAGTTTTTCACTTTTAATAAATCGATTTGGGAATCGCTGCTGAGATTGAGAAATTCCTGAACTGATATGAAAATTTCAGACCTGGTATGTACAATCGATTTGGACTGCGATTGAGTAAATATTAGCAATCGATTTGGGAATCGATTCACGAAATGACCGTTGCCAGATTTTTACTAGTCGTTACAGTGTAATTATGACCCAGTTGATTACCATTCCCCAGCAACGGTAACATAGTCGATGTGGAAATCGATTAGACCTGTGCAAGGGTTTAAGTAAATCGATTAAGCAATCGATTGTGAACAGGTTTATTTAAACCCTATTAAACTCCAAATCGATTTCATCTCAGAATTTCAAGTCTTTCTCAATATTACCCTGCTGTTTTCCTCATTATCTTCATCTTCCAAACCATCCTTGTTATTTCTCTACATTTCACACACTCATACCAACAGTTATGGCTCGTGTTAAACAAGTTAATCCCAGAACACCATATCCCACTTCTTCATCAAGTGGAAGAACTCCCTCACCTCCTCCAACGCTGTCAAAACGAACTTCAATTCCTACACACAAAATTGTCGCGCAAGACAAAGGCAAAGTTGTCGCAGTTGATCACGAAAAGCCTAAGAAGAGAAAGGAGCCCCCTGCTGAGAAGCTCATGGCTGATGCTATGAAGGTGGCACCTCAGAAAAAGAAGAAAACGGTTTCTTCTCCGCCGCCAAAGAAAGCTCCTTCCTATAAAGCAACAACTGAAAAATCTGTTATCCCACCAGACTTCCTAAAAAGAAAAATCCATGAGGCTAGGGCTCTGGATTTCACCTACTTCGACTCAGATGGCTTTACTTTTCAAGATCATTTGAGGTTCCATGGTCTTGAAAATTTTCTCTCGTCTACACTTGACACCTATCCCAAGTTGATTAGGGAATTCTACTCCACTTTCAAGTTTACTAAAGATGGCTTCAAGGCTGAAGTCAAAGGCAAAAGAATATTCATGTCCTTTGAAGAATTCTCAAACCTGTCAGGACTGCCTTTCCATGGGAATTCAGTTGATGGCAGTTATGAGGCTGAAGATGCAGACCAAGGATGGGAAGCTTCTTTTGATAGGCACACCGCTGTGAAGGACATGATGGTCGACGGCTTCGTCGAAACTATTTCGCTGTCGATTGGTCATATGAAGGTACATCATCGGATGCTGATGTATACCTTGACCCGAATGCTCGTTCCCAGATCCGGAAACCATGTCGTAGTCCAGAAGCTGGACTTGATTCTGTTGTGGGGGTTGTCCAAAGAGCTCAAGATGAGCTGGACATTTATTGTGCTCAGGCACATGTTGGAGGCAACACAGGGAAAGCTGGTACTTCCCTACCCACAATTGATTACAAAGATTCTGAGACATTTCAAAGTGTCATTAATCAATGAAGAATCTTCTAAAACCACTCTTTTCTTTGGTGAAACAAGCGTAAATCAAATGCAATTGAAGAGAGTGCACGACATCTGGATCCGACCGAAGCCGACTGCAGAACCAGCTCAGCCACAAGCGGAGCAAATTGAACCTGCTGCAGCCAATACTGAGGCTCTCGCCAAGCTGCTGGAGTTTATGCAAGCTCAGGCAGATCACAATGCTAAGATGCAAGCTTCAAACGCTTGAATAGAAGCCGCTTTGAAAACACTCCAAGCTTCTATGACCTCAGTAGTTCAGGATGTTGATGCGATTCAAGTACATTTGGGCATCAAGTTTTCTTTTGAAGATGTTGCAGACATTGGCAGGCAAGCAACAGAGGACCAAAATCCCACTCCCCTGAATAGTTCTGAACGTCACGTTGAGGAGACACCTGCTGAGGGTAATACAGCGGTCTCTACCTCTCCCTTAGGTAATAGTGAGGAACAGCCTAGTTTAGGAGTTTAGGTTTTTAGATTCTTTGTTGTGTTGTTTTTTTTTTTGTTTGCTCTGTGTACAATTCTATGAACTAAATGAAAATGAGTTTTTTTCCAATGCCATAATCTGTTTCATCTACATTTGTGTATGCTCTAATACCATAAAGAGTACTTTTTTTAACATTCCTATTTTCTGCTAATCTGCTACAATTTGCTATTTTCTGAAGCTTAATTCCCCAATGCTCATGTTTACTAACATAGGGGGAGAAATTTTTTGCTAATCTGCTATAATCTGCATTTGTTGTTGCTCTCTCTCCTTTCAATCCTTTTTTGCTTAACTGACAAAGGGGGAGAGAATTTATAACTTGTGTTACATTTTGTGTGCATTTTGCTACTCTGGTATTTGGTAAAAAGTGCTCTGATAATAGTGATATATTGCCTTGATAGCTCTGATATCAAATTGCTTTGATAGCTCTGATAATTATAATATTGGTAGCTCTGATTTTGGTACTCTTGATCTGATATTATGTTCTGACAGTGGCACTTATACTATTCTGATTTTTTTTTTATCATGATGACTCATAAGTGCTCTGATACTGCATGTAGTGTTAACCTTTGTGTCGTTGTTAACTCTGATACTACATGAAGTGCTAAATTTTTTTTCTATCGTTGTTGCTAAGCTCTTGCCCTGATACCAAATTGTAAACAACATGATATGATAATAGATAATATGTTGCTATGTTACTTACTTGTACCATGTCTGCTTAAATTTAGGGGGAGCTTATCCTTTTATGATAATTGTAATATTACATCTTGAAATGTACTACTCAAGTTAAAATTGTATGTTTGTCACTTATGCAAAAAGGGGGAGATTGTTGGACTTAAGTTCCCTTAATCATAGTTTTGACATAGTTAACAAACATACAATGCTTATACATCACATGATAAATCTAACATTTTGACTGAGTAAGATTTCAGGAACAACAACTCAACCCTACACACTTGAGACAATAGCTTGGAACTCAAGGAATCAACATAGTTGGAATATTCACTGAGAAAATCGATTAGGAAATCGATTTTGTAAAAGGGTTGTTTGAAAATGTTTAGTCTGTGATTAGACTAATCGATTAGGCAATCGATTGGCACCATCTTTGTTAAAAATTGTGCAAGTCAGAGACAAGCCATTTAGCAGGCTAATCGACTGGCAAATCGATTGCTCCAATCACAAGACTAAAACTGTTTGTAAAAAGCGATAGACAAATCGATTATGCAAGTCACAGGGCCAAGTCATTCAATAAGCTAATCGATTGGCAAATCGATTTCGTAAATGAGTTTTTAAAAGGAACTTGGTATGTGACAAACACAATCGATTGGACAATCCATTGTGACAATTACTTTTGTTACAAGTTTGGTATCAATCGACTAGGTAATCGATTGAAATGAACCATGTGGTAAAGTCATTCTTTCAGAAACATAACACCTAATCGATTGGCACACTGATTTATTTGAAATAAGCTAAATCCCTGATTTGAACCAAATCGATTGGCAAATCGATTGGACGAAAAATTTTGAGTTACTAGGAACACTCAGAATATGGCCAAATCGATTATGTGATTAAATGAATCGCTTGTGTGAATTAATGAATCGATTGAGTAATCGATTGTTTTGATCTCGTTGTTGGAACAAAACATATGTAATCGATTAGGCAATCGAATCCATTATGAACTGCACTTAATTTTCTGAAAGATACTTTAAAATAATCGATTAGGAAATCGATTAGTTTATGTAGTTTCAAGATTCAAGAAAAACAAGACTCGCGATAATCGATTGGGAAATCGATTGAGCCTTTTTATTACTTTAATAAATCGATTGGCAAATCGATTTGTCTGTTGTTTTTCAGAAACTATATAAACTGTCTTCAATCAATTTCTCTCATAATTTTTGGAGAATAATTTTGAATAACAGTCATAACATACTGAATTGTTCTAACAGTTTTGATAACACTTTTTCAGACCAAGAACCAACGATTATTGATGATCAATTGAGGGCTAGAAAAGACTTCTTGAGAGAAAAAGAAAGAGATCTCACAAACACTCATATTGAAGAACAACTTCTTGTGTGAGATTGATTGCAAGGGATTGAAGACAAATTCTGTAATTCATTTTGTATTTTTGTAACAAATATTCTATAAACAAAGAACCGAGAAAAATCCAGCAGTGAAGCTGGTAGTTATCTTCGTTGTTGAGAGGGCTCATCAAGAAGAAACTTTACTGTGATCTTAGAAGAGTTTAGAGAAAAACTATGTGATACAGTGGTTGTGAAAGATAGAATAGGGAGAGTGTTTTAAGATTGATATGCAGGGAGTGCTGGAACATCTGTAAAACGACTCTACAAGATTCTATTGGACAAGGCTAAGATCGGTTTGATCTTAGGACTAGACGTAGGCCGTCACAAGGCGGCTGAACCAGTATAAAAATCTCGGTGCACTTCTTTCTATCCCTTACTCTTACTTTAATATTGATTGCATGCGTTAGTCATAATTCTGGATTGATTGATATTGCTTGAATTGTTAAATTGGCATGTTTGAATCTTGATCAATCTGTTAAACAATTACTATATCCGCTGCACTAGTTATTTGATTTTACATGTAATTGTGAACCTTCGCCTAAAATCAATTCCTTGGGACCGTGTTTGATTTCTGTTTAATAAAATTGCATTTTGTTAAACTGCTTTGTAAGTTTGGTAATTTGATATTGTATGTCATATGCGCTTACTAGAAATTCTGAAGCCATTTTTACCATCAATACCTGCAAGTGTAAGATGCCAATTAAGAAGGCAATATAGAAAGTTACCATAGAAAGTCTTGTGATGCCATCTAGGAGCAGTGTGACACAGAAACAGTCTGATACAAATGATGGAAATATGAAAATGAAAAAAAAAAAACTGTCAAAAATTCAGTCATTGTTTGCACAAATATCAGAAAATGTAGTGATAGGCGATAGTTTCCATTCAAACAATAATACACCTTTACCCATCCTGTATTGAATGCAAATAATCTACAAGAGGTCATGACAGCATGAAAGCAGCAACTTGTTGGCATACTGGATTGAACAAAAAGTAGGCAAACATTCATGGGATAAGAATGTTTCTTCCTCATAGAGAGACCTGATTAACATATATAAGCATAGAAGAACATCAGTCCATGATGTGAAACAAACTTAAAATTTGGAGACTTGTTGTTTAACGAAGTGATGTAAACAATTATAAATACATATTATCAAAGTTACCATGATATGTTCAATCAAATCTCTAGAGTTCTGATCAAATATGTCCTTGAAATCAGTCACCACTAAACCAATTTGTGCAATCTTGCAAAAAGCAGATCAAAATCAAGGCCAAATAATAAGGGGTAAAAACACTGGATACAGGAAGAATATAAGACATGGGAAGTAGTACCAGTTGGTGGATAGATTGCCGAGTTTCATAATATAGGAATTGAATGACCCCTTCAATCTGAAGATTGCCACACCATAGTATTGACCATAAGAACTCAACAAACTGACACAGCTACATCAGACATATCTTCAGAACTGGATGAATCCAGAACTTGGTTCCATTCTTTATCAACTTCAGCACAATATTTATATTTTTCTTTTACACTTTCAGCATGCCTGTCAAAGCTTAAGGAATGCAATATCTTGGCAGATAATAATCCTAAATCTCTCATCTCAGCCAACAAATACAAACTACATGGAAATTTACACAAGTTGAGGAAATTTCTTTCACTCAACTCTATTCTTGAATCAATCATCTCTTTCAGCAATTGTTTAATCATTTGAAGATCTTTTTCTTTACACCAACAAAAAAGCATCAAATTAAATATCTGAGCATTAGGCTCCAGACCATTATCCTTCATCTGGTCGTACAATACTTTGGCCTCTAGAGTCTGTACACTTCTAAGAAGTGCACTGATGACAACAGCAAATGCTACACGGTCAAGTGGATATTTCTTGATTGCTGCTAATCTAAAAACACCAGCAGCCATGTGATATTCACCAGCCTTAATAAGCTCAGTTGTTATCACAGTATGGATCTGAGCATCAGCATTCATAACAACACCACGATACACATTAACTGCTTCATTAATTTTTTTCTTAGCACAAAGTGCACTTAGTAGCCTAACAACACTATATTTATCTGGCTTTAAACCTTCATCAATCATACGCTTATAGAGCCCAAGAGCACGAGAAGGACACTCAGCCTTAACATAAGAGCTTAAAAGAGCATTGCAAAACACCAAATCACTATCCATATGTCTGCAAACTCGAACTATTTTGGGTAAGAGATGAAAATGTCTAGATAGACATATTGTAGATAACAATGAAGTAAAGGTACAAGAATCAGGCTTAATGTTATTTTGTTCTAACAAGCATAGAAAAACTTGAATTGCATCCTCATACCTTCCAACCTTCGAAAGACAATCGATTAACACATTATAAAGAACTAAATCAGGAACCAGACCATCAGAAAGCATGTCATTCAACAAATACAACGCATCATTCACCATGTTGGATTCCATAAACGCCTTAATTAAAGCAGTATATGTGACAACACTAGGAGGACAACCGGTTTGAATCATGTTGTAGAACAAATCAATAGCAACATTGAGTCTACGCAATTTACAGCACGTATGAATAATTAAAGTCCAAACATTGACAGACAATTCAATTTCTAAACCAACCATGAGACCCAAAAGCTGATAAGCTTGCGACAACGCATTCACTTTACAAAACAAATTCAGAACTGCGCTAAATGTAACATCATTAGCATAATAACCCGTCCTCAACATTTGTCTAAGAACATTTACAACATCACTGAAGTAATTTAAATTGGAAAGATGGAAAATTGCAATGTTGAAAGTGAAGAAATTAGGGGAATTCATTTGTTTGAAAACGGAAAAAGCAATTTGAGACCGCGAAGTTCTAAACAGAGAATCCATAAGTAAATTACAAGCAAAAGTATATGGAATAAAACCATGAGATTGTACCATGTGGTCAAAAGTGTCAACGAGCATGTTGTGATTACCTGCACGATGAATAATTCTCAACAAGAGTAAGAAAGGGTTAGGGTTTATGTTATTGTTGGGAAAATTTAAAGAACCAATAGATTTTAAGTTTGAGAGAATGGTTTGGGGGGTTTTGTAACGGCGAGTGAGGCGATGGAGGACGGGGACGATTTGATTAAAATCAAGTGAGTGGTGACGACGGTGTTTGGAGGACCAGAGGAAAATGGAGAGAGTGATTAAATCGTTGTTTTTCTTTTTGTTGATAGGAATTTGGAGAGAGTGAGTTTGTGTTGTTATCATTTTTATGAAGGATGTGAGGAAACGGTGTTGTGGCAGCAATGCTTTTGATAAATTTGTGTTCATGCTATAGAGGAGGGGAATGATGTTCATAGTTCCAATTAGCAAAAACAGTCATAAACCCTAGAAAAAGCAACTGACTTAATCAATGAAACAAACCCTCTAGCAGAAGGGGCTAGACTCCGACAACGTGTTGAACCCAAGTTCGAATTCTCACTGGGACAGATACCCACAATTAGTGTATGATGCTCCTCCAACAGGATTACTTCCCGTGAAGAGAACCTATGTGAAAACAAAAAAGAAAATCAAGGAAACAAACCAGATGCTTCAATTCCAGTGCAAACTTAGCTTCAATTACTTGTTTTAAATTCTAGTGTCTTGGTCCGCAGCAAATGTACCCTATATAAAAAATTCAACATATATAATTCAGTAACAAATTGCAACTAAACATTCAAAAAAGTAGACTACAATTGAATCAATTGATACACATCAATGCATATCACATAATAACAATTAACAAGTTGAATTACAACACAATTATTCTATTCAGTTTATTGTTTGACAATAGATATAGATAAAGTTACAGTCCAATCCAATTTAAGAATTAAAAGAGTATAGTCACAGTTTAATCAATCCTGAAATTTCAATTATGCAAATACCCCAACTTAAAATGAAATGGTGTGCGAGTAGAAGAGAGAGAAGACGGTGGGCGACACCTGATAGTAGGCTCGTAGAAATGCAATCGGATAATTGTCAACACAAGTTATGAATATAGAATAAGTAACGGATAGAATGTCATAAAATACAGAAATTAACTAAGAATTGCACTAAAGCCCAATTAAGATCTAAAGATAGTAAACATGTTAAAAAGTTGTTATCAAGCATGACACACATTTAAAAATACAATGTGCAACGCTATAAAAAATTTGTGATCATGACAAAAATAAATCCATAGGAAAAAACAAAACAGCGATGCAATATCAATGAATCTCAAGAATGCAAATTGGTGAGAGAAATGCTCATCTCGAGATTCAAGGGGCATGAAAATTATGAAAAAAAAAAACATCTTATTACATTCAAAAGAAAGAATATAGATTAACAAGACATGATGAATATCTATCAATTTCTCAGGTGTTTAGGCTAAAGTTCTCACTAAAAGCACATCTTAAAAGTTAGATCTACCATAGGCTTGACAAGTCTCTAACATCCATACTTGAAACACAGGCACATTAAGATCAAAAGGACCTTTTTTAAGATTGTAATGTAGCCAAGGAGAAGGTGAGATCATTGAAAGGGATACTAGGCTATAAAATTGAAGAGGATAAAATAGCAATGATAGAAAGACAGTTGCAAAATAATCAAGTAAGGGAATTCAACTCAACAAAATTCGATTGATTTCCATTTCTCCTTTTAACACTTTTCTTCTTTATCACCTTTTTGTTTTTCCTTGCCAAATTTCTAATAAAGAAGCAACATTTAGATGTACTTACGCATCTATATATTGAGCACCCCGATACTTATGTAATATATATTATCAAAATTCTTCCAAAGAAAAGCCCCTTTTATCTCTTAAGATTGGTTCATATCAATATTTTTCACTTTTAGTCTTGTCATGAGCTATGTAACAAAGATTATGTTTTCTATTTTGGAATTTGAGTAGTCATTAACATATGATATCTCTTGGTAAATGGTATTATAATTTGTATTTCTCTTTAGAAGAAGACCATAAAAAGGTTTGGTCTCATTGTTTTTGGTCTTCAAAGTTAGTTATTTTACATCTCTCAAAATGAATCTCATATTTCAAATCTAATTAATAAGAAAAAACAAACTCGTACACAATGTTGTTTTAGGATTTTCGGACTCCCTTTAGAATATTGGCGTCCCAAAATTTTATTTACTATTGTTGGAGTTATTGTGTCCATTAATGAATCTACAACTAAGTGTTATTTTGGCTACTTTGTGTTGGGTATTGGGCTCCCTTCCTATATGGAGAAAGGCTCAAATATTGTAGCTTATGTGTCTCACTTATTTAAGTGGAAAGTGATCTAATTAGAGTTACAAGAGATAGACTATTTTGATAGAAAAAACAACCACCAAAAGAGAAATGAGAAGAGTAACCATATTTTCGATTTTGTTAAATCAGTCCCAGAAAAACATCGATTGCGCATTCGTTAACCGTTGGATCGGACTGACTTTTGGACAGGTGATTCGCAACATTTAGATCTCCGTTTTCAACAATCATATCGGCGAAAAGATGTCTGGAGGGGGAGAATTTGTGCTCGCACAGAAGCAGGTTTTTTTTGGTGTTTTTCTTCTTCTTGCTTTTTCATTTGTAGGCTTTAGTGCTTTGTTATTCTGGATGGTTGTAGGCATAATTTGTGCATCATTTTGAGACTCTCTTGTAACCTCATTTGATTATAGTGGAACTATTTCTTTGGTCGACCTGTGGTTTTTACCCTTGCATTGAGGGGTTTTCCACGTTAAAATATTGGTGCTATTTACGCTCTTTTATTTTGATTAATTTGTTGTTGCTCCTCACGGGTTCTTGCAAATTGGGGGAATTTTATATTTGTTGCGTATTACTTGTTACTCTGTTTTTGTGTTTATTCCCCATCAGAGTGGCATCAGAGCTATTGGTTGAAGGGCTATTTGACTTGTTTGAAGAATGGAGACAAATATGAATATAAAGATGATATGCTTGAATGGTACTAATTACTATTTGTGGAAGAGCAAGATGAAAGATTTGTTATTTGAGAAGAAAATGCATCTTTCTATTTTTTCTAAAAAGATCGGTTGATAAATCTATGAAAAAATGGGATTTTGAACATCAACAGGTATGTGGTTCTGTTAGACAATATGTAGAAGATAATGTTTATAATCATATTGCTAATGAGACAAATGCAAAAATTATGTTGAATAAGGTAGAGACTTTGTTTGCCTCTAAATTAGAGAATAATAAATTATTCTTACTAAATAGTTTCATAAGTTTGAAGTATAAGGAGAGAACGTCTATTTCGGACCACTTGAGTGAATTTTAAGGGCTCCTTGATCAAATGTCTGGAATGGATATCAAGTTTGATGATGAGCTGTTGGGACTATTTTTACTGTTATCTTTACTAGAGTCTTGGGAGACATTTTGCGTTTTTATAACGAGTTCAGCTTCTAATGGTATTGTTTCTTTAGAAACGGCTAAAGGTGGTGTTTTGAATGAGGAGATGAGAAGGAAGACATAGGGTTCTTCGTCTTAATATGAATTTCTTATCACTGAAAATAGGGGGAGAAGTTAGAAAAAAGAACCGAAGGATGATAGAGAAAATAGTAGAAGCAAGTCCAAGTCTAGATACAAAAATGTAGAGTGTCATTATTGTCATGGAACAGGGCACATACAGAAAAATTATTTTCTATGGAAAAATGAGAACAAAGGCAAGAAGGGTAAGCAGAAACAAATGGGTCATCATGATGATAGTGATGATGACCGTGTTACTATTTCTACTAGTGAAGATCTTGTTATTCTCTATGACTATGAGTCAATTAATCTTGTATCTGATGAGAGCATGTTGATAATTGATAATAGTGCTACACTACATGTTACATCAGGAAAGGAGTTCTTCACATCTTATACTTCAGATGTCTTTAGAGTTTTGAAGGGTGATTATGGTGTATTTAATGTAATTGGTGTTGGTTGTGTATGCTTGCAAACCAACATGGAATGCAATTGTTGCTTAGAGGAGTCAAACATGCTCTAGATGTTCGCTTCAATTTGATCTTTGTGCATATGCTTGATTAAAGTGATTTTGATAATCATTTTGCTTCTGGAAAGTGGAAACTTAGTAAAGGTAACTGGGTTGTGGTTAGAGGGGAGAAAATTAGTAAATTGTATTGAACAAAAGTTTTGGTTGCAAAAAACAGTGTGAATATCGTGGATATGGAATCAACTTTGTGGCATCGAAGGCTTAGCCATATTAGTGAAAAGGGGTTAAATTGCTTAGCTAGAAAGGATGTGCTTCCAGGATTGAAGAATGTAGATTTGGATAAATGTTCTCATTGCATGATTGGTAAACAGTCTAGAGTATCTTTCAAAAGGCATCCTCCATCTACAAAGTTAGAGTTGCTTCAGTTGGTGCATTCTGATGTCTGTGGCCCTTTAAAGGTAAAATCTTTTAGTGGTGCACTTTATTTTGTTACTTTTATTGATGATTGTTCCAGGAAACTATGGATTTATGTCCTGAAGACAAGAGACCAAGTGTTGGAGAAATTCAAACAATTTCTTGCTTTGGTTGAGAGGCAAACAGGCAAGAAGTTAAAACGTGTTCGTACTGACAACGATAGTGAGTATTGCGGACCCTTTGATGACTATTGCATACAGCAGGGTATAACACATGAAAAGACTCCTCCTAAAACTCCTCAGCTGAATGGTTTAGCAAAGAGGATGAATTAGACACTTGTTGAGAGAGTGAGGTGTATGCTCTCTGAAGCTAAGTTGCCTAAACATTATTGGGGTGAGGCACTGTACACAGTGGTGCATGTTATTAATCTTACTCCTACTTTCGCTTTGAATAGTGAGGTACCAAACAAGGTATGGTTTGCCAATAATGTCAAGTATGATCACTTGAGAGTCTTTGGTTGCAAGACTTTTGTGCATGTTCCGAAGGATGAAAGATCCAAATTGGATGCAAAGTCAAAGCAGTGTATCTTCATCGGTTATGGTGAGGATGAATTTGACTACAAGTTGTATGATCCTATAAACAAAAAGGTTATCAGAAGTCGTGATGTAGTGTTCATGGAAAACCAAACTATTGAAGACATTGATAAGGTGGAGAAGACTACACCTGAAAGAAACAAACTAGTTACGTGCTGCAAAAAATTGATATGTAATAGTGATGAATTGATAAGTAAGTTCATGATGCTGCCAAACTAATGATGTTTTATCAAAGCACATAATTGCAGGAAAATAACATACTAATCAACTATACAGTCCAAACCTGCTAGGCTAAATATATGATACTAACTTCCTTCAATGAATTGTGATGTGTGAAAATTTTAAGTTTTAGACTTCAGAACAAACATTGCAATTTTTACACTTAAACTATGATTATTAAAAAGAGTTCGATAATGAAACTTAGGTATCATGACAAAGTTCAGATAACGTAAACAAGATGGATCTTGGATTAGTAAATTTGTAAGCATTTTATACACATTGTATACATTCAACCCAACAAATTTTATGAAAAACTAAATTATATAAAGTTATTGATTAATTGATAGATTTAAGGAGAGATTGAATGATGAATAACTATAGAATGAGTGTTTTGCAAAATCTAAAATTGAATTGAAAGTGTGTGCATACCATGCTCAACAAATCTCCTATTAATCCAAGATTGTTTGGTATTCTCTCATATCATAAAAAAAATTAGTGTATAATATATTTTTTCAAGAAAATTTAAATATTAACTCTTTATCAGACGATTGTATTTGTTTGAAACTATTGTAATGGTTTGTTCCATGAAGCTCATTAACTAGTAAACGGAAAAGAATGTCTATGCCAAGAGTTGACTGCAGTATTGCATAGGCATTCTAAATTCTTTTCTCACATTTTATTATTCTACAAATAAAAATTTATATAACCATTGAGACTTGAGAGTTAAAGAAAGAAGGGGAACAAACTTAGCAATTTACGGTGACAAGAATGTTGAAACAGAAAAAGAGTTTCCATTGCAAGAGAAGATGTTGCTAAACAGCATACAAAATTTTAGATAAAATATGTAAGGTGGAAAAGCGTGGGCTGCATAGCAATGAAATCCCATATAAGTTATGCAAAATAAAGTACCTCTACTAACTCTAAGTTGGTTCAAAAATGGCCAAGACTGTTCAACAAAGTAGGCCAGGAGTTCAGGTACATCCAATGGAGGCACTTCGTATAAAAGATGTGTGAAATTGTAAGCCATAATTCATTATTCAAATCAAAACAATTGCATCCTTATCATGGAACCAGTCATCAGTTATTAATAAATATAGTATCCATATGTCATGCTTGAGCAGCTTAGCTTACTAATCAACTATACAGTCCAAACCTGCCAGCCATTACATAAATATAACAAAGCATATTATAGCTATTTTTGTACACCAATTCTCAGGTGTAAGTTTGACATTTTAAAAAGCATAACTATCACAAAGCATAGTAATAGGAAAATAGCATACTATCAGATACAGATGTTTGGCCGTTATCAGATACTACTAGTATTAGTTATTATCCTCAACAAATTGAACACGAGTATATAATATAAATATACTACCACCTCAACGAACATAATTCTGGAATCAGGAACTCAAAAATTTAAAAGTGCATCAACAAGATTTAGAAAACCCAACTAAGAAAATAATATGAACAAGATTGCAACCAATTTTCATAATTTTAGCCAATCATACTTCCTAACTCATTCATAATTTTGTGTCACCTAGAATCAAATTGAATTTTTAGAGTAAACCAGAAAACATTAATTCAACCATTTCAAGATGATTACAGAGTTAATTTTAGAATAATGCAAAAGCAAAAACCTAATCGATGCAGAGGTTGAGCGGTAAAAGAGCAAGGATGAAAATACATACCAAAAATCACCAAGTCACGAAGAGGTAGAAGTCTTGCAAGTTTCGCAAGATACAAAAACCATAATTGATGCAGAGGTTAAACGATGCAGAAGCCGTAATCGATACAGAGTTGTGAGAAAAAGGGAGAAGTCTCACAAGTCACGAGAAAAACCTTAATCCATGTTCATTCACAAGCTTCCTTCACCAACACTTGTTTTCCCCTTTTCATTCAGAAATGAGGTCAAGCGATAGAGAGAAGAGAGGCTTACTATTTTGCGCGCAAGAGAGAGAGAGAGAAGAAACGGTTACACGAGAAGGAAGAGGGTCACTGTTTTGCGCGAGAGAGTAAAGTGGAACAAAGTTTGCGAGAGAGAAAAGAGGATTTGCGTTAACACTGTTTGCTGAGAGTTTGCGCTGACCCTATTTACTGAGAAGAGAGGAACATAATTTGAGAAAAAAGAAAAAAGGATTTTGGTGAGAACAAACGTGAGCTAATGAAATATTTGAGACAATTTTTTACGTTTTTATTAAAAACTAAATAAGAACGGCTATTAGATGTTAAATAAATATATTAATAAACAATAAAAATTATTTTGAATTGTTGCTGTTGTAAAAGTTATAAAGTTTATTGTTTTATTATAAAGAAATATAATTTTTATTGAATTCTACAAAAATAATTTTTTAATTATAAAAAAACTTGGTGTTATCATAATACTAAAATGTTGTAGTAAATATACGGTGGATCATCTTTACAAAAATTCTCTACTAACACTCGTCAAAGAATTAAAAATAATTTTTTTTATTAAAATTAACAAATTTTAAGTTAAACTCTTAAAATATCGAAAATACAACTTTCACCATGAAATATTTATATATTTGTTTTCTTTTAACAAGTGACCATAAGTTTGCCATATATAACAATTTTGTGCATTAATCTTCTTTTTTTTTTTTCTTTTGCTTTCCATACGCTTCTTTTTCAACAGTTTTTCAAGATGATGGAGAAGTTAAAAAATCAAAACATAAAGTGGAGAGAGAAGAACCTAACCAATCTCTGTCACTTTCTTCTCCCTAATGCTAATATTTTACATTATGTTTTCTTTTATATTGGACTGCTGTAGCATCATGAGCAGCTCACTCACTGTATGAAAGCACAGTTGTCCATCTCTCACAAATCCCCTTTGCCGTTTTTTTAATCAAATTGACAATTAAATAATACTATGGTTATGGTGCGGTTGATGAGGATTCCAATTAAATTATTAATTTTATTGGGTTGTGTATACTTTAATATTAATGTACAAAAAACTTAGCATATACTAAATTAAGCATATGTTTACAGCAAATTGTGGTTGTCTCCAATGTTGGATCTCTTTCCTTTTAGTGTTTTCTCCACTTCACTCTCTTCAAAATCTACTTCAACATCACATGTCTATGATAATTTTTGTTTTTGTTTTCAACTATGAATGAAAAACCATAATTGTTAGTCCAAAACAAACGTCTCTTTTTTTTTTCTTCTATGTTTTGATTACATATTTTGTAACGTTTATTACTCCATTTACTGCTATCTTTGACTTGGCTTCCTTGTTTACTACACCTCCACGTTTCCTTTGCAAGTGCCTTTTTCTTTTCTCTTTCTCACTCTTTATTTTTTATTTTTATTATGTTATTATTATATATATTATGTGAAAGCTTTGCCTAATGGGCGTTTCTCTTCTCCATTACCCTTTTCAGCCTTTTTCTTTGTTCTGAATATATATATATATATATATGCACAAAATACCCTTGTCTTAAAATCTTGGTTTTTTCTTTGTTTTTCAATCTAAATAAAATTCTATGATGTTTTTCTGTTTCTTAATTAATAACCCTGTGAAGGCTGATCAACTTCTCATGATGTGATGCCTTTTGGTTTCTGTGCTTGGAGTTCCTTCATCTGGTTAAGCATCTTTTTCTCATACAGGTTAACAATCTTTTCTTTTAGACTATATATCAATTGCTATATTTAAATTTATAAAAAAAACTGCTATCTTTTTTATTCATAAATTAGTACCTTACATATCTTATTACTCATGTATAAAATTTATTTGAGTTTAATCATTTCATAGTTTTTCCATGGTGCGAGAAAAGAAAAACAAAGCTCTATAATTATGCTTTTGAATATATGATTTAGTTTTTGCTATTCCTATTTTTTGAATAGTCTCTCTCCTAGGGGATTAAGGTTGGGGACATCTATTCTCCCCACACTCCACCCGAAGGGAGGCTTGTGCACTAGACTGCACTATAACTTATACACTCTAAAATGAAAACACTAATAAAAAAATATTTGAAAAATTGATTTATCTGATAAATTTTAAATCAAGATACATGACTTTCCAAATATTGTTTTTGTTTATAATTCATTTTAGTGGAAATATTAATTACTAACTATGAAGAAGATTTTTGGTTTTTATTCTCGTTGTAGATTTCTATATTTATTTGTTAAACATGTGTATTTATTTATCCATCAATATTTCTTCCATGTTGTATCAAACAAGAAAGTATTACTATTAATTTTTTGTTTGAATTTTATTTTTTGATATTACAGGCAATTGATTAAGAGGTGTTAATAGGATTTTGGAGAACAAAGAAACAAAAGACAGTGAAAAAATAATAATTTGTTTGTGATTTGTGAATGAGCTTTTATTATGACTAATAAAAAAGCATTACCAGTCTCAAATTTTGGTAGTGACTTTTGCAATTGTTATAATAATTCTCCATCAGAAAAGATGAGAATTTTGGAGTTGTTATCATTATCACCCTCTGATGGCAATGGTTCCTCAGTAGAAGAACCTTTACCTCAGGATGCAGATTATACGGTTAGTCTCAGCGATGAACTCGAGACATCGATCTTGGCTCGATTCCCGAGATCACTACACTGGAAACTTTGCTTTATAAACAAGAGATTCTTGACTTTAATGAAAAGTGGTGAGATCTACAAAATAAGAAAAGAGTTAGGACTCAAAGAGCCATCAGTTTTTATGTTAGCTAGCGGGGAAAGCAATTGGTGGGGTATGGATTGGCCTTTCAAGTCTAGCAGGAAACTACCTAGGATTCAATCAGATTATAGCTTTGAGTTTGGTGATAAAGAATCGTTTTCTGCAGGGTCTGATTTATTGGTTTCGGGTAAAGAAATCGACGGAGCTGTTATTTGGAGATATGATTCGGAAACTAATGAATGGTTAAAAGGGCCATTCATGATTAATCCAAGGTGTCTTTTTGCTTCAGCTAGCTCTGGTGATTTTGCTTTCGTTGCTGGTGGTTTAGAGACAAACACTTATAGCAAAGTATTGGATACTGCTGAGAAATACAACTCGAAACGAAAAATTTGGGAGACTTTGCCAAAGATGAATCAAAAGAGGAAATTTTGTTCAGGTTGTTTCATGGACAAGAGATTCTATGTTATAGGTGGACAGGACGAGAATCAAAAGGATCTAACTTGTGGCGAGTTTTTCGATGAAAAGACAAAGACGTGGAATTTGGTTCCTGATATGTTGAAGGATATTCCTCTTTCGGTTTCGCAGTCTCCGCCTCTAATTGCTGTTGTGAATAACGAGCTTTATTCACTTGATGCTTCTTTTAATGAGTTGAAAGTGTATGTTAAAGGAAGTAATAAGTGGAAGAAGTTAGGTGTTGTTCCTGTGAGAGCTGATGTACAAGGTGGTTGGGGTGTTGCTTTTAAATCACTTGGTGATGAGTTACTTGTTATTGGTGCACCTTCTGTTTCAATTAAAGAAAGTGGTTTGGCTATTTATACCTGTTGTCCTGATCCTGAGAGTGAGAAATTGATTTGGAAGCAAATTGAATGTGGGAGTGTTCAGCTTAATCATTTCATTAGGAACTGTGCTGTCATGATGGGAAGTTGAAGTGAAAAGAATGTTCAAACAACCAGTAGATTGAAATGTGTAGTACTGACACATTTGAGATAGAAGACGTGTCTGTGTCTGTGTGTTTCCCAGGTTGAAAGATGAAGTTGGTTTCAAAATAAAACTTAATGTGGAGGTGTCCTTAAATGAAGCTTTAGCTTCTTTTTTCATTTGATGAATCTTAGTTGTTACTAATGTTTTATTTGGGTGTGTCTTTCTGACATAACTTGTTAGGAAGAATGTTGATATGTTGTGTTCTTTTGCATCTTTGGACATGACAGAGGAGTGGAAATGGAAATTAAGTTGGTTCTATTGTTGGTGAAGAAAAATCAGATAGTGAGCTTTAATAGGCCTAATGTTATTATTTCCTCTGTTGTTCTGATGCCCTGATTTGGTCATTTATGTCATGGAATAATACCAAATTTGATATTAGTTTTAACTGGCCTTATATAAAAATATGTTTTCATTTATTTGTCGCCATTATCCATACTATCAAAGATTCCCTACCAGAAAACGAAATACTGTAAGAGTGGGTTTGATGGTCAGATTAAGAAACTAAGATAAAGATATAGACTATATATTTTATTTTGATTTAATATTTGATTAACTAATAGAATATGAAAAGTTAATCTTGAATTCAAAATATTGTAAGAGTTAGTTTGATGGTCAGATTAAAGGATAAGATACTATATAAACTGTCATATTTTATTTTAATTCAATATTTGACAAATTAATAGAATATAATAAATTAATCATCAATTCTATCTTATTTTCTCTCTTATGTTAAAATTTTTATTATTAATAAGAGTTAAAATTAGAAATCAGTACGATAGATAAGAAAAATAATTTATGCAATTATCTTTATAAAACATAACAAAAAATCACGTAAAATATAAATATAAATTAAAAAATTAATAGAATTTGATATTAAACTAAATATTAATATTTAATTTAAAAAAATATTAATAATTTCCTC
>JBBPBR010000006.1:17179816-17220330 GCA_037974775.1 Cicer pinnatifidum
GGACCAAATCGAAAAGAAAAAAAAGATAAAAAACTAAAACGTTAACTGAAATTAAGTTAAGAGACTATAAGTGGTATTTAGCCTATTTTTTAAAACCCAAATCATGCTAACTTATTAGTGATATTTATTGTTGAAATCTTTGAGAAATTTTTGCACGAAAATTTTCTGTGAAAATTTTATAGAAACTTTCTTGTAAAAAGCAATTCCTTTCTAAAAAATTTCTGTAGATTTTTTGGGTTTTTTTTATAAAAAATATAGCATGAAATTTTCTACGGATTCTAAAATTGTCAAGATATGACTACCCACAATTATTTTAACTTGGAACAAAAATCCTCACAAAATCTATTTTGTGCAAATACTTTAGTAAAATTTGAAGGGA
This sequence comes from Cicer pinnatifidum, assembly GCA_037974775.1. Classification (NCBI taxonomy): domain Eukaryota; kingdom Viridiplantae; phylum Streptophyta; class Magnoliopsida; order Fabales; family Fabaceae; genus Cicer; species Cicer pinnatifidum. Next base: position 17,180,196 of record JBBPBR010000006.1, read on the forward strand.
AACTTTCAAATTCTAATGGTGTACGATAAAGTAAAATATTGAATTACCTTAACTATTTCAGTTGTTAAACATTTTCTTCACACATGCATTGAATAAAATCCTGCAATAATACAACATGGCTATGTTTTGTTAGAGGAATATCGCACAGTAATGTTCTTCGAGTTTCTCTCTTGTGCATTTAAACTCTTGTGCATTTTTAAGTAGAAGTCGACGGTTTCACCAATCTTAGTTTGAAAGATTCAGTGTGACTAAAATATGTATTTTGATCAATCATAAAAATTCACCCAATTAATTGACTCTCTGTCAAAGAGGAGATATAATCTTAAAAATTCACCCAATTAATTATAGGCACTCTTCTTAATTCTTTTATAGTAGATTGTGTTTAAGAAGTCATCCATACTAGCTTCAATAGAGCAAAATAGACTAATATGATAAAATCTCATAATGATTTTGGCCTCTATTTCAAGGGAAGATGAGGGTTCTTTTGACTGGTCTATGTGAGCTATAAGTGAGGATGGTTTAATTCTTTAAAAGATGGAAGATTAAGAAATGTGGAACGGATGTAGGTGAAGAAGATGAAATGGAATTTGGTGTGAATGTTAGGGGTTTACAACATGAGTAGAATTTGTGGATGTGATATTCGGTTTTGGGAAGAGACTTGTCTAAGGCAAGGTTAGGGTTAAGACAAGCAGTCATACTTGGTGGTGGGTAGTTTGGATGGGATTTATCCAAAATGACCAAGTCAAGTGAGATTTCATTGGCTAGATAGAAGAGGACGAAATTCGCATAAAATGTTTGGACTCTACTTAATATGCGTCATAACAAGTTCTTGTTCTACTTATGAGGAGAAAACAAAATAATGAGAAGACTAAATAGTTTAATCTTGATCATGTTGATAGAACCAAGTTGGTTTGAAGAACAATGATCCTTAATTTTGGTTTTGATGATAACAAAGTATATGAGAGAATAATTTACACTTTAACATGTTTTCTAAATCGTTCCTCTAATATTTAAGTAACTTTATTATCCAGTGAATGCTTTGAGAAAAGTCAAATTCTCTTATATGAGTTAATTGTCTGAATATATACTCGATGTGGAAGACCATTACTTAAAACATCATCTGAACAAATGTTAATATCCTAATTGTTTATCATCTTGATGAAACACTTCTATTATATGACGTTAATCATTTTATGTTGCATTCTTCTATTCGTTCAAGTCACTTCTTCTAATGTCATTCATCTTGAATAACTTACATCAGCATTCATCTTGAATAACATGCACCAACATTTGTTTTGAAACACAATTCAAACCCTTTTTGTTGTGTTTTTTTTATCTCATTCACATGCTTCACATTCTCATCTCATTAGAAAGAGAGACTCAACTTCACTTTGAGAAATCAAACTGATGATTATCTGAAAGAATGTGGGATCTTATCCCAATTCACACCTCCCATAAAATTTGATAACAATGTGAAAGAATGTGGAATCTTATTCCAACTCACACCTCCCAGAACGCCACAATGGAAATATGTTTATGAGATAAGGAACTGAACATTTTCGGACATGGTTCAATCCATGATAAGTCATCCCGATCTTCCAAACTCCTTTGAGGGACATGTTCTATTAGCTGAAACTTTCACACTTAACCGTGTTCCATACAAAATAGTGGAGAAAACACCGTATGAGATGTAGATGTGTAAGAAACCTAGTGTGTCTTTCAAGAATATTTGGAGTTGCAAGGTATATGTCAAATAACAAATTTCTACTAAGCTTGAGCCCAAATATGAAAAATGCTTCTTTGTGGGGTACCCTAGAAAGGGAATTCACGTCTTAAGGAATCAAAGGGTGGAAAGTAGAACTTGAAGATACTTATGGAGGAATAAGAGAAGTCTAAACAATATGTTGTGATAGAACAACCTGCTCAAGGGACACAAAACCATCATAAGTCAAACAAGATATGCAACAAACCTGATAGATATGGATATCTTATAACTAAATAGGGATATGTATTTCTCAGGGATCAAGATGAGCATTTGACAAACCAAGAGGCCATCAGTGGCCCTCAATAAATAAAAGTTGCATGAGGCCATTAATTTTAAAATGGATTTCATGTACACTAACCAAGATGGACCTTAGTGGAGCTTCCTAAAAGGATAATCCCATAAGGTGCAAGTGGGTCTTCAAAAAGAAGATTGACATGGATGAAAAGGTACATACCTATAAAGCACGGCTAGTTGCTAAAGGTTTCAAGCAAATTCATGGTGTAGACTATGATGAAACCTTTTCCCCAGTTGTAAGGCTTAAATATGCTCATATTATACTTGTCATTGTTTCATATCATGACTATGAAGTATAGAAAATGGAAGTCAAAATTGGTTTCTTTAATGAAATTTTCTTTGTGGATGTGTATATGACACAATCTGAAGGCTTTGGCACTCCAAACACTGCCAAAAAGGTATACAAGTTACAACGTTCAATCGATTGAAGCAAGCTTCTAAAAGCTAAAATATTTGTTTTTATGAAACTACGAAACAATTTGGATTCATAAAAATTGAAGATGAATCGTGTGTTTACAAGAATGTTAGTGGGAGCATAATTGTATATCTAGTACTATATGGGGATGGCAAATTACTCATCTGAAATGAAAACCCTACTTTGCAATAAGTTAATACTTGGTTAGGGAATTTTTTTTATGAAAGACTTCGGTGAAGCTATCTATATATTAAGAATTAGAGTCTATAGAGACAAATCACAAAGGTTGCTTGGCTCGAGTCAAAGTACATACATTGACAAGGTCCTAAGATTCTTTAATATGCATGATTCTAAGAAGAGATTCTTGCATATGACACATGGCATATGTTTGTCACAAGAACAATAGTATTCAACTAAAGAAGAAAGGAATAACATGAATAAAATTCCATATGCATCTACAATTGGATATATCATGTATGTCATGTTGTGTACTCGAATAGATGTCTTGTATGCTATGAGCACAACAAGTAGGGACCAGTCTGGTTCTGATTAAAGTCATTGGATTGCTGTCAAGAACATCCTTAGATTGTATTTTGTTATATATTTTTCCTAAATGGCGGTGATGTGAGTTGAAATAGTTCAAGACAAGAAACATTAGTTGATTATATCATAGAGGTCGAGTATATTGTTGCCTCCAATGCTGTAAAAAAAAAAGTTGTTTGGATCAAGAAGTTCATTGTTGAACTTGTTAGAGGTACTAGCATTCTGGACCCTATTAAACTCTATTGTGACAGCAACGGTGCCATTTCACATGATAAAGAACCTCGATTTTGCCAGCGATCCAAACACATACTTAGGCATTTTCATCTTATTTGAGAGATAATCGATAGAGGATATGTGAAACTATGCAGAGTAACGACACTTCACAATGTCACGGACCCACTCATAATGTAACACCCCAATTTCTCATTATCTTATTAGTATAATGATATTTTATGTGTGTTTGCGTTAAAAATTGATTTAAATCATAAATATTAACTATGTTTAATTTGCAAATAAAATAAAATAATACAAGGAGTGAATTTGTGTTACTACACTAAACTATTACTTTTAGCAGTGATAGAGTGAGTTTAAAATAATAATAATAATAATAATAATAATAATAATAATAATAATAATAATAATAATAATAATAATAATAATAATAATAATAATAATAATTGAATAATGATAAGAATGGAATATGGGCTAAGTGGAATTGCCCATTCTTGACAACAAGGTCAGACAACTAAACCTAGTATTAGTTATATATATTAAAGGTTTAGGGTGTCACAGTTTCAATTTGTAATTGAAGTTGGGAATGAAGGAGGAGATCACAACAATCTCAAATGTGGTCTCAGTTTTACATGACACCCACTATAATAGTCATGATTAAAGGGAGAAGGTGGAGAGGAGGTATTTTATAGACTTGGCTACTAGCGAAGAAGAACAAGAACACGTAAACGAGTCCTTCCTGTTTCCTTTCTTTTTTCCTTATTAATATTAATATTAATATTATTATTATTATTATTATTATTATTATTATTATTATTATTATTATTATTATTATTATTATTATTATTATTATTATATTAGATTTTACTTTTGCATAAGTGACTAACCCATAAAACACATTTTGTTCACTACGCCAAAAATTGCATTTTACAGCGCTTTTTTTAAGCCTTCTACAGCGCTTCTTCAAAAAAAAAAAAGCGCTGTGGATTCGAGCGCTGTAAAAGCTACAACAGCGCTTTCAAAAAAGCGCTCTTAAAGGCACCCTTTATAACGCGCGCTTATTATGCACCTTTTACAACGCTTGTTACAACAAGCGCTGTAAAAGGCTTACCCATATTTCATATATTTGGGGTACTTTTTACAGCGCTTTTTCAAAACAAGCGCTGTAAAAGGCATACCCATATTTCATATATTTGGGGTACCTTTTACAGCGCTTTTTCAAAACAAGCACTATAAAAGGCATACCCATATTTCATATATTTTGGGTACCTTTTACAGCGCTTTTTTGTAACAAGCGCTGTAAAAGGCATACCCATAATACATATTTGGAATGCCTTTTACAGCGCTTTTTTGTAACAAGCGCTGTAAAAGGCATACCCATAATACATATTTGGGTACCTTTTACAGCGCTTTTTATAAAAAGCGCTGTTAAAAGTGTTATTTTTTATTTTTTTTTAACCCTGTATATATTTTAAAAGCGTTTTTTAGCTTTTTATGGCACTTTTTTTTATAAAGCGTTGTCTTTTATCTTTTTATCCAAAATTAGTTTGAACCAGTTCACACAACACAACACATCCATAATCAGTAATTTAGAACATATTCATGTGCATGTTAAAACAGAAACAGAATTAGTAACACAACCAGAACCAGAACCAGAACAAGAGCCCATAATCAGTTTAAAACATAATCAGTTCACACAATATGATACATATATATTATCCTGTAACACAGTAATTTACAACATATTTGGTATGAATATACATTGAACCTAATTTACAACATATTCATATGCATGTTTATATACTGTCCTATGATCATATACATATAATAACTATGCACCATATAATATTCAGATCCCTTGCCCAGCAGCATGCTATTTCCCAGAAAATCAAATAATTTTCATTTCAAGCACATACTCACACCATTCCTCCTTTAATTCCATCAGATCTTGCTCAGAATATGATGGACTGGAATTTTCAAAGTACTGCAATATAAAAATTGAACATATTATATTAAGTTAGTATCAAATATATAGATAATTTATATATGAAAATCATATAATCAAAATACCGTACCGTTTCTGGGATAATAGTTTTATTCTTGTCAACAATCTCCTTCATGAATCTCAATACGTAGTACCCACAGTCGATGTTGTTTGTTTGACGAGGGCACTTTATTGGGATCCATATAATATTATTAGACTTTTGCTTCGACACTACCGCACCTCTTTGAGCTCGAAAAACTTTTAATGCACTATCAAATGAATAAATGTGATTATTTTAGCATGAACAAACACTTATTTATATATATGTGTAACAAAAATAAATGAATATTACTTACGTGTCGAACAAAGTCTTGATTTCGGAGTGATTGTTGTAATCGCCATGCAAGGGATCCAAATAGTATACAACTTTAGAGACGGCATTGATTGCAAATAGCACCCAATGTGCCCTACAACAACAAAAAATTGGTTAAACAATTTTGTCTATACACAACTAATAAATTAAATTCTCATCAATTAAAAAAGATAAAATTACGTACCCTGAATTATACGGTGCTAAGAACAATTTATCCTTTGAAATATTTCCTAAAAACATATTTACAATGTATTTCTTTACATTGTCTTCATCCAGTTTCCACATGGACGTTTTATGCGGAGAGAAGAATGAGTATTTATTCGATAATTTCCTCGGGCACACGACCTTCTCATGCAAAAACCTTCAATGAAAATTTTAAACTAGATTAATTACCAATACATTTAATTAATTACCAATAAATGCAATTAAAAGTATTTTTTACCTTATATACAAGCTCATTACAGTTGCACTGAGCTCCTTATGTTCGAGAAGTTCGTATACGTGCTCCTTGTCGAACAATTCCTCATACTCCTCTCCGAATATTTCTTTATTCATGTGTATCATGCGCGAATCGTCGCTGCTGCATAGGTTCTTTTTTACTTGGATGTCAAGACACGCCCCGTATTTACCAAGGCGTGGCTGACTTATTTTAGGAGCAGCAGTAGCAGCGACTGATTTGCCACGATCCAATTTTTTTATTGCTGCAAATTTGGCAGCTTTATTGGCAGCTCTATTAACCTCCAATTTTTGAGGTTTGCTGCCTTTTTTTGGATGTGCGGGTGGTTTATTTATTTGGACCTACAAAAATGAGGTTAAATGTTAGTTTATTGAATCTAAAAAAATTGACAAAGCTTATGCAATAAATGTGACAAACCTTATCGGGAGACGTAACTGATTTGTTTCTGGGAGGGCTTTTAATGAGGGCAACAAGGTTCGTGGGCCATGCCACGTAACTACCAATAGCTTCGCCCAATGTCTGCATATCTCCGTCGTTGTCCGGTATCGGCAACGGTGCAGTTGGTTCGAAAGCAACAGTAGGCGATACCTTGACATGGCCCTTTGGGATCGGAGTATTGTGCAATACTTCTCCCAAAGTATTGTACAATTTTGCTTTTCCCACCTTCCGATGAGTGGGCGAGGACAAGTATAGAAAACATGAAGTGACACCCTAAATCAATAGTTAAAACATAAGTACAATTAATATATAATATTGTTTAATGCATAAGTAATTACATAAGCAAGTAAGTAATTAATTACCTCGGGAATAATTTTCAAACCGACGTTGCAACTCTCGCTTTCACTCTCCATTTGTATTTCACCTTGGAGCTGAACCAGAAGTTGCTTGTCTTTGTTCGTATTCACCAATTGTGCCACTTGCTCAGATAGGATTCTGAGCTTCTCTAATACTTCCTCGTTGGAAGGTTTTTGGCGCTTCTCTTGAGGAAAAAAGCTTCTGGGAGTTACGCCAAATCCCTTCCCCCTAACTCGATCGGAATATTCAGGAACATTAAAAACTTTGCCCAAAATGTCCCTGCAACTAGCCTTGTTGCCCTCTTCATTTTCAGAACTTTGAGAGATGGTCTCCTAAAATACATGTAACATTAAAATAGTTAAGTTCATTAGCATTTTTAAAATACAATATTAAAAAGTATTCAAGTGATAAATACAATATTGAAAAATATTAAAGTCATAATATACTTACACAAAGTTCTATTACTTTTTGAACATTTTCGTTATCAACCACTCCATCTTTATTTACCCGAGCTTCCTTCCACAAGATATGACGACCCAACGGTTGATCGGATTGGGTCTCTAGTCGCTATTCGTTAAAACAAAATATTAGTTAGAAACTATAGTTTATAATACAAATTCCCTCATCATTGATGTTACATTGACTTACAAGGTTTTGGTCTAGACGTGCATATCCCATACGTGACCTTCTGTATGGGTGCGTCGGGTTGCTTTCCCTCTCGCGATTTGCCTTACTAATGTTCTATATAAAAAAATAGCAATTATGTAAAAATTTAAAATACGATGCGAATATAAATAATAAAACACACAAATGCTAATAAATTAATCAATTACGACAAACGCGGGGTCAGTACGTTTGGAAACAAACGCTTTCCATTCATCATTTGATATATAATGTCGATGATATATCTTTGGAGGTTCATCTGTTGTGTTTCCTTCTTTATCTTTAAGATAGAAGTTTGAGAGATGCGATCTAAATCCACGATGGATTTTGCCAGCAACTCTCAATACATAATTCTTTCGTCCCTCATCAAGGACAAAAGATGTCTGCAATGAAAAAAATTATAAGTAAAGTATTTCAATGAAAATATTTATAAATGACAAAAGATTGGATCAAAAAATTTACTTGAATATCATTCCATATGATATCTTTGGCATCCTTCAATGCCTTATCTCTCCAGTCGTCAATTGTTATTGGAATATTTTGACGAACAACAGCCCCAATGTAGCTCACAAACATTGCGCTGTGGGGGTCAACTGGCTGACCACTTTCATTCCATCCAACCTAATAAACTCATATAGTAAGTACATGCTATTAAAAAAAGCTAAAAAAAATACACAGCAAACAGAGTATAGTATACCTCAAATGTAATGCCATTATTCCTTGCTTTAATGACTTTTTGCATGATAGTTGCACCACGTTTGACTTCATTTTCATAAGTCCTACTGGTGCCAACTTCTTCATTTTGACATTCTAAATCTCTGTTTGTATCCATTTAACTACAACAAGTTCAACATGCAGTTTAGTATAACATCAACAAGCTCAACATGCATCATGCATTATTCTAAACAAGCTCAACATGTATCAGTATATATATTTTAAACAAGCTCAACATGCATTTTAATGATTACAAAAAATAAATAACATCAATACCTGAATAATGGTTCGAAGAAAGATGAAATGCAAAGAAAAGAGCGAACGGAGAAATTTCACAGCAATAAAGTTCACAGAAAAACGGTTTTGAAGAAATACGTAATGAGGGTTACGTATTTCAATGAAAATATAAGGTACGAAATGATCTTGGATGGAAATAAGGTTCAAAATGAAGGAGATGATCGTGGAAATACAGTTCGTAATGGAAGAGATTATAGGGTTTGCAAAAGAAGAGAAGAACGATGACGGTTGAGATGATAGTGTAGTTTACGTAATGAAGAGGAAACTGAAGAGGTTACTGTTATATATATAACCCTTTTACAGCGCTTTTTTATAACCCTTTTACAGCGCTTTTCCAAAGAGCGCTCTAAAAGGCTAAGCCTTTTATAGCGCTTGTTCAAAGAAGCGCTGTAAAAGACCTCATTGTTTTAGTATGTTATATAATGTTTTTTTTAAACCCTTTTACAGCGCTTGTTCAAAGAAGCGCTGCAAAAGGCCTTATTTAAATTTTTAAAAGACTCTTTTACAGCGCTTATCCCAACAAGCGCTGTAAAAGACCTCATTGTTTTAGTATGTTATATAATATTTTTTTTAAAAGCCTTTTACAGCGCTTGTTCAAAGAAGCGCTGTAAAAGGCCTTATTATGTTATTTTTGTGTTTTGTTATGTTATTTTTTAAACAAGCTCTGCAAAACCCACATAGTCCCACCAAAATATCTTCCTCTTCACCAAACTCCACCTCAAAGTCCTTTTATGCATCTTCTTCGCAAACATCAAAGCTTACTCTTTCAATCTCCACCTCAACACCCTTTTTATCTCTTTACATTCCCTTTCATTCTTAAATCGTAACTTGATCTTCAGGTTCATTGCCATGTTGCGAAAAATGGGTTTGTTAACAATGTGTCTGATGTTTTTGTTAACAATGGGTCTGATGTTTTTGTTAACAATGTGTTTTTGGGGATTCCCATGATGCGTACAAGGTGTTTGAAGAAAATCCTGTTAGAGAAAGTCATGTTAGGTATCTGATGAATATTATTTTTAAAGCCTTTTACAGCGCTTGTTCACAGAAGCGCTGTAAAAGGTATCTTTATTTGATTTTTAAAAGGGTCTTTTACAACGCTTGGTAAGAAGAGCGCTGTAAAATGTCTCATTGTTTAATTTTTAAAAGGGCCTTTTACAGTGCTTTTTTTAAAAAGCGCTGTAAAAGACATGGACTTTTTTTACATGCATAGTTCTTAAGAATTGAAATTGTCCAAATTTACATAAACATGCACTTCACCAAAGACCCTTATCCCCCACCCATCAACCAAACTATCCAAAAGCCAAAAACTTAAGTCCTAATTGAATCACTGGTTATGCTTGCCTTCTTAGAAAACAATAAAACAAGAATAGAACCAGAATAATTCAGATTATATAATACCACAATAATTCAATAAAACCAGAATAGAACCAGAATAGAACAATAATTCAGATTACAATAATTCAGATTACAACAATAAAACCAGAATAGAACAATAATTCAGATTACAACAATAATTCAGATTACATGCATGGCTTATATAAAACAATTAAACATGTACATTAAGATGCCCTTCTTCTTTTCCTGGTGGGATTCACATTTGTTTGTCCATTTACAATACGAAACGATGGATTAATCCAAATTCCCTCATCATGATCATCTCTAAGATATAAACCATCATCAGTTGAATCAATTTCATGTGGTTGTTGTGATGTTGCAAATAAAAGATCATTACCAACATCTTCATCATTGTTGTTATCATCACTTATTTTATTGGTCGATAGGACAACAGACCATTTATCATCAGAAGGATCGGTGACATAAAACACTTGTTGAGCTTGCGACGCTAAAATAAAAGGCTCATCTTTGTATCCCACCCTATTAAAATCAACAAGCAAGAATCCTGACTCATCAATCTGAACGCCATTATTATTATCGACCCACTTGCAACCAAATATGGGAACACGAAACATTGGGTAGTCTAACTCCCATATGCGCTCGATAACCCCAAAATATGATAGATTTGCATATATTGGGTTTTTGTCTTTTGCACTTGAGACATGCATCGCTTCAGCTACGAGAGTGACTCCACTATTTTGCATAGTGGTCTGATCATCTTGTTCTTTGGTATAAAATGTGTAGCCGTTAATAACATAACCAGTGTAAGAAAAGACATGTAAGCTCGGACCATTTGCTAGCCACCTCAATCTCTGTGAAATTGATCCGGGGTCTATGTCAAATTTTGACTTTATGTGATTTTTTAACCATGTTATAAAACTTCGATTGTGCTCTCGAGTTATTCAATTTTGATTCCTATTCATGTTCAAACGAGATAACTGATCCATGTGTATTGTAACATACGGTTGAACCTCGTCATCATTGTGCAGAACATACAATTGTGCCTGCTCCAATTCTGTCCTTGATATAGTCAGTAGTCTCCTTCCAATTATCCCTTCTCCTGATAGTCTTCCCGAATGGGAAGTTCATTATCATCTGGCAACATATCTTTTATGAGTGTTAATAATTCTGTAAAGCTTTTATCAGACCATCCATTACTCGCTTTTAAGTTGTACAACTTTAATATCGCCGACAGTCTTGTGAATTTAGTACAACCATTATATAATTCTTTCTCTGCATCACTCAACAAACTTTCAAACATTTTAGGACAATCTCGAAGATCTTCTTCAACTGCTTTTGCGATCTCATCAACTCGGTCCGGCTCATATGTATCTGTATCGAAGTCAGTTGAAGCATATGTCGAACTATTCTCAAAATTAATGTTTCCTTTTTTTTTTCTCACCATGTCTTATCCAACATGTGTAGCTTTGATCAATTCCATTACATACTAGATGTCCTTCTAATTCATCTTCTCTAACATGTTTTCCAAAATAACATTTTAAACAAGGACAAACTACTCTATTTGGATCTTTTGCATTCTTCACTGCAAACTCAACAAACTCCTTCACTCCAATTTCATACTCTTTTGACAATCGATTGGCTGACATCCATTTCCTATCCATATTATACCACCTATATAAATGCAGTTACAAAACTAATAAGCTTTCAAAACATATCAACAAGTTTCAAAAAGAAACCAATATCAACTAACAATTTCAAAAACAGAACAGATCATGTGGTATGAGTTTTTGACTAGTAGAAGAGATTTAATATATATATATATATATAAATTTCAAAACATAACACAGATCATGTGGTATGAATTTTTAATTTGATAAAAAAAATCTAGTTAAAAAAAAATACCTGAGACAACACATAATAGGTAGATTGTAACACCCCGTTTTTCAAAGCGAGGGTGTATTTTTTTTTTCAAAAGAAATTAAAATAAAACAGAGAAAATAAATAAGGAAACACCTTTGGGTAAATAATTAAGTCATAATAATTTACAAGCAGCGGAATAGTTTTTCGAAACATGAGTCCAAAATATTTACACATCAAAAAGTGGTACAGTCTTCCACTTTGAAATAAACACAATTCAAAATAAAGACATATGTTCCCTCTATGTCAACCTAATCTGATCATTCTACAAAAACTATACACCCTGAGTGATCTCCACGCGCCCCGTAAGATCCTCCTAACATAGCTCCAGTCAAGCATTCCCATCTACATTCCCATCCGTAGGGTACGAACAGGTAGGATTGTCCTGACTCTCATCTGAGGGCAAAGCCCAGATTTCCACAATAGTTGTAAAGGGTCACCAACCGAAATTAACAGTTAACACATAACATTTAAGTTTTTAAATGCACAAAATACCTTTTCAACTTAGCATGCACCTTAAAAGTGTTTCCATATGCTAAAAATTCATAAACAAGGTTGAAAAATGAAGTTTTTAACAAAACAGCATTTCTGTATTCGAATACAGCATCTTTGTATTCGAATACAAGGCTATTTCAGCATTCAGCAGCAAAACAGCATGTCTGTATTCGACTACAACAGTCTGTATTCGACTACACAGCAAGTCAGTGGCAAAACAGCATGTCTGTATTCGACTACAACAGTCTGTATTCGACTACACAGTAAGTCAGTGGCAAAAACAGCATGTCTGTATTCGAATACAGCCTGTTGTATTCGAATACACATCAGACAGCAGCAGAAAAACAGCATAATTCAGCATTTTTCAGCTTTTCAAACGGTTTCGAAATCAATCAACACTTACCCACAAATCCAAACAATCAAACTTAGCAATTATAACGCAATCACCACGACATCTTGAGTTTCGAAACAGTTTTGCAATCAATCACACTTACTCAAAACTCCAAAACAAATCACTTAGCGATTATAACACAATTACCACGACATCTTAAGTTTCGAAATGGTTTTGCAATCAAACACGCTATCACACACTTCCCAAACATCCACACTTGGCAATTATAACACAATCACCACAACAACATTAGTTTCGAAATGGTTTTGCAATCTAACATACCATGACACAATTCCAAAACATAGTTCTTAGTACAATCAACACAATCACAATTTGAATCAAACACACTTACACATAGTTTCAAAACATAACACTTAGCAAAATCAACACAATCATAATTTGAATCAAACACACTTATAATACAATTACTACACGGACAAAACGAACCAACAATTCACAATTTACCAAGGTGTAGTCTCTCATGGACAAACACCTGTGCAGTCTCTCACGGACAAACACAATTCACCAGGGTGTAGTCTCTCACGGACAAACACCTGTGCAGTCTCTCACGGACAAACACAATTTACCAAAAACGTAAGTCGTAAACATACCACCTATCACGGGTCAGTACTGTTTACCGAGGTGCCACCTATCACGGGTCAGCACAACTTACCAAACGTAAATCGTAAACGTACCACCTATCACGGGTTCAGTACTGTTTACCGAGGTGCCACCTATCACGGGTCAACACAATTTACCAAAAACGTAAGTCGTAAACATACCACCTATCACGGGTCAGTATTGTTTACCGAGGTGCCACCTATCACGGGTCAGCACAACTTAACCAACGTAAATCGTAAACGTACCACCTATCACGGGTCAGTACTGTTTACCGAGGTGCCACCTATCACGGGTCAACACGATTTACCAAAACACACATAAGTAAACAAGACATTAAGAGATTCCCCATTCTTAAATCTCATTTAACTTAAAACGATTTTCAAAGTAAAACATTAAGCAAATAGACATATTAAGAGATTCCCCATTCTCAATATACTTTTTACTTAAACGATTTCCACAACAAAACATTCAGTAAACAAGACATTAAGAGATTCCCCATTCTTAATACTCATTTACTGAAACGATTTTCAAAAACAAACATTGAGTAAACAAGACCTTAAGAGATTCCCCATTCTTAACGCCCAGTTAACTTAAACGATTTTCAAAACGACATTAAGTAACCGAGACATTAAGAGATTCCCCATTCTTAACGCCCAGTTAACTTAAACGATTTTCCCAAACACACATTAAGTAAACAAGACATTAAGAGATTCCCCATTCTTAATACTCATTTAACTTAATGGTTTTCAAATTCCACGCAAAACAACTCAAACATATTATCAACCCACATCAAAACACATCAATTCATTTTTCCACAAAATCCAACCAAACACATATCAAATTTCATCAGTATCAATTAAGAACACGTCAAACAACGAACACAAATGAACACAATCCACTACTCAAACACACAAGTTTCATTTACTCAAAATCATACATAAATGAGTTTAAATTCATTTTCCAAGAAACATTCATCAATATAACCAAAACCTAACTCTAAGATTTTACCCATAAAACCTTAGATACCTTTTTTCCCAAATCAATACTCCAACCCTAACGAAATTCGTTTCCACACAACCACATATAAGGCCCTAAATGCAAACTAAAAGTTTGGAAGGAGCCCTTACCTTATCGTTAGCTTTAACTTCGATTTACGGCACCGCGATCAATTCCGGTAAAATCTCCGCTTGCAACGCCGCTTCCAAAGTTGGTCCCCTAGCACCGTAGCGTGGTAGTGAGCAACTTTCCCTTCTATCTCTTTGCGAAACGAAGCTTAGATCTAGGTGAAACGGGGAGGTTTGTGTTTGAATCCCTAATACCGTTTTTCTTCGTTTTCGAAACAACGGGGAAGTATGAAGCTGAGAAAACCTTGCTCTCTTACCCACTAATCCTTGGGTTTCTATTATGGAAGTCAAAGAAAGAAAAAGGAAGCAAAATCAACGAAGAAGAAAAGGGAGGAGGAGATGGTTTCTTCGCGAGGCAGAGGAAGAAGAAGAGAAATGTTTCATTCTCTCTCCTTTGTCTTTCTTTCCTTCTTATTTCCTTTCTTTCTAGTTCCTTTTCTTTCTTTTCTACCTCTTTTCCTTTTTCCTCCAAACAAACATATATATATATATATATATATATATATATATATATATATATATTAATTATAACTTAACAAATATCTAGATATTTATTAAAATTACAATTTCACCCATAACCTCTCCAAACCACTTTTTGTCAAAAATATCTACCCTCGTCGCAACTCAAGTGACAGATGCAATTTTCGGCAACCCGAGATATTTTTAACAAAATTGCCCGGTATTAAATCCTTCGTAACGTGAATAAATTATTTTCCGATAAATAATTTTAATCCAATTTCCACAAATATATTTTTGGCATTTAACTCACTTAATACCAAAAACGGGGCTAACAGCCTAAGAAATTCCACACAAAATATCCTTAAATTGTATAATTTAGGATTTAAAAACTACGGGTCTTACATTACTACCCCCCTAAAATTAGTTTCGTCCTCGAAACTTAAAGTACGAGTAACAATCCACCCTAGGTTTGTACGCAAATTCAACATACAAGTCACAACTTGTTTCACCTGGCCTTCTCGAAGAAAGTCTTGCCTACCCCTTTTCATAAGGTGCTTAATAACTCTGTACCCATTCATAGTCGGTAAGGCTCGTCTGTCCCATTCAACATGGTTTTGTCTATTATCAACAAGAGATTAAGGATGATCAGTCCCTCAATTTGTCAATAAATAACCAACAACCATGATAGTGGCTTAGACTATCTTAACCGAACTGTAATAGCACTCATTGCAACTTATAACTGAGGTTATCTTAATGTACAAGCAGTCAACAATCTTCTCAAAGTCCATTGAGTTTCCCTTATTTTCCTATAATTTTGATCCTGTCGACGAAGTAAAATATCCCATACCTTTGTCACGTAGTCTCATTGGCATCCACTTGGTATGAAACATCCATTTGGTACCAAACTGGAACACTTAGAATGACCCCAACACACTGAGCACCAAACAATCACTACATCCGAGAACTCCTAAATTTCTCCCTTGTCCACAAATCCTCGATTTGCTTAAGTTGTACAACTACGTCAACTGTAGTGTTCTTATCAGTATGTTATTCCAGTTATAAATTTAATAATTCCATCACCATATATGCTTGGTGATCGAAGCTTCCTCAAATATTTTCGATATCATTCCAAAGACTATACCCCTTGGGACACACAAACTTCCTTCCAGTTTAGTACTTCATTTCAAGAGTCACGTTTTCCATTAAAATCCAACTTGAATTTAATTCACAGATCAAGGTCTACATTTGTCTCATGCCTAACACCTCAAATTCACGCTTCACTAGAAAATTTCATACATACTTCGCAATTATGCACAACTCGAAAATAATCCTCCTACCTCTACTGCCAACATTCATTCTGATACTTCTTAATTTCACTGTGTCCTTCATTTGCAACTTGATGATTATCCTTTCATTATGATAGGTCAACCGCATTGTATTCACTCCATCACTTTTCCATTTATACAAACCTTAAATTTCTACCTCGAACCTTGATACATCTTCATTATAGTGATTCCAATAAATCAAGGCTTACTAATTCCCACCAAACTTTTCCATTTCATGTTCAATTGTTTCCTATCAAGCAAACATTTAACTCCTTTGATTGACGAACACAATAACAATCCCCATGACATGCTCTCAAGTGATGTCTTTATACCTTGGAATACCTTTATAATAATATTGTCTGAATTATAGGTGAGATAATTCCTTTCCTGAATCTTTAATTGTCATAAGCTACATCTCTATGTGCTGCTCCAACAAATTTCTTGGTACATTTTCCAATATTTGGTTCACTCGCTGGATTCTTATTCCTTCTCAACCTTTACCGAGATACAACTGGAAGAATCCTAACAATCAAACGTCCTAAAGAATTATTTCTCAACACTCCTCATTAGCATTTCCTAAGAAATAATTATCTATAACTTCATCCTCATAAATTTTGCAGTAAAATAACTCAAAGACCCACATACCTTTCGTTGTTCATCTAGTCACTATAACACTCATTTTAAACCTTAACGTTGGATTTCCCAAGACCAACAACTAAATCATAAATCATTCATTCCATCTCTTCCTTTTCACTTTCTATCATTTAATAGGATTCTCAAATTTGATCTTCAAAATCTCCAAACACTCCCATCCTTAACATGAATCATTTATCACTTGCATGTCTCAACTCCTTCGATTATGAATGTTTTAAGCATTACTTGATCCTCCATCCAACCTTGCGAGATTTTAAATCATCAACTAAAAGTCAACCATCTTAGGATCCTAAATCAAATCTCGAATAATCCTTTCGTCCTATCAAAATATTAACATCCTCTCAGTGATTTCCATCCTTTTATAGACTCTCAAAACTTATATTACCGCAATCTTGAAGTTTTCTCGTACTCGATGCTCCAAATTCCACTTAATGGCAAAATAGAGTTAAATACATCAAGGCTTAACTCATTATGTTTTTCCGAACATTGCTCAAAATTCACACTTATGAGTCTACAGATTCATCCAATATCACTATCCATACTTACTATCTCCTAAACCACAAGGAGATTGGTCACTTATGAACAAAATATATAGTCTCACTCCTATACTCGTCATGAGATTCATACTTAATAATCCAAGTTGTGAATCCAGTCTAATTCGAATGCTCGACTTTATCCCTCAAGGTATCGACTATTTCTCAAAGCGTATTTTATCTAACCAAGGAAGTATTTACTCCTAATGTGCAACACTCCCTTAACTTCAATACCAGTCTCTTTCATTGACACCTAATCACCAAATGTTATTCCGAATAGAAGCCTTATCTTCTCAACAATTCCATGATGTTCACATCTCCTTGACAGTTGTCAAACTTCATCCAATTTCATCCTGAAATCTACCAGGAAAACATCTAATACTTTTCTTAACAAGAGTCCTCAACTTAGATCTTTACTTGAAATCCCTTATTAGTCTAATGTTAATCCATCCATACTCATCATCTTCGAGTTTTCACCAACACATAGCTTCTGTGTCCTTGGGACCATTTTATAAATTCCATGTCGTCATGATTTGCTTCAACTCTGCCTGACAATCCGTCATCTCGAAGATCTTTTCCACTTCTTGAATCCACTAGTCAACTCTTTTCCTGAGTCCTCATCACCCTTGAACTTTGGAGGATGGTAACGATGAAAGTATTCTAACCCTCTTAATCTTAAGAGCACAGATCTTTCTTTTCCTCTTCTCCAGATCTCGTAGAGTCTTTGCAGCAACTCGTGCAACTACAAAACCTCCATGTTATTTGTAGCTCCAACCATTTGATCATCCCTACTGATGTTCATCCTTGCAACGTCGTTCCCTCTTGGAGGTAGTGTTTCCGAAAAAACAAACATCAAGAAGAAGTGTTAACACCACTTCGAATAATTCCAAAACTAAGTTTCGAATATATCAACACATAATAACTACCCCTGATCTGACAACTCAGACCAATTACCCCGACGCATGATCAAATAACGACTCACAACCTACAGGTTGACTTACAATCTATAACCAAAGGTCCCACAGCCCCCAAAGAAAACCAAACCAGGCTCTGATACCACAATGTAACACCCCGTTTTTCAAAGCGAGGGTGTATTTTTTTTTTTCAAAAGAAATTAAAATAAAACAGAGAAAATAAATAAGGAAACACCTTTGGGTAAATAATTAAGTCATAATAATTTACAAGCAGCGGAATAGTTTTTCGAAACATGAGTCCAAAATATTTACACATCAAAAAGTGGTACAGTCTTCCACTTTGAAATAAACACAATTCAAAATAAAGACATATGTTCCCTCTATGTCAACCTAATCTGATCATTCTACAAAAACTATACACCCTGAGTGATCTCCACGCGCCCCGTAAGATCCTCCTAACATAGCTCCAGTCAAGCATTCCCATCTACATTCCCATCCGTAGGGTACGAACAGGTTGGATTGTCCTGACTCTCATCTGAGGGCAAAGTCCAGATTTCCACAATAGTTGTAAAGGGTCACCAACCGAAATTAACAGTTAACACATAACATTTAAGTTTTTAAATGCACAAAATACCTTTTCAACTTAGCATGCACCTTAAAAGTGTTTCCATATGCTAAAAATTCATAAACAAGGTTGAAAAATGAAGTTTTTAACAAAACAACATTTCTGTATTCGAATACAGCATCTTTGTATTCGAATACAAGGCTATTTCAGCATTCAGCAGCAAAACAGCATGTCTGTATTCGACTACACAGCAAGTCAGTGGCAAAACAGCATGTATGTATTCGACTACAACAGTCTGTATTCGACTACACAGTAAGTCAGTGGCAAAAACAGCATGTCTGTATTCGAATACAGCCTGTTGTATTCGAATACACATCAGACAGCAGAAGAAAAACAGCATAATTCAGCATTTTTCAGCTTTTCAAACGGTTTCGAAATCAATCAACACTTACCCACAAATCCAAACAATCAAACTTAGCAATTATAACGCAATCACCACGACATCTTGAGTTTCGAAACAGTTTTGCAATCAATCACACTTACTCAAAACTCCAAAACAAATCACTTAGCGATTATAACACAATTACCACGACATCTTAAGTTTCGAAATGGTTTTGCAATCAAACACGCTATCACACACTTCCCAAACATCCACACTTGGCAATTATAACACAATCACCACAACAACATTAGTTTCGAAATGGTTTTGCAATCTAACATACCATCACACAATTCCAAAACATAGTTCTTAGTACAATCAACACAATCACAATTTGAATCAAACACACTTACACATAGTTTCAAAACATAACACTTAGCAAAATCAACACAATCATAATTTGAATCAAACACACTTATAATACAATTACTACACGGACAAAACGAACCAACAATTCACAATTTACCAAGGTGTAGTCTCTCACGGACAAACACCTGTGCAGTCTCTCACGGACAAACACAATTCACCAGGGTGTAGTCTCTCATGGACAAACACCTGTGCAGTCTCTCACGGACAAACACAATTTACCAAAAACGTAAGTCGTAAACATACCACCTATCACGGGTCAGTACTGTTTACCGAGGTGCCACCTATCACGGGTCAGCACAACTTACCAAACGTAAATCGTAAACGTACCACCTATCACGGGTTCAGTACTGTTTACCGAGGTGCCACCTATCACGGGTCAGCACAATTTACCAAAAACGTAAGTCGTAAACATACCACCTATCACGGGTCAGTATTGTTTACCGAGGTGCCACCTATCACGGGTCAGCACAACTTAACCAACGTAAATCGTAAACGTACCACCTATCACGGGTCAGTACTGTTTACCGAGGTGCCACCTATCACGGGTCAACACGATTTACCAAAACACACATAAGTAAACAAGACATTAAGAGATTCCCCATTCTTAAATCTCATTTAACTTAAAACGATTTTCAAAGTAAAACATTAAGCAAATAGACATATTAAGAGATTCCCCATTCTCAATATACTTTTTACTTAAACGATTTCCACAACAAAACATTCAGTAAACAAGACATTAAGAGATTCCCCATTCTTAATACTCATTTACTGAAATGATTTTCAAAAACAAACATTGAGTAAACAAGACCTTAAGAGATTCCCCATTCTTAACGCCCAGTTAACTTAAACGATTTTCAAAACGACATTAAGTAACCGAGACATTAAGAGATTCCCCATTCTTAACGCCCTGTTAACTTAAACGATTTTCCCAAACACACATTAAGTAAACAAGACATTAAGAGATTCCCCATTCTTAATACTCATTTAACTTAATGGTTTTCAAATTCCACGCAAAACAACTCAAACATATTATCAACCCACATCAAAACACATCAATTCATTTTTCCACAAAATCCAACCAAACACATATCAAATTTCATCAGTATCAATTAAGAACACGTCAAACAACGAACACAAATGAACACAATCCACTACTCAAACACACAAGTTTCATTTACTCAAAATCATACATAAATGAGTTTAAATTCATTTTCCAAGAAACATTCATCAATATAACAAAAACCTAACTCTAAGATTTTACCCATAAAACCTTAGATACCTTTTTTCCCAAATCAATACTCCAACCCTAACGAAATTCGTTTCCACACAACCACATATAAGGCCCTAAATGCAAACTAAAAGTTTGGAAGGAGCCCTTACCTTATCGTTAGCTTTAACTTCGATTTACGGCACCGCGATCAATTCCGGTAAAATCTCCGCTTGCAACGCCGCTTCCAAAGTTGGTCCCCTAGCACCGTAGCGTGGTAGTGAGCAACTTTCCCTTCTATCTCTTTGCGAAACGAAGCTTAGATCTAGGTGAAACGGGGAGGTTTGTGTTTGAATCCCTAATACCGTTTTTCTTCGTTTTCGAAACAACGGGGAAGTATGAAGCTGAGAAAACCTTGCTCTCTTACCCACTAATCCTTGGGTTTCTATTATGGAAGTCAAAGAAAGAAAAAGGAAGCAAAATCAACGAAGAAGAAAAAGGGAGGAGGAGATGGTTTCTTCGCGAGGCAGAGGAAGAAGAAGAGAAATGTTTCATTCTCTCTCCTTTGTCTTTCTTTCCTTCTTATTTCCTTTCTTTCTAGTTCCTTTTCTTTCTTTTCTACCTCTTTTCCTTTTTCCTCCAAACAAACATATATATATATTAATTATAACTTAACAAATATCTAGATATTTATTAAAATTACAATTTCACCCATAACCTCTCCAAACCACTTTTTGTCAAAAATATCTACCCTCGTCGCAACTCAAGTGACAGATGCAATTTTCGGCAACCCGAGATATTTTTAACAAAATTGCCCGGTATTAAATCCTTCGTAACGTGAATAAATTATTTTCCGATAAATAATTTTAATCCAATTTCCACAAATATATTTTTGGCATTTAACTCACTTAATACCAAAAACGGGGCTAACAGCCTAAGAAATTCCACACAAAATATCCTTAAATTGTATAATTTAGGATTTAAAAACTACGGGTCTTACATAGATGGCGGCACAACACGTAATGGATATGAGGGTATGAGGGTTCCCAGAGTAGAGGTGATGAAAGATGTAGAGGATATGAGGGTTCCCAAGGTATATAATTATTTGAAATTTATGTCTTTTACAGCGCTTGTCAATAAAAGCGTTGTAATAGGTAGTTAAATTCAATGAAAGCGCTGTAAAAGGTGGTTCAATTATTTTAAAGCGCACGTATTTTACAGCGCTTGTGAAAAAAGCGCTGTAAAAGCATACGCGAAAGCGCTTCATTTTACAGCGCTTTTTTGAAAAGCGCTGTAAAAGCCTTATAACATTATGCGCAAATATTATATGATCTACAACAGCGCTTGTTTTACAACTCTTGTGAATAAAAGCACTGTAAAAGGCTCCGTTATTTTTCAAATACATTTACAACAGCGCTTGTGTTTAGCAAGCGTTGTAAAAGGGGCGCTGTTAAATGTCATTTTTGGCGTAGTGGTTCCTTTCATTTATTGTATTTTTTACTAATATCAATAATTAATAAAACTAATTTCTTTAACATTTTTTTAAATACAATTTCATTACAAAAATATTACTAATATTTTAAAATTAATATTTTAAAAAATAAACTAATTAATTTTTTAAAATACATTAATAACCAAAATACTCACATTCATACTAATAACTATAATTATTACTATAATATTTTATAAAATAGTCACATAAAAATACTATTATCATTATACAATGGACAAAACGATAAAACAAATAAGTATAACATCAACAATTAATATTAATTACTAAATCACAATAAATATTCATAAAATCATCATACCATATGAAAGTAAAAGAAATCAACTGCAGTATTACTAATATCTCAATATGATTATTTATAAAATAAATAACTAAAAATAGAAAATAGGTAGAAATAATTAAAATATAACTATGTGCAACTTAACATCAGCCAAACACACATCAAAACATCACATTAATTACTATACACGTAAAATCACATAAAATCTTATTCTTTAAAAATATTACAGTAAAATACTATTATTTTTAGAAAAATTTGTAAAATAATAAAATATAACATATATTATTTATATCCCTCATTTAGTCAAATATGTACAAGATTAATACATTAGAGACAATACACATAAAGAAAATTAACCAAAAAAATAATGAACAAATATTCTAAAATAATTTTAGCACCAAATTAATTATCTAAAGTCCTATTTAACTAATAAAATAGTTTATTATAAAATTTAAGATGTTACAATAGGGGTAGAAACCGGTTTGCAGTTGAAATGCCCTATATCATCCAAGAGGTCCAAAGCATATTTTTGTTGATTAAGAGAAATGTCATTTGATGATCGAGCAACCTCAAGCCCAAGGAAATATTTGAAAGAGTCCAAGTATTTGATTCAAAATTAAGAATGGACAGAAGACTTAACAAATTGTATTTCTTGTGAATCATTGAAATATCATCTACATAAACCAACAAAAAATTGAAATGAGCATCATGGGATTTAACAAACAAGGAATAATAAAAAATAGATTGATTACATCCCAAAGATAAGAGAGCATAAGTTAGTTTATGATTCCAATTTCCACTAGCTTGTTTTAAACCGTAAATTGACTTGGTCAATTTACAAACTAAATTTGGTTTTGGAGGGGTAAAACCAGAAGGAAATTGCATGTAGACATTCTCATGGAGATCCCCGTATAAAAAAGTATTGTTGACATCTAATCGAGTATATCCTTTAGCCACAAGTCTAGCCTTATGCCTTCCAATACTACCATCAGAATTGAGTTTGGTTTTAAAAACCCATTTATAATCAATAAAAGTTTTACCATAAGGTAAGTAAGTTAATTCCCAAGTTTTATTAAGTTCAAGAGCCTGAATTTCTTGGTCCATAGCATGCTTCAAACAAACAAATTTAATTGCTTGTGTATAAGAACGAGGTTCAGGAATAGAAGTCAAATCAAATAAATAAGATTTATAAGCAGCGGATATATTGCCATAAGATAAACAATGGTTTAAAGAATGAGGATTACCTGATATAGTATTATTGGAAGATCTAGAGGCAGGAACAATATTACATTCATATTCTTGTAAGTAATTGAGAGCATTTCTTACTCCAGTAGAAGCATAGACAACATATTAAGGGGTAGAGGCAGTATCAAAAACAGATTCATACATAATAGGGGGAATATCAAAATTAGGAAAAACATGGGAATGCTCATGATCAGGAAATTGTGTAGGACAAGATAAAGGATCAACACATTCAATATCACAAGATAAGTCAAAAGTGTTATGCTTGATAGGCAAAGGAAGTAGAGAGTTAGGAGTATGTGTCTAAGTAGAATGTTGTTCATGAAAAGGTAAAACATTTTCATAAAATACCACATGTCTTGAAAGAAAAATATGTTTAGTATGCAAGTCAAACAAAACATAACCCTTTACTGACTAAATTCGAAATTCGGTCAAGGAAAATTACCAAAACTTAGAAAACCAATCAGTGGATGATATAACCACTTTTCACATAGTCGTTTTGGCGTTGATTTTACTCAATTCGAACTTACGGTAAAGAAGAATGGTGCAAAATAAGGAATTCTACAAACTGAAAAGTCGGATATTTGAGAGAGAAATTGAGGTTGTTAAAAATCTGGAAAATCATGTTTAACTAACTAGCTAAATGAATGAAATAACATACTCAAATTTGAACGAAAATGGAGAAAGTTTTCTGAAACAGGTATCGATCACCAATGTCAAACGATAGGCTATTGCTGGGTTTCTCATGGTTTTTGGCGGCTGACTGAAGCTCCCTCTCTTATTCCTTTTATTTTAATTTATTAAGACAATTAGGGATTTAAATCCTTTACACATATGGGTCAAGTTCATTAGTCTCCTTTTATGTTTTACTATTACTAATTTTATTTCATTTTAAACAAAACACAATTTCATTACTAAAACATTATTAATATTTTAAAACTAATACTTTATAAAATAAAATAATTAATCTTATAAAATATTTTAATAATCAAAACCCTCATATTTAAATTAATCACTATAATGATACTTATTTTTCCATATAGTTACTTTATATTACTACCGTCATTAGAAAATATTTGAAATTATAAATAAACAAGTATAACATCAACACTTTATATTAATCACTAATTTAAAATAAATATAAAATTACAATGCCATAATAAATATATAAAAATCAAGAAAATCAAATGCAATAGTACTACTATCTCAATATAATTATTTATAAAATAAACAACTACAAATAGAAAATAATTATAAATAATTGGAATATAAATACGTGTACACTTAACATCAATCAAATGCATCGTAAAATATCACATTAACTATGTATGCACATATACACGTAAAATCGACAAAAATTTTATTCTTTAAAATAATATAGTAAAATATTATTTGAAAAAATATATAAAATATAATATTTGTTATTTAGATTACTCATTTAGTCCAATATGTATAAAATTAGTACATCATCTAAGGCAACCATATAACGAAAACTAATTACAAAATTTATCAAAAGTATTCTAAAATAATTTTAACACCAAATTAATTATTTAAAATAATTTTTCATTAATAAAATAGTTTATTATAAAATTTAGGGTGTTATAGAAACACCCTATTCCTCTTTGTCAAAAATCACAGCTCCACCTTTTGATCAAGATTTCGGCTATCACGACAATCACCGAAGAAAACCGAGACCATATTTGAATTCCACGAAACACCATCTTCCATTACCTATGCTAGAAACCGCCAACCGTTATACTTAAGAAAAGATGGGTTTTCACCCTCGTCGTGGCTGTGTTGTCGGACTCTAGCTCAGCGCGTTCATCGTCCTAAAAAACTAACAACGTTTATAGTGATAAAAAAAAGGCAAAAATAACTCATTATATTGTTAGAAGTACCTTTTAATTTTATTCTTTAAATAGTTGAAAAATATGTTAATTGCTTATGTTAATTGAATGGATTTAATTATTAAATATATATTATTATGAAATAGTATCTCTATCATTAAGTTTTATTTTATTTCTCCTTGATTATGTATCAAGTATGTTTTTATAGATTAATTGATTGTAAATGTATTATAATGTTATTAATGTAAGATATATGCCTCCTTGACTATTGTTAGACATATGTTCGTTTTTGATGTTATTGACAAGCATCCAATTTGAAATACATCTAACATTGTCAACTGAGAAAAATTTCAGGAACAATAAATTCAATCCTACATACTCGAGACAAATTGCTTGGAACTCAAGGAATCAACAAAATCTTGATGATCCATGAGCACATCGATTAGTACAATCGATTCTATAACAGGGTTGAATAAGTTTACAAAGTTTGGTGTTACCCAATCGATTAGCACAATCGATTTGTACATCCTTGAAGAAATCAAACGGGCTATCAATCGATTCTCCAAATCGATTGGTACACATATTGGAAAATAAATTGTACAAGTCAGAGAGCCAGTTTGCCACAAATCGATTAGGCACATCGATTGAGTGAATCACTAAGACTGAACTGATTGTTTAAATCGATTAGACAAATCGATTGACATTCTTACTGAAATTAAAATGTGCAAGTCAGTAGCACGTTTTGCAGGCAATCGATTTGGCAAATCGATTGAAATTATCACTTCTTTAATTTTGTTTTTGTCTACATCGATTGAAACAATCGATTGTTAATGTCCCAGAGCCAAACCTGTTTACTAAATCGATTAGGCCAATCGATTCACTAAAACAAGTTTCAAAATAACTCAGGTCTGGAACATACACAATCGATTACTACAATCTGTTTATATACATCTGTGTAATAAAAGTTGGTATCAATCGACTTGGTAAATCGATTGAATAACCCAACTGATGAAAAGTACTTCAGACTTAAGATCCACAATCGATTGGCACAATCGATTGACATAAAAGTTTTATAAACAGAGATGACTGAATGGTAAAATCGATTAAGCACATCGATGGTTTTGATCTCGTTGTTTGAACAAAACACATCAAGTCGATTCTGCAAATCGATTTAATCATATACTGTCATCAAAGTTTGAAGAACTACTTAAAATAATCGATTGAGCAAATCGATTAGTATGTACAGTTTCAAGATTCAAGAAAAACAAGACTCGCGAAATCGATTGAGGAAATCGATTAACCAGCATTATGACTTTAATGAATCGATTGGATAAATCGATGCATATGTTGTTTTTCCTGAAACTATATAAACTGTTTTTTAGTCTCTTCTTAACATATACAACAACGTACACATAACTTTCATATATCTTTGTTTCTCACTGTGAAATAACTTTGAACATTACTTTTTCAGTCATGAAGATTCATCTTTCATGATCCACAAGAACTGAGAAAGATTGCTGGAGAAACAACTTTAGAGAAGAAGACTGCTGAAGAAATTTCTGTGTAATTTCTGATTAGATACATCTGTAAACAAATTCTTAAAACAAATAACATTGAGAAATCCAGTCTTAACTGGTAGTTATCTTCTGTGATTGAGAGGTCTCATCAAGAAGAAACTTGACTGTAATCTTGGAAGAGTTTATGGGAGATAAACTCTGGGATTCAGGGAGATAAGAATAGAATAGAAAGAATCGTTTTAGATTGATAGGCGAGGAGCTAGAACATCTGTAAACGGATTCTGAGATATTCTATTGGAAAGGCCAAGATTGGATTTGATCTTGGGACTGGATGTAGGTCGTTCAACAACGGCTGAACCAGTATAAATCACTGCGTACAATCTTTCTTACCCTTATCTCTTTTTAATTTCTGCAGTGTGTATTTGTCTGATATTGATTGAATGCTTGAATATCTTTCTGCATACTTTGATACTACATGAAAGACTGTTTCCAGCATGATTGTAAGTGAATCAATATCTTGAACAATAAACGTAACTGGTGCATCTCTCAATATATTCTTTGATCCATATACTTTGTGCATTCATTTGTATTGTAGTTTTGGGACCTTATTCTGATGCTGTGTTTAATAAATGTACGATTTGTTAAACTGCTGCGCATATCTCTAAAAATAGGTAATCTTCCGCATAATTTTCATTTAACAGAGGTTACTGGTACCAACATCATTGGATGATCAATTAGGTCATTTTCGTCCTCCCTAGGCATATTCTTGTCCAATTAGGGTTTTTAACCAATCTTGTGCATCCAATAAGTGTGTTTGTGCCATTGAATGATCAATTAGGTCATTTTAGTCCTCCCTAGGCTTATTCTTATCCAATTAGGGTTTTTAACCAATCTTGTGCTTCCAATAAGTTGAGTTGTGTCATTGGATTAACATTTAGGTCATTTTCGTCCTCCCTAGGCTTATTCTTGTCCAATTAGGGTTTTTAACCAATCTTGTGCATCCAATACGTTCATTTGTGTCATTGGATTAACATTTAGGTCATTTTCGTCCTCCCTAGGCTTATTCTTGTCCAATTAGGGTTTTTAACTAATCTTGTGCATCCAATAAGTTCATTTGTGTCATTGGAAGATCAATTAGGTCATTTTCGCTCTCCCTAGGCATATTCTTGTCCAATTAGGGTTTTTAACCAATCTTGTGCATCCAATAGGTGTGTTTGTGTCATTGGATGATCAATTAGGTCATATGTTCGTTTTTGATGTTATTGACAAGCATCCAATTTGAAATACATCTAACATTGTCAACTGAGAAAAATTTCAGGAACAACAAATTCAATCCTACATACTCGAGACAATTGCTTGGAACTCAAGGAATCAACAAAATCTTGAAGATCCATGAGCACATCGATTAGTACAATCGATTCTATAACAGGGTTGAATAAGTTTACAAAGTTTGGTGTTACCCAATCGATTAGCACAATCGATTTGTACATCCTTAAAGAAAACAAACGGGCTATCAATCGATTCTCCAAATCGATTGGTACACATATTGGAAAATAAATTGTACAAGTCAGAGAGCCAGTTTGCCACAAATCGATTAGGCACATCGATTGAGTGAATCACTAAGACTGAACTGATTGTTTAAATCGATTAGACAAATCGATTGACATTCTTACTGAAATTAAAATGTGCAAGTCAGTAGCACGTTTTGCAGGCAATCGATTTGGCAAATCGATTGAAATAATCACTTCTTTAATTTTGTTTTTGTCTACATCGATTGAAACAATCGATTGTTAATGTCCCAGAGCCAAACCTGTTTACTAAATCGATTAGGCCAATCGATTCACTAAAACAAGTTTCAAAATAACTCAGGTCTGGAACATACACAATCGATTACTACAATCTGTTTATATACATCTGTGTAATAAAAGTTGGTATCAATCGACTTGGTAAATCGATTGAATAACCCAACTGATGAAAAGTACTTCAGACTTAAGATCCACAATCGATTGGCACAATCGATTGACATAAAAGTTTTATAAACAGAGATGACTGAATGGTTAAATCGATTAAGCACATCGATGGTTTTGATCTCGTTGTTTGAACAAAACACATCAAGTCGATTCTGCAAATCGATTTAATCATATACTGTCATCAAAGTTTGAAGAACTACTTAAAATAATCGATTGAGCAAATCGATTAGTATGTACAGTTTCAAGATTCAAGAAAAACAAGACTCGCGAAATCGATTGAGGAAATCGATTAACCAGCATTATGACTTTAATGAATCGATTGGATAAATCGATGCATATGTTGTTTTTCCTGAAACTATATAAACTGTTTTTCAGTATCTTCTTCACATATACAACAACGTACACATAACTTTCTGATATCTTTGTTTCTCACTGTGAAATAACTTTGAACATTACTTTTTCAGTCATGAAGATTCATCTTTCATGATCCACAAGAACTGAGAAAGATTGCTGGAGAAACAACTTTAGAGAAGAAGACTGCTGAAGAAATTTCTGTGTAATTTCTGATTAGATACATCTGTAAACAAATTCTTAAAACAAATAACATTGAGAAATCCAGTCTTAACTGGTAGTTATCTTCTGTGATTGAGAGGTCTCATCAAGAAGAAACTTGACTGTAATCTTGGAAGAGTTTATGGGAGATAAACTCTGGGATTCAGGGAGATAAGAATAGAATAGAAAGAATCGTTTTAGATTGATAGGCGAGGAGCTAGAACATCTGTAAACGGATTCTGAGATATTCTATTGGAAAGGCCAAGATTGGATTTGATCTTGGGACTGGACGTAGGTCGTTCAACAACGGCTGAACCAGTATAAATCACTGCGTACAATCTTTCTTACCCTTATCTCTTTTTAATTTCTGCAGTGTGTATTTGTTTGATATTGATTGAGTACTTGAATATCTTTCTGCATATTTTGATATTACATGAAAGACTGTTTCCAGCATGATTGTAAGTGAATCAATATCTTGAACAATAAACGTAACTGGTGCATCTCTCAATATATTCTTTGATCCATATACTTTGTGCATTCATTTGTATTGTAGTTTTGGGACCTTATTCTGATGCTGTGTTTAATAAATGTACGATTTGTTAAACTGCTGCGCATATCTCTAAAAATAGATAATCTTCCGCATAATTTTCATTTAACAGAGGTTACTGGTACCAACAACTATGATTTTGATATAACTTCCAAACATACAATGTATATGCATTATCTGATTAATCTAATAGTTTGGGTTGAGATACATTTCAGGAAAGAATCAAACACTGCACTTGGACAAATCTTGGATCTCAAGCAATCAAGCAAAGATTGATCATATCATACAAGGCTTGAAGATTATGTGAAAGAATCAAACACTACACTTGGAAAAATCTTGGATCTCAAGCAATCAAGCAAAGATTGATCATATCATACAAGGCTTGAAGATTATGTGTAAATTTGTCTATTGTTCATAGTGTTTATCACTTAGATTCATCATTATGATTTCACACATCTAATATTTGCCAATTAAAATTGAAATAATAAAATAAGTGTGTTAATCAATCAATTGGTAAATCAATTGGTTAATCGATTTTCTGATTCATAGAACAAAGTTTTCACTGAGTTAATCGATTAGCAAATCGATTGGTAAATCAATTGGTTAATCGATTTTCTGATTCATAGAACAAAGTTTTCACTGAGTTAATCGATTAGCAAATCGATTACTTAAATGTTTTTATCAGACCTGTGTTCTATGATTAAAAGAAATCAATTGATATACTTTTCTTAAGTTACAAGCTTTCTACTAATCAATTAGTTAATCGATTGCATGAATGAATTAGTTCATCATTTATCAGAAACATATTGCATAATCGATTGGCACATTAATTTTAATTAAATATCTGAGTTACAGGGACAAATCAGTCGATTGGCAAATCGATTTGATTAAGTGTCTGAGTTACACGGAGAAATTAGCCCATTGCCAAATCGATTATGTTAATGAAAGTGAATCGACTGAGTAATCGATTGTTTGATCTCGCATTTTGAATAAAACAATTATAATCGATTATTCAATCGACTCTAATATGAATTGAGTATCAGTTTCTGATATATGCATTAAAAAAATCGATTAGCAAATCGATTAGTTCATCTATTTCAAGAATTTCAAGAAAAATAAGAAATGAGAAATTGATTAGGAAATCGATTGATCTGGTAATATGCATTAATAAAATCGATTGGGAAATCGATTTGTCTGAAGTTTTTCTGAAACTATATAAACTGAATCAATCACAATTTTTATGACAGAATAGAAAGAACTGAAAGTTTTTCATTACCTTTTCGAAAAATACACTTTTCGAAAAATTGTTGTAACTCACAAACATTATTGGCAAATACTTAGTATGAGAATTCATTGTGATTGAATAAAGTGTTATAGTCTTTTTGAAAGAACCATCTTTGTAAAAGAAAGAGAGTGGAAATCCAGTATTGTGAAACTGGTGGTCATCTTTTAGAGTGTGTGTGATCATCTAAAAGAGATCTCAATCTAATCTTGCTAGAGCTTGGTGATTAGTTCTTAAGGATAGATTGATTGTTGTTGTAGATTGATGCTGAGTTAGATGTATAGGCATTGAAGTGCTGGAAAGTCTGTAAACATACTCAAATCATTTCTAGTAAAGGCTGGAATCAGTAAGTGATTTCGGGACTGGATGTAGACTATCGAATAGATAGTTGAACCAATATAAAAATCCCTGGTGCACACTTCTCTATCTCTATACTCTTTATCTTGATAATACATGTGTTCTTGAATCTCAATTTTGAATAAGTTTTGAATCTATTATTGTTACATTGGAATTAATATTAAACAAGTTAGTTTTAATATTAAGTTCATCACTTAGAAAGGAATTGGATAATCTGGTTAATAATATTGTGTACAACTTCCTAAGGATAGAGGCCATTCCACCAACAATTAAGTTGTTAAATATGTTTAATATTTTAAAAATTGTTCTCTTTGTCAGACATATGTTAAATTTGTTGAGTGTTTAGTGTGGATTTAAACTTTATTTTTAAGAGTAAAACTAGTAATATTTTGTTTGAAAGAAATAGTTGAAATTGACAATATACTTAGAATGTGTGTCATTTAACCCAACTAAATGAACTAAGTTATTATTAACTAAATCTATATGATAGGTTTTATATGTAAGTTATAATGAGTAACTCTATGACATTTTATTTAATAATTGAATGATAAATGTGATATGTGTTTAATTGATTTATTGTGTCATGTTAGTCTATCATCCTAAGTTAATTGACTTTTGACATATTGTGCTCAAATGACTAGTGAATGCCTTATGTATGTTTATAATATCTTTCGATACTAAGTTTGAATCTTGAGGGTATTTAGTTAGATATTAGTTCATTTGTTGTTCACCACAAATTTCGAGGGCGAAATTTCTTTAACAAAGGGAGAATTGTAACACCCCAAATTTTATAATAAATATATATGTGGACAAATTTTGTGACTAACTTTCGTTATATGAGTAATTTCTACAATATGCTAATTTTGTACATATTTGACTAAACAAGTGGTATAAATAACAAATATTATATTTTATTATTTTATATATTTTTCTATAAATAATAGTATATTAGTGTAAATATTTTAAAGAATAAGATTTTAGGCGATTCTATATGTATATGTGCGTTCGCAGTTAATGTGATATTTTCTTGTATGTTCGATTGATGTTAAGTGTGCACATAATTATATTTAATTATTTATAAATATATATTATTTTAATTATTTATTTTAAAAATAATTATCTTGGTATATTAGTAATTTTAATATTGATTTTCTTTATGTTTATATATTTGCTATCGTATGAGAGTTTTATACATATTTATTTTGATTTAGTAAGTAATATAAATTGTTGATGTTATATTTATTTATTTTATCATTTCGACTATTCTATAAAGATGAAGTATTTTTATGTGTTTATTTTGAAAATTATTATAGTAATAATTATAGTTATTATTTTAAATATAAGAATTTTGGTTAAAATTAGATATATCTATGTTTAGGATAAATAATATTATGTTAAAATGAGTATTTTAGAGAAAAGTTTTTAGAAAAGTAAAATAAATTATTTATTTAGTTAGGGCTTTTAAAAATACTAGAAAATAAATTTTGGATCAGACTATGTTTACACCCCTATTTTCTATTTTGCATATTAATTTGGGTTATTACGGGTTGAACTTTTCCTTCCTACACATGCGAGTTACTCATGACACCCTTACCTCTGCCTCAAACTTGACTACCTGTGGTGGGCCTACAATTTTACTCTTGTACTTGTATATTTGCTATCTACACCCTCCTTCTGCAATTAAAAAAAATAAAAAACAAAATCAGACTAATTACAACCAAATCGCAACAAATCCTTTTCCTCTCAAATTCACTCACACAAATTCCTTGCCATTTTGAAACGATATCAACTTCAATCCTACACAAAATCGGCTACTGAATCCATTTTTGACATCAATTTATCGATCGTGGCACCGTTTAATCATAAACAATTGCGTTTCTTTCCTTGGGCGAACTGTTTTTGGCTGATTTCGATCATCACATTTGTCGTATCAAAAAATTGGCATCATTTTTGGTTTCCTCTCATCGAAACCTTCAAGAAGCACTACTCATTTGTATTTTTCAGGGAAGTTGATGTCTGACTCTTCCAGCGCTTCGACGAGTCGGTGAGACTATTTTTGTAGTATTTTTTTTCGTTTTGACTCCATTTTTGTTTCTAAAATTATTATTAATTATTTAACATTTATTTTTATGCTCCACTTAATTTATCAGTTAGGTCTCAACACTTTTGTGGACTCGTTGTTATTCGGATTCCCTCGCTATACGTTTGCGATCTGCAATTGCTGTTGAAAATTTTCATCGATTTATGTGTTTGAGAAAGCATTTAAGTAAGGTAAAGAGGGAGAGAGCATTTGAATTCATGAGTATAATATATTGTGAGATGAACGAGAAAACCGTATTGATGAACAATTCATCCGGGGCTCGCTACATATAGTAGTAGCCTTTTGAGAGATAAATTAATATGTGAAAATATGAGTATTGTGAGATTAAAATATTAAATAGAAATTTTTATAAGGTGTTGATTTATTTAATTTTCGATAATTGTGTGGTATTTGATATTTGATATTGTTGTGATGTTGGATGTTGAATGAAATTATGTGGATATGTTTGATTGGACGAATTTATATGACGTGATAATAAAAAATGGATGCATTGTGTGACATATGTTTATGTGATGATAATGATGATGTTTGATTGATGATAGTGATGTTACCAATTTTTGATGAGTTTATATGATGATCATGATTATGTATGATTAATGATGTTATATAATTGTGATTGGAACATTGAAGTACCCCAAACGTCGGGAGCTACCACACAATACACATTTACCTTGAGGGGATCTATAAGGACATTACCAATTTGAATTGTCTGTCCACGGGGATGGTAGCGTAGTATCAAGCCTCCTAACCAAGTACTTCAAAGTTAGAATGGTACCACATTCTATAGTAGAGTCTAAACTCATGCATAAAATTTCATTTCCTTGTGATTTTGTTGTTGTTATTGATGTGTTTCAAAAGTAATAATAATTTCTCTTAAATTATTTGATGTATATTATTGTGAGATATTTATTTTACTTGATTGACTTTTATGTTATAATATGGTACTGTTGGATTAAATATTTTGATATATTGTAATGTGACTATGGTAAAGTCTATTATGATCGTTTGTGTGTTTTCATACTTATATTATACTATAAACATGATTTGGATACTCACCTCCTTCGTTGTTTGTGTTTGATTGGCTTGGCCCTGCGTTTGAGAAATTGCAGTTATTACAATTTAATGAGTCTTGAAGTTCAAGTTTGGGAGAAACCCCGCTCTGATAGGTGATATCCGAAATTAAGTGTTGTAAATTGTATTTTATTTATTTAATTAGAAACAACTTTTTGTATGAAAACTTTATAAGTACTACTAAGTTTTTGGAATTAAATTAAGAAATGTGATATCCTAAATTAGTTATAAAAGTTTTTATTTTCTTATAAACAAATTTTCTTATCCGTTGCAAATTTTCTTAAATAAATCTTTATAAAATTATTATACATATCATTTTGGGGTTTAGGGTATTACACCCTCTTCCATTATCTATGTCAGAAATCGCCAACCGTTATAAAAAAATGGATTTTCACCTTCGTTGTGGCTGTGTTGTCGAACTCGAGCTCAACGCGTTCATCGTCCTTAAAAACTAACAACATCTTTTGATTCCTCTTGTCAAAATCTTCAAGAAGCATTTCCCATTTGCGTGTTTCGGTGAAGTTGACGTCAGATATTGTCGGTGCTATAGCACGTTGGTGATACCTTTTCTAAGAACTTGTTTCACGATATTTTGAATATGTTTCTTTATCTTATATTTTTTGTTAATTATGTAACACTGATTTTTATACTCCCTGTAAATTTTCAGCCATATTTCATTGACTATGAAAATTCGTCGATAATTTTGGACTTGTTCGTTGCGCGTTATCGACATGTCTTGGTTGCTCAAAATTATTATGGTCGTTATATCTTACGAAAGTGTCAGATTGAGGTAAGGGATGAGAGGGTGTTTGAATTCATGAGTATAATATATTGTGAGATGAACGAGAAGATCATATTTCTAAAAGATTTATCCAGGGCTCGCTACGTATGAAAATAGCCATTTGAGGGATAAATTAACTAATGTGCAAATATAGAAATTGTGAGATTAAAATATAAAATATAAATATTTGTAAGATTTTGATTGATTTAATTTATTTAAATGTGTGGTATTTGATATTAGTGTGATATTGAGTGTCAAATTAATTTTATGTATATGTTTGATTATATGAGTTTATGTGATGTGATAATAAAAGGTGAATGCATTGTGATAATTTTATGTGATTATGATGATGTATGATATTATAAATTTGTGATGTATAATAATTGTGATGTTATCAATTTGTGATAAGCATGTGATTATGATGATAATGATATTATAAATTTGTGATAAGTATGTGATTATGATGATAATGATATTATAAATTTGTGATGAGAATTTTGAAGTAACCCCAAAGTTGATGACATAGTGATGATTCCAGTTTGTGTTTGAGATGGCGGTCTTAATGAAGTATCATAGGCCAACGAGGGGAGAAAATAAATATTAAGAATTTGTGAAGTGGAGATTATTTTGTCATCGTATAGGTAGGGTCTGACAAGCCTAGTGATTTTGGGGAAGTACAACTGAATGAACCTGATTGCGGCGGTCTACTGTTGAGCCTTAAGGCAAGATTGTTAGACCTTGGAGGTATTCAAATGGGGAATTCCTAGGCAACTTAGAGGTAGCAGTCCAAATGTCGGAAGCTACCATGCAATACATGTTTACCTCGACTCTCGTGTATATATGTCTCGGGTTGAGTTGAGGGGTTCTATGAAGATAGTGTCAATTTGAATTGTCCTCCATCGGGATGGTGGCATAGTATCAAGCCTCTTAATCAAGTACTTTGGAGTTCGAATGGTATCACATTGTGAAAATGAGCCTTAGGTCATGCATAACATTGCATTTTCTTGTGATTGTTTGTTGTGGTTAATATGTATTGTGTGTGATGATAATTTCTTAAATGATTTTATGTTATAGTGAAATGTATTGATTTTCCTTACTTTTGACTAAATAATATGATGTTTTTCATTGAAGAATGTTTGTGTTATGATACCATTTATTTGTGATTAATTGTGTGTTCTTCTTACTTATATTATACTATCAACATGATTTCAAAACTGACTTCTTTTGTTGTTTGTGTTTGACTGACTTGGGCATGTTTTTGCGAAATCATAGTTATTATACATTAATGAATCTTTAAGTTCATGTTTGGGAGAAACTCCGCTTTTATAGGTGATACTGGGAATTAATAGTTGTAATTTGTATTTTACTTAGGTAATTACAAATGAATTTTTTATATGAAAACCTTATTAGTAGTATTTTTTTGGAATTCAATTAAGAATTTATAGTTAAATCAAGTTCATTGAAATTAAACTATTTTAATTGAGGAATAAAGTTTGAATTGTTGCATGTGTAATTTGAGAAACGTGATATCCTAGGTTAGTTACAAATGATTTTTTTCCTTGTAAATATGTTTTCTTTATCTGTTGTGAATTTTACTCAAAAAAAAAAAAAATCTAGCAAATAAAACTATATATGTTATTTTTGAGTTTAGGGTGTCACACCTATGCTGCCCAATCTGAAGTTACTTAAGAATGATGATTGTCCATTCCCTGACAATAGGCTTTATCAAAGATTGATTGGTTGCTTGCTCTACTTAACCCACACTAGGCCTGATCTTTCCTTCCCTATTCATAAGCTCAGCCAATATGTTTCCAACCCAATGCATTCTCATTATCTTGCTGCAATTAGAATTATGCACTACATTAAAGGTTGTCGTGGAAAGGGCTTATATTTTTCTTCTATTTCTTCTCCTCCCTATTTGTTTGCTTTTAGTGATAGCGATTGGGCTGTCTGCCCCAATTCAATAAAATCGACCACTAGTCTGCTTGTCTTTCTAGGGTCTTCATTTATCTAATGAAAATAAAAAAAACACGGTTATTTCTCGTTCTTCTTTAGAAGCAAAATACCACAGTTTGGCATACACCACTTGTGAAATTCAATGGGTCCTATATATTCTTAAAGACCTTCATATTTTTGTTAAACTCCATGTTTCAATTTTCGATGAGAGCAATTCTGCAATACAAATTGCTTAAAATCCCATATTTCATGAATGCACAAAACACATATAACTCGATTGTCATTTGGTTCGTGAGAAAATTAAAAATGGCACGGTCTATCTTATGTCTATCCCTTGTAGTTCCCAACTTTCAGATATCCATACAAAGGCGTTGCCTCCCTTTTCCTTTAATTATATGTTTCCAAACTCAACATTATCGAAATCTACAGTTCGAGCTTGCACGAGATTGATAACATTACTTAATTTTAAATTTCATAGGATCTTTATTATTTAATATTGTTAGTAGTTAGTTTTAATTCTTGGGATTGGTTGCTTTGTATTAGTTAGCCTCTTAACTACCCATATACCATAAAGTTTTGTTAGCTGGTATATATACTTGGTTTTTTGGCTGTTTCTTAATGTATAGAATAATAATAAAAAAATCACGAGGTAATTTTAGTAAATAACATTCATAACAAATATTTGTTTTGTATTATGTGACAATCAATATATTTGTCATATATATTTTTTTAAATATTTATCATTTACAAAAATTTGACTCTTATTTATTATGTATCAATAAAAAATATTTTTATAATAATTTTTTTTATGTATATCACTTACAAATATTCTTTATCGTGTTTTTTTATGTATTATTTATAAATACTTATGCTACATATTTTAATATTTATTAATTAGTTTAAAATATTTGATTTAATCGAAGAACTTTTAACCTTTCCTATACGTTGGTTTTATTTATATCGTAGTTAGAACAAGTTTATCTTTCATATACGTCGATTTTGTTATATTGTAGTTATAACTAGGGGTGGGAATAAGTCAGGTCAGGCTTTGAAAGACCTGAGCCTGACCTACGATTTAATTTTTAGGCCTAAGTCTGGCCTCCGGCCTATTATAGGCTTTTTTTTTCCGATCTGTCCTAGCTTTTTAAAAGCATCGCCTCACCTGGAAGCCTATTTAAAAGTCTTATTCACATTAAAACATTTAAATGCTCTACTAATAACACGTGATGCTCTCCACATACCAATATCAATGTACATATCTATATATATTAAACAAAAAATAATTTTTCTAACAAAATAATTTAAAAATAAATATGAAACAAACATTCTTTAAACCCTAAAAAATAATTTTTGGTTTTAAATAATATATATATTTTTTGAAACAAACGCACCCATTATTATATCTTAAACAAATATGGAGTGACTACTGATTGACTAATTGAACAACTATCGAATATAGAACAACTACCAAATATAGAGTCGTTACCGAATATAGAACGACTACTGAAATATGGAATGATTACTGAGTGATTGTCTAATTCATAAAATTTAAAATAGAAAATAAAATTATTAATATAATAATAAAAAATAATACAATAAATAATAAAATATATATAGGCCAACATGTCAGGTCTAATAGATTTTTTCATAAACTTGAGTCTGACCTATTTAAATAAATAGACTTTAAAAACAGTCTGACTTAGCTTTTTTGTTATATAGGCCAGACTAGGTCAGACCATAAGTAGACCAAACCATAGGCCCCTGACGGACGGTCTAGCCTATTCTCATCCCTAATTATAATAATAGTAAATTCATATGACCAATCGGTTATAGTTTTTAGAATAGAAACTAGTTTCAATTATTAATGCTTTTAATCAACTATCAATATAAAAAAAATATTTATAAAAAAAACTAATATTACCCTTTTATTTTTAATTATTGTCAAATTTTAAGAGTTACAAATTGCAATAAACTATCAATATAAAAAAAAAGTCATAACTACTCAAAAGAAGAAATAACTACTTATAATATAAGATAAATATAACTACTCTATAAAAAATTAACTACCAAAAATCCAATATTTTAAATAATTTTTATTGATACGGGACAAATATTTTCCCGTTAAATAAATATAAAAAATTACGGTATAAATATTTGTCATTGATAAATATAAAAAAAATATTTTTAAAATTAATGTATAAAATAAAATAACACAAATATTT
>JBBPBR010000006.1:17231266-17259820 GCA_037974775.1 Cicer pinnatifidum
AATATTTTAATTTACTATTTTGTATATTTTTTTAAATAATAGTATTTTAGTGTAATATTTTGAAGAATAAGATTTTATTTGATTTTACTTGTATATGTGGTTACCTAATTAATGTAATATTTTTCCTGTGCATTTGACTACGTAGTGATATTTCAATTATTTATAACAATTTTTTATTTTTAGTTATTTATTTCATAAATAATTATCTTGGGATAATAGTAATATTGTGTTTGATTTCCTTTATTTTACATATTTATTATGTTTTAGTAATTAATATAAAGAGTTGATGTTATATTTATTTATTTTATCCTTTCGACTATTCTATAAAGATGATGTATTTTTATGTAATTATTTTAAAAAAAAAATTATAGTAATACTTATAGTTGTTATTTTGAATATGAGAGTTTTGGTAAAAATTAGATTTATCTATGTTAAGGATAAATAATATTATGTTAAAATGAGTATCCTGAAAAAAAAATTTCTAGAAAAGTAAAATAAATTATTTATTTATTAAGGGCTTTTAAAAATACCAGAAAAAAAAAATTTTGGACACCACTATTTTCTACTTTTGCATATTAATTTGGGCTATTACTAGTCCGACTTTTCTTTCCTACACATGCAACTTGCTAATTACACCTCTATTTCTATGTCAGACTTGACAACCATGTGTTGTGCCTTACAGTTTTACTCTTGTACTTGTACATCTGCTATATGTACCCTTTCTTCTGCAACTAAAAAAATAAAAAACGAAAAATCATACTAATGGCAGCCAAATCGCACCAAACAATTTTTCTCTCAAATTCACTCCCACCAATTATTTTCCATTTGAATAGATCCCAACCTCTATCCCATGCAAAATCAACCACCGAATCCATTTTTGGAGTCAATTTTATTGATTGTGGCTCTATTTCATCAGAAACAGTTACGTTTCTTACCATGAGCGAGTTGTTTTTTGCCAATTCCAATCATCATGTTTGTTGTCTAAAAAAAACTGGTATCATTTATGGATTCCTCTTTTGAAACCTTCAAGAAGCACTACTCATTTGCATTTTTCGGTGAAGTTGAGGTCAGACCCTTTCGACGGTCTGTTTTTGAGCCTTAAGGAAAGATTGTTAGACCTTGGAGGTATTGAGGTAGGAAATTCCTAGGTGTCTTGGAGGTAGCATTGCAAATGTCGGGAGCTATCATGCAACACACATTTACCTCGATTGTGGCATTTATGTGTCTCGGGTTGTGTTTAGGGGATCTATGAGGACAGAGCTAATTTGAACTATCCGTCCACCGGGATGGTGGCATAGTATCAAGCCTCCTAACCAAGTACTTCAGAGCTAGAATGGTACCACATTGTGAAGTAGAGTCTAAGCTCATACATGGCATTGCATTTTCTTGTGATTTTTTTTTTGCTGTGATTAATAGGTATCGTGTACGATAATAATTTCTCTTCGATGATTTGATGTTATAGTGAAATGTATTGATTTTCCTTTAGTGGTTTAGACTTTATAATATGATATTTTTTCTTGAAGAATGTTTGTGTGATTAATGATACAATTTATTTATGATTAATTGCATTTTCTTCTTACTTATATTACACTATCAACATGATTTCGAAACTGACCACCTTTGTTGTTTGTGTTTGACTGAGTTGACCATGCGTTTGTGAAATCACAGTTATTATAAGCTAATGAGTCTTGAAGTTCAAATTTGGGAGAAATTTCACTCTAATAGGTGATACCGAGAATTAAGAGTTGTAATTTGTATTTTACTTTTACTTGTTTAATTAGAAATGACTTTTTGTATGAAAACCATATAAGTACTAATTTGTATTTTACTTATTTAATTGTGTTTGGAGCTTGCGAGAGTGCAACTATTTTAGATTATCGGTTGGTGATCCATGCTTTGATAGGTGTTATTGGGTGGAAGTAATTTGTTGTGTTTTGTTGAGTTATGAACTAATTTATGTTTTGTAAACTCTATTGATCAATTGAGTTATTTTTTATCTTTCATTCGGAGATAGAAGTTAATTATCTTTAAGTTTAGAACATATTTTTATGTCATAAATATTTGTTTAACAAACCTCAAATATATTCGATATTAAAAGATTTTTAATTGAAAATTTTTATGCAAATATTTTGTGTAAGTGTATGTGTGACGTCCTCAGACTTATATTTTAAAAGAAAATTTTAATACTCTATTATGTGACTGCTTTGAATCTCTTTTAAAACTAGTTCATTTTACTTTCCATTTCAATTTTGGTTTTAGGTGTCACATTAGTAGTATCGTAGCAGATCGGTTCAATTTGACCATATGTGTTAAGTGTGATCTGATGTGTCTCCTTCGTGTTTTAAGTGTTTGTATGCAATTGTTTATAACCAGGTTTATTATTATTATTATTATTATTATTATTATTATTATTATTATTAATATTATTATTATTATTATTATTATTA
The DNA here is from genome assembly GCA_037974775.1 of Cicer pinnatifidum. Classification (NCBI taxonomy): domain Eukaryota; kingdom Viridiplantae; phylum Streptophyta; class Magnoliopsida; order Fabales; family Fabaceae; genus Cicer; species Cicer pinnatifidum. The sequence continues at coordinate 17,233,714 of JBBPBR010000006.1, forward strand.
TTATTATTATTATTATTATTATTATTATTATTATTATTATTATTATTATTATTATTATTATTATTGTAAACTACATGTTTTTGATGACGACAAAGACCATCGATTATGGACAATGCAACAAGATCAAAAAGAAGAACAAATATCTTTACAATAAGCTTCAAAATTTAAATAATAGATGATAAAATGTAAAGGTATATGATACAAATCAATAGTTCAAATACATGAGAGCAATTCATATTTACATATGCATTTAAAAAAATTTCAAAAGTCAAAACAACATTAACAAAACATTTAAAATCATATTTTTGACTAACTACATAAGTGTATTCGAATACACCATGTTGTATTCGAATACAACTTAAGTCAGAGGCAAAAATTTAAATGTTGTATTCGACTACACCCATCTGTAGTCGAATACAAGTTAAGTCAGTGGCCAAAATTCCTTTATGTGTATTCAACTACACCCATCTGTAGTCGAATACAAGTTAAGTCAGCGGCTAATTTTCACTAATTTGTATTCGACTACACCAATGTGTATTCGAATACAAGATGTAAAATTTGAATATTTTTGAACGTTACAAAGAGGTGTATTCGAATACACATATATTGTATTCGAATACAACTGGAAACATTACAATTTTTCAGATCTGGGATGGCTCTAGAACATTGTAATTTTTCATCAAACCTCTTGGATCAATGGCCACGAATTTGAAGGGATGTTTATAGAGTATAAATACCTCATAACTTTAGATCAAAGACACACAATCCTTGAATAAAAAACATTGAACAACTTAGAACATAATTCTGATTTTTTACTAAGTACTTGCATTCCATTTTCATATCATTCTAAAAGGTTCTCAAGTACTTGAATTATTATTGGATTGTTTATCAATATACCTCACCTTAGTCTTATTCAAACCTTATTGTATCAGTTGTAAAAGATAGCTTAATCTAAGATAGTGGTGTGCTATCTTAGAAGTATTGTTAGAAGTTTGTAGCAAGAATCCCAGGGTGGGAGTTGTACATTTTCTGACAAGTATTGGATTAATCTCTTGTGGTGTGCAAGAGGACTGGACGTACCCTTGGTTATAAGGGGAACCAAGATAAATCTTACAGTGTTCATTTACTTACTGCAGTTTATTATTAGTAGGCATTTTGTTAATCTCAGAAAATTCAACTACCATATCACTAAAAACAAGAATATTATAATATATAATATAATGTATAAATTGTGATATGTGCAATTTGATGAAATTAATAGTTTAAGTAAAATATATTAAGGTTCCTAAGTGATTTAATCAGTGCAGCGCACCAATATATTGTAGGTGTATAATTTTTGTTTCTTTCTAATAATTGTGTGTATAAATGTTTGAGTAACTTAGACTTTAAATGTGTCTTGGGACAGGCTTTTGTCCCAATAGAATTATATGTTCTATCTATATTCTCAGCAGGTAAACAAATTTGTAAGATATTCATTTAGAATAAAAAGACTCAAGAAAAAAAAAAAGATACTATTTGCACTTATATTTCATTTGCAACAATATTTATTATACATATGCTTGTTGAAAAATAAGTTATAGTGTTTGTACTTATATTTCATTTGCAACAATACTTCTTACATATGCTTGTGGAAAAATCAGTTATAGTTGTTTATTTCCATAATTTTCAGCTCATAATTTTTCTATTGTTGTTGTCTATGTCAGCTATGAAATAAATAAGAATTGTGGCCTTATTGCCAAGGGGCTTTTATAAATACATTGGAGAAACTTATTTTTGGTTATCATTTTTGTATGTGTTCATGGCTAAATCTTTCTCTCACTACTAGAAAAACAGGATTTAGCGTCGGCCTAAAGCCGACGCTAACAGGACAAAAGCTTACACTAACGGTGATTTAGCGTCGGGTTAGTATAATATTAACGTCGGAAGGCCAAAGCCCATCCGACGCTACACCGACGCTAAAATGCCAATTGACAAGTCTGCTGGTGAAAAATAGTTGCGTCGGAAGGCCGACGCTAACGTCAAATTAAAAGTCAACTGTATTAATACGGTAGCGTAGGACTGGCCGACGCTACGTTCAAATTTATTTAATTTTTAATTTTTAATTTTTTAGCCCCTGTTTAATTTTATTTTTTTAATAATATAATTGATTACTAATAAACATTAAAAGTGCATTGACAACATAACAAACACACTTTAGTATTAAATAACATAACAAAGTATAATGTGTTCTGAAACTACAAAATAACAAATAGTATCGAATAACAACTTTAGCAAAGTTACTTAATACATAATTGTCAACCAATTACTACAAAAAGTAAGGATAACTATGACATTAAGGTTCGTCCAGCGACACGTCGTCCAAATTATGATCGTAATGAGGATGTGAAGGAGGATGACTCGCAGTAGATGATCCACCAACTGGTTGACGATGCAAAGCGTCAATTTTATCTCCAAAAAATTGCTTTAATGCATCTAAACCATTCTCTAACTTCTTTGAACGCTCCCTAGCCTCTTCGGTGACCTTGGTAGCCACTTGAGCTTGGGCCACTGTATCTTGAATGACTTGAAATAATGAGAACAAAAATAAGTTGACACTAAAACAACATCAACAATTGACAATTTGGTCTTAAATCCCCAAACAAAGAAATTGGCTACCTTATTATCCTCAAACGAGGAGGAGTAATTTCCCAAATCAGCAAGTAATCTTCACATCTATTGTTAGTTTTGTTGTAGGCCATACTTATTTCAGATTTACTGTTATTTGTTTGATTCTGTTATTCAAGTCTTTCTCCTCTAAGTAAGTGGTTAGAAATCATGTGTGTATGAAATGGAATGGCATATATAATAGTAATATAACATGAAACAAAACAACCAAAAGTGATTGCGAGCACATCTAAAATATCAAAATGTAGTTAATTACTAACTCAAGTAAAGAACAGCAAACACAGATAGAATAGAGCTTTGCTCAATCAAAGAAATGCAAAATGTGGCCATACATACATTCATTCATTATACAAACCCAACAAGTAAAGGGAAAGCAATGTGCCAACAATGTAAGCTTATTTAACCAACCAACCAACCAGTTTAATCTCATTTAGTTATGCCAAGTAATCTCAAACAATGCAATAAATTATGCAGGTTTAATTTTCTGGAAATTGAAAAATCATATCAATTTGAATGAATTACCTGTGTGAAGGGGTAAGATGGCACAAGTGATGATAGTAAATATTCTGGAAAAAAGGGATTTTCTTCAGGGTTTTTGTATCTTCCAGCCTGTAATATAACACATTATTTTACACACAATATATTCTTTCAAATGCTATAACATTATTCTTAGCAAATAAGAACCACTCAAGTCCATATATCCCAATGTGAAGAAACTTGATCAATGAGTAATAATAGAAGCAGAAAATCATAAACTAAGTGTTTCTTTGGATAGACTTATTTGAAAGAAAAATTACACAAAAATTTAAAATTTAGATCCAAAATGAACATCAATTAACTGCCTAAGTTGGCATGACAGCATAAACATTATGACTCAGCATAAGCCACATCATTGTTAGTTAGCATGCTACTAGGGGTAAGATAGAAGAACACTAATTTATTTATTTGTTCATAGTCAGTAGATTAGAAACCTACATTTGACAACGAAATGGATAATTTAATTTGACTTTCTATTAATATGACAAACCATAGCCAAATTAATTGCAAAAAAAGAAACACAGATTTTATTGGTGGAGTTGAATGACTTAACAATTACCAAACCTCACAACCACAAACAATACAATAATGGTTTGGACATAAAACAAGAAAACTCAAAACAATTAAACCTAGCTAGCCACTCCCTCCAAAAATAGCCTTAAGTTTTTTAACTTGAGCATGATCAAGCAAAGTAGTATTTTCAACATAACCAGAATTTAAACTATTTCCAAACAAAGCAAAATCAACAAGTTGGGCACCAGGGTTTGAATTACTAAGTGTAAGAAAAGCAGTAGCTTTATTCCACCCAGCATTAAATTGAAAATGCAACAAACATTGTGGAATTACCATAATATCCCCTTTTGTTAGTGTCTTAACAAAAACAGAATTATCAGCGGAAATAAAACCAGCAGTTATAAAACCTTGAACCATTATCATTAATTCCAACGCGCCGCGATGCATCAGTAATATGCCTACGATGCCTAAGTCTAACCTTGCTGCTGATAATCCAAATCAACTATCTAAATGTTCAATGAATTATAGTCATTGTTATTGACATTGTACACTATGAAGGGAATACACCTCATTGTTCATGTCTGATAATTATTTGGACAAAACCCTAAATAACACACCTGATTCAAAATTAAAAAAACTTTGAAAAAATAATAATGAAATTAAATTGAAATGAAGTAACTAACCATGGTGGGTTTGAATTCCTTCAATTTCTGTAATTTCTTAAACTCAATATAAAGTTTCTCTTGCTCCTTGCGACGATTTTCAAGTTCTTCATCCTTTTGTTTCAAGATCTCGTCTTTGGCTTTCAAGAGCTCTTCTGTTTTCTCCTTCTCGAGTTGCAAGCTATGTGCGACAATCTTCAATTTTTTTGTAGTGGAAACGGTGAGGCCGCGAGCGTGAGTGAGGTGAGGGAAAAGGTGATGCGACAGCGAGAGGCTGAACTTGACGGTGGGTGACGGGTTTGAGAGGGTTCAGAGTGGGTGACGAGTTCGAGAGCTAGGGTTTAGAGTGGATGACATGCACGAGAGTGAGTGAGGAGATGGAAACGGTGATGCGGCGGCGATAGCCTCAGCCTGACGGCAAATACGGAGTGGGTGACGGCATCGAGAGGATTGAGAGTGGGTGAAAGTTTGATTTGATGTTACAGTGAAAGTTTGATTTTCTTTGAGTGATATTGACTTTTAATGTAATATTTTTCTTAAGCAATGTTGTGTAATGATACAGTTATGTTATGATTGTTTGCGTGTTTTTCTTAGTATTATACTATCAACATGATTTCGAAATTCAACATAATTACAATCTATGTGCTTGTGAATTATTATTTTTTTAGTCATTGTCTTTCTATCACATTTTAAAAGAATGTAAAAATGTTTTACTATAATTGAAATGTTTATCTAAAATTAAACTATAATAAATCTCTCAAGTTTTGTCTTTAACCCCTAGTCTAACTGGCGAATGCCGAATGCCGATATTTTGTCCTTAAACCTGGGACCTAACCATAGTGTAAGTTAATTATGGTATAATTTATCATCTTTTCTAAAATAAAATAAAAAATCTCTCAAGTTTTGGTTTTAATTGCAATAAAGGATACCAAAATGCTTAATTCACTTTTTAAACATAAATTGTAAATGTGTGAAATTTATTAACTATATTTTAATATGTTTTTACATTAAATATAGAGCAACTATCATATTTGTGTTCTAGGCTTGACAATCATAAGTGCAAATACAACTATATGGTGTAAAAGAGTTTGCACGAACACATTGTCCCAAATCATTTTTATTCGAATATTTTAAATAACACGTCTTTCTTCAAGTTTCAAGTAAACATGAATTTTTAGAGATGAGTTCAATACATCTTTTTTGTTGTCCATTCGAAAATATCTATAAAAAAATATTAAGATAATATATATTTTACTTTAATATATTTTATACAAATTTCAATTTTCTATTTTTATTAACTTTTTTTGACATCTACTTTGTATTAATTTTGTTGATAAATCTGATTATTTTTTTATGTCTTCTCTTTTTTGACAAAACCACATAATTCTACTTATGTGGTTTTTTTTATGCGAGTAAACCACTCTATATATTGTGATTTTATTTTATTTGTATCTTTGGTACAGCGCTATTAAAATCTTGAAATTTCGTTTTTCTATTGAATTAATTAATATATTTTTCCTTTTCTCTAGAGATATCTAACCCATAACATGAAGAATATATATTCATTCTAAAAAGAAAATTGTAACACACCAATTCTATTGAAAACTTAAATTAAATTAATTTCATACTATTTTTATTATATAATTCATTATGTTCATCTATATATTTTAAAAATTACCAAAGAATGGGATGTCCGACCTTTTATTATAAAGATATTTTTGTTAGAATAGTATAAGAAAACTATATAGGTCATCTTAATGTAACACTAAAAAATATTTATATATGAGTCTTTGATTTTGAAGGTCGGATCCTCAAAACAATATTTAGAGTGTGAGAAACCACATTCGCTTCGTGGCTGCAAATTTGATGTAATATAAACTTCTACTTCTAATTGTAAACTTTAGTACTATGTTGTTATTTTTAGAGTTTTCTTGATTTACTTGATGGAATTGACCTGGAAAAATAATTTTAATTTGTCAAACGTGTTTATTTGTGTCAAGAATCAATTTTTGGACAATGAGAAAATGTTTGTTTAACGTCAAGTGTGTGACACCCTAAATCCCAAAATAATATATATAATAATTTATATCACATTTGTATAAAATTTGCAACGGATAAATAAAAATATATTTCCAAAAAAATACAAATAATAAATTTTAAACATATTTTATCCATTAAAATAGTGCAATCTCGATAAGCTTGATTAAAGTATAATTACTTGATTTAATTCTAAAAACTTACTAGTACTTCTAAGGTTTTCATACAAAAATTTGATTTAAATTAAATAAGTAAAATATAAATTAAAACCCTTATTCCCGGTAACACCTATCAGAGCGGGGTTCCTCCCAAACTTGAACATCAAATTTTCTTAACCTGTAATAACTGCGATTTCGCAAACGCAGGGTCCAGCCAGTCAAACACAAACAACGAAGGAGGTGAGTTTCAAAATCATGTTAATAGTATAATATGAGTAAGAAGAACACTCAAACAATCATAATAGAATCGTATTATAATCACTTTACGATATATCAAAATATTTAATTAAAAAGTATCATATTATAACATCAAAGTCACTCAAGTAAAATAATCATCTCATTATAATATGCATCAATCATCTAATTATTATTACCTTTGAAACACATCAATCACAACAAAACAATCACAAGGAAATGCAATGCTATGAATAAGCTTAGACTCTACTTCACAATGTGGTACCATTCTAACTCTGAAGTACTTGGTTAGGAGGCTTGATACTATGCCACCATCCCGGTGGACGAACAATTCAAATTGGCCATGTCCTCATAGATCCCCTCCACTCAACCCGAGACACATATACGTGACAGTCGAGATAAACGTGTGTTGCGTGGTAGCTCCCTGTAACACTCCGATTTTTAACGGCGCGAGGGTATTTTTTTTTAAAACAAATTCATAAAAACGAAGAACTAAAGAAGAAAATACTTTTGGATAAATATTTAACTCGTAACACAACGACAAAAGTCAACAATATTTACAAACAGCGGAAATAGTTTTTGAAACAAAATCCAAAGTATTTAAATAGAAAAATACAACGGGGATATGAGACCTATCAAAGATAGCTCATACCCTCGGAGTATTCTCGGCAGACACATGCATAAAAACACTGCCCCAAGAATCTCTACTTTCCCCATATCACATCAAAATGTGGAACATGGAACCATTAAAAGAAAAAGTCACCAGAAAATTTAAGCATAGATACAATCTTCCAAAATGAAATAAATACAATCCCAAGAGAAAGACATCTAGTCCTTATACAACCACCTAATCTGATCATGCTAAAAAACTACACCACCCTGATGATCTCCACGCTCCCCGCAAGATCCTCCTGACACAGCTTTGGTCAAGTAAGACTAATTACTTTCCCATCTCCAGGGTACTAACAGGTAGGATGATCCTGGTTCTTATCTGAGGGCAAATCCCAGATTTCCACAATAATTGTAAAGGTCACCAACCGAAATTAACAAACATCACATAACAAAATTCTTATATTTTCAAATGTTCAAAAGAACCTTTCATCTTAGCATACAACTCGAAAGGGTTTTCATATGTCCAAAAATGCATAAACAATGTTGAAAAATGAAGTTTTGACAAACTGCATTGTCGTAGCCGAATACAATTGAGGAAATGCAGATTTTCAATTCTAAAATGGCTCTGAATCAATCAACACTTCAAACATTAATATTATCAATTATGAACACATAATTAACACCAAATTAATCTCCACAAATTCACACCTCAATCACACATCGAATATTCATTAAATCAATTATGAACATATAAATACATCAAAACTTAATCAACCCAACTTCCCACCTCAAAGCAATTACGACAAATCACAACAACTACCGAATATGTATATACAATCAACAAAGTATAACAAACATGACTTGCGTGCCAAGCACCCTAATGCAATGCGTATATGCCAAAATGCATGATTTCAGAATTCCAAACCAAAATCCTCCTCGAGGGGCGTAAATCATAATTGTACAGCCTCTCACAGACCAGTACTAATTACCGAGGTGCAATCTCTCACGGATCAACACGACTTACTAGTGTGCAGTCTCTCACAGATCAGCACGACATACAAGAGTGCAGTCGCTTACAGACCAACACAATTTTCTAGAGTGCAATCACTCACAGATCAGCACATTCTAGAGTGCAATCTCTCACAGATCAACATGACACGACAATCCCCGCAAGGATAAGATGAACCAACAATTCACATGGCATCATCCCGTGGCCCATCACGGTCACCACTATCACCATGGCCCATCGCGGTCACCATGTACTATGAAATGCATGAGCATACTCTGACTCTTTTCACCATAATCATTAAGTAAATGCAGCTATTAAAAGATTCCCCATTTTTAATACTCGTTTAACAATAATGATTTTTCATATACAACGCAGAGCATACTCAAACATATTTATTCACACCAATTTCAATTTCCACAAACACACATAAATCACATTTCCAAATTCAATCCACACAAATTAAATTAAATTCATTTTTCACCAATCCAAACATAAATTGAATTAAATTCTCTTTCCACCAATCAACACATAAATTTTTTCTTAAAAATTCATAGTATTAATTATGAACACATCCATTTCACCTAACATGAGTCACTATAATTTTCAAATATTAATCCCCCATATTCAATTTCGAAAATTTTCAACCGTAAATCACAACAACAATATTAATATATCAGAGTTCTCTCCACCGCTAACTCGGTGCCAACGGTCTCGATTTCTTTTCGAGACTCAAGGAGCTAACTACATAAACATGAATATTTATAACAATTTGTTCACAATAAAACTAATCCACACGCAACAAAATTCCTAAAATTAAATCTTTCTCACACACCAAACTCTTAAAATTAAATAATCTATATTATTTACTTAAAACAAATATTGTCCAAATTTAACATTCACATACTCGACTATTAAAGCATCGAAATATTTGAGTTAATAAAATACTATAAACTTTTTTTTCTGTTTAAATTCAATCAAAAAGTAATTAAAAGAGTAACATTTTAAACTCTAACCATTTTTAATTTCAATATGTCTTTTTGCTCAAACTCTTTAACTTAGTTAAAATTTGAACTTTCTCACAACTTTAACAACTCTAAATTTTTCGTAAAATTTCAACATCAGTTCAAACTCATTTATTTGAAAATAACTCATTACGTAGCTCAAACACATAAAATTTAATTACCTCCAATTCACACCAAATTCAATCAATTCAATTCCACAACATGCATATAGCACCTCAATTAAATTTCAACAATTCAAACATAACTCACTCAATTTCAAAATTTCACATTTTTACACATAAACCACCAAATTTCATCAATTCATTTTCTACAAAATCCACAAATAAATCACATCTCAAAAATTCATAATAATAATTATGAACATATAAATCACACCAAACTTAAATCACCACAAACCACACCTCAAATTTAAATTCCACTAAATTACACATAATCACATTAAATTAATTTTTTACAAAATCACACCTCAAATACATCAAATTTCTTTTCCACAAAATCACAAATAATATCCTAAATGCAAACTAAAAGTTTGGAAGGAGCCCTTACCTTAACGATAGCTCTAACACGTGATTATGGTACCGTAATTAATTCCGATAAAATTTAAGTTCGTCATGTCGCGTCAAAAACTAGCTCACTATCACCGCTACATGGCAATGAGCAACTTTCTCTTATGTCACTTCTCGAATGGAAGCTTAGATCTAGCTAGTAGATAAATGAGAATTTGTGTTTTCTGATTTTGGTTTTGCTATTGAAAACAAAAGGAAAATGGAGAAGAAGATCGTGAGTTTGCTTTCTCTCTGTTAAAGCATTCTAGCCTTGCCTTTCTTTCTCTATCATATATATATATATATATAATAATAATAATAATAATAATTATTATTATTATTATTATTATTATTATTATTGTTATTATAATAATAAATATTTAAACAAATATCTAGATATTTTTTATAAAAATCATCATTATGCCTGTCACCTCACATCACATCGCAAACCACCTTTTCAGAAAAATATCTACTCTCGCTGTAATTCAATCGGCAGATAAATTTTTCTGAAAAATGCTGCATCTCAGAAAATTTTATTTCTTCGACAATAGATTCACCGTAATTAAATAAATTATTCATCGACGAATAATTTTAATCGGATCTCCAAAAAGATATTTTTGGAATTTAACTCACAAAATACCATTAAATTGGCTAAAAAACCTCAGAAATTCAGCACAAAATTCCCAAAAATACATAAATTAGAATTTAAAATTAAGGGTCTTACATTACTAACCTCCAAAAAGAAGTTTCGTCCTCGAAACTTAAAGTACGAGTAACAATCCACACTAAGTTTGTACTCAAATTCAACATACAAGTCACAACTTGTTTCACCGGCCTAATCGAAGAAAGTGTTGTCTACCCCTTTTCATAGAGTGCTTAATAACTCTACACACTACAATAGTCGGTAAGACTCGTCTGTTCCATTCAACATGTTTTTGTCTACAATCATCAAGAGATTAAGAATGACCAGTCCCTCAATTTATCAATAAATAGCCAACAACCATGAGGGTGGCTTGGACTATCTTAACCGAACTGTAATAGCGATCCCTGTGACTTGAACTTAAGGTTATCCTAATGCACAAGCGATCAAACAAACTTCTCAAGGTCCACTGAGTTTCCCGTATTTTCCTATAACTTTGCTCTTATCAACGAATTACAATCGCCCAAAACTATGTCACATAGCCTCATATACGTCCACTTGGTACGAATCATCCATTTGGTATCAAACCGAAACACAGAGTATGACATCAACACACAGAGCACAAAACAATCATTACCGTCGAGAACTCCTAAATGTCTCCATGGTCCACAAATCCTTGATTTCTTTAGGCGCACAACTACATCAAACCACAATGTCCTTATCAAAATGTTTGTCTAATTTTAAATTTAATAATTACATCCCAACATCCGGTTGGTGATCAAAGTTTCCTCAATTATTTTCGACAACATGCCAGAACTATACCACCTACAACACACAAACTTCCTTCAGGTTTAGTGCTTCGTTTCAAGAGTCAAGACTCCAACAAAATCCAACTTGAATTTCATTCTTGATTAAGACCTACATTTGTCTCATGCCTTAACACCTCAAATTCACGCTTCACTAATCCATTTCATACATACGTCGCAATTCTAGACAAACCTGAAAATAATTTCCTACATCTACTTCCAACATTCATTCAGATACTCCTCATTTTCGTCACGTCCTTTATTTGCAGCTTGATGATTATCTTTTCATTATGATAGGTCAAACATATTGTATTCACTCCATCACTTTTCCATTTATACAAACCTTAAATTTCTACCTCAAACCTTGATACATCTTCATTATTGTGATTTCAATAAATCAAGCCTTACTAGTACCTACCAAACTTTTCCATTTCATGCTCAATTTTTCCCTTTATAATAATAATGTCTGAATTATAAGTGGGATAATTCCTTTCATGAATCTTTAATTGTCATAAGCTACATCTCCATGTGTTGTTCTGACAAATTTTCTTGGCACATTTTCCAAAATTTGGTCCACTTGTTGGATTCTTATTCGTTCCCAATAAGCATCTCCTAAGGAATAATGATTTATAAACCTCATCCTCATAAATTTGCAGTAAAATATCTCAAAGACCCACATACCTTTCATCGTCATCTAGTCACTGAAACACTCATTTTAAATTTTAACGCTTGACTTCCCAAGATCAACATCTAAACCATAAATCATTTGTTACATTTCTTCTTTTTTCACTTTCTACCATTAAATAAGATTATAAAATCTGATCCTCGAAATCTCCAAATACTCATCACACCGTCTAATTTCATCCATTTCATCTTAAGATACAATACCAGGTCTTTTTCATCATTGACTCTTACTGTATTAGTAATCTCACAAATAAAAACTCTTCAAATCATAACACAATCTTTTTAGTAAATTTTTAAACACTTTCATCCATAACATGAATTATTTATCACTTGCCTACCTCAACTACCTCAATTATACCAGTTTTAGGTATTACTTGGTCCTCCATCCAACCTTGTGGATTTTAAATCATTGACTTACAGATCAACCATCTTAGGGTCCCAAATCAAATCTCAAATAATTCCTCTGACCTATCAAAATATTAACATTCTTCTAGTAATTACCATCCTTGAATAGACTCTCAAAGCTTACATCGTTACAAGTATTCTTGTACTTTGTACTTTCAATTTCATTTCATAGTAACATGCGGTTCAATACATCAAGTCTTAACTCCTTATGTTTTTCCAAACATCACTCAAAATTCACACTTACGAGTCTATAGTTTCATCCAATATCACTATCCGTACTTACCATCTCCTAATCCATACAGAGATTTGTAACTTATCGAACAAATATATATTCTCACTCCTATAATTGTCATGAGATTCATACTTAATAATCTAAGTTGTGAATCTAGTTTAACTCGAATGCTCGACCTTACCCCTCAAGGTATTGACTATTCCTCAAAGCGTCATTTTCCTACCCAAGGTAGTATTCACCCCTAATGTGCGGTGCCCCTTTACTTTAATACAAGCCTTTTCCTGGACACCTAAGCACCAAATGCTATTTCAAAAGGAAGTCTCGTCTTCTCAACCATTTCATGATGTTCACATCTCTTTGATAGTTATCAAACTCCATCTAGTCTCGACCTGAAATCTACCAGGAAAACATCTAATACTTTTCTTAACAAAAATCCTCCACTTAGATCTTTATTTGAAATCTCTTATTAGTCTAATGTTAATCCATCCATACTCATCATCTTTGAGTTAACACCAACACATAGCTTCGGTGTCCTTGGAACCACTTCATAATTTTCATGTCGTCGTGATTCGCTTCAACTCTGCCTGACAATCCGTCATCTCGAAGATCTTTTCCACTTCGTGAATCCACTAATAAGTTTTTTTTTCTGAGTTCTCATTACCCTTGAACTTTGGAGGATGGTAACGACGAAAATCTTCTAATCCCTTGACGCAACAGCACATATCTCTATTTCCCTCTTCTCCAGATCTCGCAGAGTGTATGCAGTTGTTTGTGCATCAACAGGAACATCCATGTTATTCATAGCATTAACCATTTGATCATCCCTATTGACGTTCACTCTTGCAGCGTCGTTCCTTCTTGGAGGCATTGTTTCCTCAAAACCAATATCAAAAAGAAATCTCAACACTCCTTAGAATAATTCCAAAAATAACTTTCGACTACATCAATACATAACAACTACACCAGACCTGACAACTCAGACAACTTAACCCGACACATGATCAGATAACGACTTCCAACCTACAGGTCAACCTACAATCTAACCAAAGCTCTGATACCACAATGTAACACCCCGATTTTTAACAGCGCGAGTGTATTTTTTTTAAAAAAAAGAAATTCATAAAAACGAAGAACTAAAGAAGAAAATACTTTTGGATAAATATTTAAGTCGTAACACAACGACAAAAGTCAACAATATTTACAAACAGTGAAAATAGTTTTTGAAACAAAATCCAAAGTATTTAAATTGAAAAATACAACGGGGCTATAAGACCTACTTCACAATGCTATGCATGAGCTTAGACTCTACTTCACAATGTGGTACCATTCTAACTCTGAAGTACTTGGTTATGAGGCTTGATACTATGCCACCATCCCGGTGGACGAACAATTCAAATTGGCCCTGTCCTCATAGATCCCCTCCACTCAACCCGAGACACATTTACGTGACAGTCGAGGTAAACGTGTGTTGCGTGGTAGCTCCCTGTAACACCCCGATTTTTAACAACGCGACTGTATTTTTTTTTTAAACAAATTCATGAAAACGAAGAACTAAAGAAGAAAATACTTTTGGATAAATATTTAACTCGTAATACAACGACAAAAGTCAACAATATTTACAAACAGCGGAAATAGTTTTTGAAACAAAATCCAAAGTATTTAAATAGAAAAATACAACGGGGCTATGGGACCTATCTAACATACCTCATACCCTTGGAGTATTCTCGACAGACACCTACATAAAAGCATTGCCCCAAGAATCTCTACTTTCCCCACATCACATCAAAATGTGGAACATGGACCCATTAAAAGAAAAAGTCATCAGATAGTTTAAGCATAGATACAATCTTCCAAAATGAAATAAATACAATCCCAAGAGAAAGACATCTAGTCCTTATACAACCACCTAATCTGATCATGCTACAAAACTACACCACCTTGGTGATCTCCACGCGCCCCGCAAGATCCTCCTGACACAGCTTTGGTCAAGTAAGACTAACTAGTTTCCCATCTCCAGGGTACTAACCGGTAGGATGATCCTAGTTCTTATCTGCGGGCAAAGCCCAGATTTTCACAATAATTGTAAAGGTCACCAACCGAAATTAACAAACATCACATAACAAAATTCTTATATTTTCAAATGCTCAAAAGAACTTTCATCTTAGCATACTCCTCGAAAGGGTTTTCATATGTCCAAAAATGCATAAACAATGTTGAAAAATGAAGTTCTGACAAACTGCATTTTCGTAGCCGAATACAATTGAGAAAATGCAGATTTTCAATTCTAAAATGGCTCTGAATCAATCAACACTTCAAACATTCATATTATCAATTATGAACACGTAATTAACACCAAATTAATCTCCACAAATTCACACCTCAATCACACATCGAATATTCATTAAATCAATTATGAACACATAATTACATCAAAACTTAATCAACCCAACTTCACACCTCAAAGCAATTACGACAAATCACAACAACTACCGAATATGTATATCCAACCATCAAAGTATAACAAACATGACTTGCGTTCCAATCACCCTAATGCAATGCGTATATGCCAAAATGCATGATTTCGGAATTCCAAACCAAAACCCTCCTCGAGGGGCATAAATCATAATTGTACAGCCTCTCACAGACCAGTACTAATTACCAAGGTGCAATCTCTCACGGATCAGCACGACTTACTAGCTTGCAGTCTCTCACAGATCAGCACGACATACAAGAGTGCAGTCGCTCACAGACCATCACAATTTTCTAGAGTTCAATCGCTCACAGATCAGCACATTCTAGAGTGCAATCTCTCACATATTAGCACGACGCGACAATCCCCGCAAAGATAAGATGAACCAATAATTCACATGGCATCATCCCGTGGCACATCACGGTCACCACTATCACCATGGCCCCATCGCGGTCACCATGTACTATGAAATGCATGAGCATACTCTGACTCTTTTCACCAAAATCATTAAGTAAATGCAGCTATTAAAAGATTCCCCATTTTTAATACTCGTTTAACTCTAATGATTTTCATATACAACGCATAACATACTCAAACATATTTATTCACACCAATTTCAATTTCCACAAACACACATAAATCACATTTCCAAATTCAATCCACACAAATTAAATTAAATTCATTTTTCACCAATCCACACATAAATTGAATTAAATTCTCTTTCCACCAATCAACACATAAATTTTTTCTTAAAAATTCATAATATTAATTATGAACACATTAATTTCACCAAACATGAGTCACTATAATTTTCAAACATTAATCCCCCATATTCAAACTCCAAAATTTTCAACCATAAATCACCACAACAATATTAATATATCAGAGTTCTCTCCACTGCTAACTCGGTGCCAACGGTCTCGATTCATTTTCGAGACTCAAGGAGCTAACTACATAAACATGAATTTTTATAACAATTTGGTCACAATAAAACTAATCCACACGCAACAAAATTCCTAAAATTAAATCTTTCTCACACACCAAACTCTTAAAATTAAATAATCTATATTATTTACTTAAAACAAATATTGTCCAAATTTAACATTCACATACTCGACTATTAAAGCACCGAAATATTTGAGTTAATAAAATACTATAAACTTTTTTTCTTTTTAAATTCAATCAAAAAGCAATTAAAAGAGTAACATTTTAAACTCTAACCATTTTTAATTTTAATCTGTCTTTTTGCTCAAACTCTTTAAATTAGTTAAAATTTGAACTTTCTCACAACTTTAACAACTCTAAATTTTTCGTAAAATTTCAACCTCAGTTCAAACTCATTTATTTGAAAATAACTCATTACGTAACTCAAACGCATAAAATTTAATTACCTCCAATTCACACCAAATTCAATCAATTCAATTCCACAACACGCATATAGCACCTCAATTAAATTTCAACAATTCAAACATAACTCACCCAATTTCAAAATTCCACATTTTTACACATAAATCACCAAATTTCATCAATTCATTTTCTACAAAATCCACAAATAAATAACATCTCAAAAATTCATAATAATAATTATGAACATATAAATCACACCAAACTTGAATCACCACAAACCACACCTCAAATTTAAATTTCATTAAATTACACATAATCACATTAAATTAATTTTTCACAAAATCACACCTCAAATACATCAAATTTCTTTTCCACAAAATCACAAATAATGTCCTAAATGCAAACTAAAAGTTTGGAAGGAGCCATTACCTTAACGATAGCTCTAACACGTGATTACGGTACCGTAATTAATTCGAGTAAAATTTAAGTTCGTCATGTCGCGTCGAAAACTAACTCACTAGCACCGCAGCGTGGCAATGAGCAACTTTCTCTTCTGTCACTTATCGAATGGAAGCTTAGATCTAGTAGATAAATGAGAATTTGTGTTTTATGATTTTGGTTTTGTTTTTGAAAACAAAAGAAAGATCGAGAAGAAGATCGTGAGTTTGCTTTCTCTCTGTTAAAGCATTCTAGCCTTGCCTTGCTTTCTCTATCATATATATATATATATATATATATAATAAATATCTAAACAAATATCTAGATATTTACGAATATCTAGATATTTTTTTATAAAAATCATCATTATGCCTGTCACCTCACATCACGTGATTACGGTACCGCAATTAATTCCAGAATTCAACATAAAACACTTGGTCTAATTATACCGGAATTCAACATTTCATCTACTAATCTTTCTATTTCATTTTTCTGATAGTGAGGGTACCTATAAGGCCGTATATTGGGAATATTGGCACCTTCCTTCAAGATATTAGCATGGTCTTGCCTTCTAGTAGGGGGTAACCCTTGAGGTTCTTGAAAAACATCACCATATTCTTCTAAAATAGCTGCTGTCCATTCTGGATTTTCATCTGTAACTGCAGTTTCGGCTTGTAGTTGATGGTATTCCACTGAGAATCCTTGGCCTTGATCATTTAACGCTTTCAAAAGGGACTTTAGAGATGCTACAACTCTAGTTAAATCAGGGTCCCCTTTCAAAGTATGATAACCATTTCCACTAGGAATTATAAGTGTCAACTCACGGAAATTGGCTCTAATTTCTCCCAGACCAGCCAACCATTCCATCCCCAACACTACATCCACTCCTACAAGATTAAAGACATAAAAATCTTGTTGCACTTTGAGTCCTTGCATCACCAACTCTAATTGAGGACACACTCCTCCACAATCAAGTTTTCTCCCATCTCCTACTTCCACCGTGTATATGGAGGTTGCAAACATTTGCAAATTATGTTCCTTCAAAAAAGTGGCTGAAATGAAATTATGTGAAGCTCCACAATCTACAAGGACCATAACATGTTCCTCACCAATCGTTCCCCATAACTTAATGGTTTTCTTTGAAGTGATTCCAGTAATGCTACACATAGACAATTTGAGGTCTTTCAATTCTCCCACCACTTCCACAAGATTCGGTTCCTGCAATTCACATTTCTCATCTTCCTCACCCAAAACCAGCACGTCCAATTGTTTGTTAACACACACATGGCCTGGACTAAACCTCTCATCGCAGCGAAAACATAATCCCTTCCGTGATTTCTCTTGCATTTCAGCCTCGGTTAACCTTCTGAATCCTCTGCCTCTAAAAGTTCCAGGAGGCTTTGCAACACTTCCTTCCCCTGAAGAACTTCCAACTCCGGACATTGTAGTTTGTGTTTGTTGCTTTACCCTGGGTTCCCATGTCACCATTCTAGTATTATTGTAAGTTCTTATTGGTTTACCCCCAGAATTCGCAGAATTGCTACCCTTGGTGACTAAATTGTTCTTCTCATCAACTCTTTGAGCAAAGTCCATTAATTCTGCAAAAGTCTCCACTTGATGTAATTTTAATTATGCTCTTTTCACTTCCTTAAGTCCATTCAAAAAGATTCCTTTCAAATATGCGGGTTCTGCACATTTGAGTGGACTTGAATACAATTCAAACTTTTCTCGATACTTTTCTACTGAACCTATTTGTTTGAGACTTAGTAACAATTCAAAAGGGCTTTCAACCATAGATGGTTGGAAACGCTTAATCACAGCAGCACAAAAATCGTCCCAAGTAGGATGTTGAGCAGAAAATTCCCACCATTGGTACCATGTCAAAGCCTTTCCCTCCATATCCACCATTACCGCTTGCAACTTCTCTGCCCTATACATTCCTTTCAGATCAAAGTATCTCTCCACCCTAATCGTCCATCCATACGCATCTTCACCATCAAAGACGGGTATTTCTAATTTCCTCCATCTTTCGACTCTGTTTCGCGAGTCTAGGGAATTTTCTGGCCTTTCTCCATACAACATAGCCCGACTCCCATTGCTGGAATCATCTTCTTGTCTCGCGTCAATTAGCCTAACAGCATCAGCCAAGGCATTCAATTGGCACCTGGTTTCCAACCGCTCGACCCTCTCTTGTTCCATATGTTTTTCCCATGTTTCACGCAAAGCCAGCAACCCTTCAAACCCTCAATCCAGAACTTCCATACGTGCTTCCATACTGCGTGCTTCCATATTGCGCGTAAATACCATTAATTTCTCCTGGATTTTTGTTGCTCGGATACCAGTGTTGGAACTGGTTAGTACTTAATTGAAATTGGGGAACTGAATTCTTTATTGAATTTAAACAGAATGCAAGTTTAAAATTCTGTTTGGCCAGAATTTATAAACGATTACAAGAATATCCACTCCAAGAATTTGAGAGCTTGGTCTCTCCCTTTCCAATAACCACTCAGAAATTTACTGCCCTCCTCTCTCTAATTTCCTACTTTTATTTCCTCCATAACTTCTGTAGAGCAGCAGTTACTGCCTGATTTACAACTTAAATTGACACTAACTGCATAAATAAAAAAATAAATGCATTATAAATTTAGTTTCCATTTAAAATTATAACTCTTGACCCTCCTCTTATAATATTTAGTTATAAGAGGCCTAACATAAATGTGTTGATTAATGCTGGTATTTGATGAGCCAGGCTATTACAATGATGTAGTTCTAGGAAATGCAGAAAAAGAAACTAAATCAGAGTTCTAAGAACTCCTAAACCAGAGCATAGCTGCTCCTAATCTAGAGAAATTTTCTCCTAACAGTTTTCTTGAGATGATTCTGAATGAATCTTTCCCTCTACCCTCCCTCATTCTTATAACATAATTTCTAATAGAAACCCCCTGAAATTCAGGAAGGAACTAACTAACTTTTATTCCCTCCCTTTATAACAGCTTCTAGAAGCTGCGAGTGTGTTAATCGGGCCCAATGACTGAGTCATCACACCCAATGGACCGTGGTGTCCTATCAATAACTTTGAGAGAGTTTTCTTATCAAACGTGCATTGTAAATATTCACATATTCTCCTTATGTCCTATCTACCTTAAAACAAACCATGCTGATATGCACATATTCTTTAGCTAGTTCTACCTTACACTTTTTGCAGATTAAGGTTACTTAGAGAGAATGCACAAGTGCATGTGGTAACAGAAAAACCAGAAGAGCTCGAATTATGTCATCCTTCTTCCCAGCATGCTCAAATTATGCCTTCACAAATATTAGATAGATTATTATTCTTAAACTATGAGACGCACCAACAGAGAGCTTGTAAGGTGTAAGACTAACATGATGAGCACTACATTGCAGCACCTATTAGCCCTTGAGTCCAAAAAGGCTAACTTTGGACAGACGAAAAACAATAGATATCAAGTGATATTGGTTAAAAAAAATATCATGTAAATCAAAGAAAACCTAAACCAAAAAAGTGAAGAAAAGTTAACCTCTAAGATTTTGGGAGGTAGAAACAAACATGAGAGTAAATGAATATTGATAGTAGAAGATTTAAATCAACCAAATGAAACAGTCTTCCTTGACTCACTCAATATTGAAAATGCATTGGCAAGATGATTTTTTTTCTTTTGACCCTACTAGCATTTATTTTTTTTCCAAATTATTAATAACAACTCTTTATGTGATTAGTTAAATTTGAGTGGGTACTGAAAGAGAGAGGCAAAACCAAATGTAAACAGCAACTCAAGTTAAGAGAATTTTTCAATGTGACATTTTATCAAACACATGACATTCAAGGTCTTTTACCTTACTTACTTTAGCTTGATGAACTTCCCACCCCAAAATTTTAGGGTTTAACAAGTAAAATTGAAATTGAGAAAACAACTCATTGCATTTGAAATATTTGGCGTACAAATAAAATTGTATAAGGGACCGATAATTTAAGAGCATGAAAGTGAAGAAAAGCAAAGCTAAAGTTAGAAAATTAAACATGAAAATCGTAGAGCTAAATGAACAATCTTATCTATTGTGAATAATAGCAAGAGCAAGAAGATGAAATGTACCTCCGTAAAGGTAGAACAGAAACATGAAATGCATTAGAAGAAGAAGAAGCCACCAAAAAGAAACATTTTCAAAAGCATAGAAAGTGAGAAGAACAGAGAAAAGAAGATACCGAAATGAAGGGAAAAAAAACCTCAAAAAAATTTGTATCGTTCCAATTTTATCGGATGTCCCCGAAGGGACAAGGCTTGGTGTGATGTATCTTTATATAAACTCTATAATATCAACGAATATAGTCGGTGTGGTACTTGATTAGGTCACAAACAAAAAACACTTCTCTGTTCCTCTATTCAGCCACAACGCGAAAGCGAGCGAGCAACATAGATGCAGTTTTTTCATCAGCTCTTGTTTCAAAATGAATGTTCTTCCCACACGAAGTATGCAGAGTACAACAAATCTTTTCTTTTCTTTTTTACATTTTTTATTTTATTATCTTTTATCTTTTAAACATTTTCAATAATTATTATTATATTTTTATGAGTTAAATAATTTCTATAAAATTTTAATGTTTTATTTTTAACTTTTATAAAAAAACAATCTTCTATTTTCAATACCTACAAATTTTTTATCTTCATTTTTCTGTTTTTATTTTTAAATCAATTTATTGTATATCCTTTTAATTTTTTTAATTATATTTTGCATTAAAGTTTAGATATTACAAGAATCTCTTTCATAAAAATATAAATATCTTTAATAAGAGATGAATTAAATATGATTTTTTAAATATTAGCGTTTAAATTTTCTTATTAAGATTCATTTAAACTTTCTTATTAAGATTCATTACTTGTTAAAATATTCTAAGTGTTTGTAAATGAAATGTTTATAATGTCTTAAACAAAATAATATTTAAAAATTTCAAAGCATAATTTTTTTATATTTATATTAAAGGTTATTGATTTTTATATTCAACAAATTTTAATTGATTAGGGTATATTGAGTCGATTTGATTCAATTTTTTGAAAAAACATTATAATCAATTAAAAATATATGAATTTATTTGATTCCGTTATAGCAATAGTTTTGAGTAAAATCCTAATAAAACCAAATTTACGAAGAATATTTTTATATAAATCATATACGTGACAAATATTAATTATTAATTAATAAGTTAAAAAATTATCTTTTATTAATCTTGATACAACATCATTTAGGTATAAAGGTAATGTTTAGATTTTTCCTAATGAATTCAACTCTATCTTCAGTTAGTGGTTAAGTGAATATGTCAGCCCATTGGTGTTCAATGTCTACAAATTGGATATTTAGTATTCTTTTTTGAACAAAAATCCTAATGATATGATGTTTGATTCTTATGTGTTTGCCTTTAGAATGTAGTATTGGATTATTGGTAAGACAAATGGTAGAAGTATTGTCACAAAAGATGGTAATGTTACTCTTAAGAATCTTATAATCATATAGTTGATGTTTCATCCATAGCAATTGAGAACTGCAATATGCTAATAAAATATACTCAACATTTGTTGTTGACATGGCAATTTTACTTTGTCTCTTACTTGACCATGAGATTAAATTTTCACCAAGAAATGTGCAATTTTCACTTACATTTTTCTCTCAAGTTTGTTTTCATCATAATCAGCATCACAATAGCCACTTAATTTGTTCTTAGTAGATTTCTTTTAGAAATAGCTAAGGTTGGTAGTACCTTTTAAGTATCTAAGGATACTCTTAACAACAGTTAAATGAGACTATGTTGGATAAGCCTGAAATCTTGCACACACAAACACTAAACACAATATCAGGTCTAGAGACAGTAAAGTAAAGAAGTGATCCAATCATTCCTCTATATGTTTTCTGGTCAATGTTCTGGCCTGATTCATCCTTTTCAAGTGAATAGGTAGGGTGCATTGGTGTAGCCATATGTTTACAATCATTCATTTTCATCTCCTTGATAAGCTCTTTTGTATATTTGGTTTGATAAATGTATGTGCCTTTTTTATTTTACTGAATTTGTATCCCTAAGAAGAATTTAAGTTCTCCCATCATACTCATTTGAAATTCAAACTGCATCAACTTAACAAATTCTTGACAAAGAGTGTCATTAGTATATCCAAAAATAATGTCATCAACATATATTTGAATGATAAGAATGTCATCTCCTATTGATTATCTAAATAGGGTGTTGTCTACTTGTCCTATTTCAAAAACAAAAAATTAAGCAAGAAGTTACTTAGTCTATCATTTCATGTCCTAGGTGTTTATTTTAGACCATACAATGATTTCCTAAGTTTAAATACATGGTCTGGAAATTCAAAATGTTCAAAACCTAAGGGCTACTTAACATAGACTTATTCACTTATATACCCATTACGAAATGCACTTTTAACATTCATTTGAAATAATGTAATATTATTATATGCAGCAAAAAAGAGTAGGATTTGAATAGTACTAACCTGGACACTAGAGCAAATTTTTTAGTGTAATCAATGTTTCCATGATGACTATACCCTTGTGTAACAAATGTAATTGTTCAATATTCGTTGGTGTTTTAAATAAATAAAACTAGAGAAATCAAACAAAACAAACACTAGTGGTCTAGTAGTAGATATCTGCATATTAATGTAGAGACTTGGGTTCGATTCCTAACAACAAAGCAATGATGAATTCACTTGTGATGGTGTGTCCATCACTACCCGAACTATGAGATGAAAATAAGCATATTTGAGTTCCTTTTAGACTTTCAATCTATGGGAGGCTTGTCAAATATTGTTGAAAACGAATTGTTCAAGGCAACTGAAGTTTTTATCATAACTAGAAAAATTATTGACCATATATTACATAATTTATGGTCGAACTCTAACATATCAAGCTTTGTTTCTCTCGTGCATCAAAGAGTTTTAAAAAAATTTGTCTTAATAACATCTCGTGGTTACATCTTCCACTTATGTGTTGTAAAAAATAAGATTTTTTGAAATAATCAAATAGTAAGTTTGAGACAAAATTCCTCCTTAAAGTAGAATTCTTGTGAACTAGTAGCGACAAAAATAGTTCAAGGCGAGAGTAAATAAGTTAAAAAAGTATCACACTTATTCACACATATCCTCTGAGAAACCATATAGATTGTATACACATTAGGTATTTTAATTAATTCAATGTAGGTCGTAAACATCATCTCCTAAAAAAGTTAAAATTTATAATGATACTTGCAGGAAAAAATTGTTACAAAACACCAAAATATCAACAAACGCAATCATTCATATTCGTTGGTATTTTAAATAAATAACACTAGAGAAATATAATAAACCAAACATTAGTGGTATAGTGGAAGATAACTGCATATTAATGTAGAGACTTTGGTTCCATTCCTAACAAATGTACAATTACAAAGCACTGATGAATTCGCTTGCGATGGTGTATCCTTCACTACCCGAACTATGAGATGAAAATAAGCATATTTGAGCTCCTTTTAGACTTTCAATTTATGGGAGGCTAGTCAAATATTGTTGAGAACGAATTGTTCAAGATAACTGAAGTTTTTATCATAACTAGAAAAGTCATTGACCATATATTACATAATTTATGGTCGAACTCTAATATATCAACCTTTGTTTCCCTCGTGCATCAAAGAGTTTAAAAAAATCTATTTTAATAACATCTCGTGATTACATCTTCTACTTGTGTGTTGTAAAAAATAAGTTTTTTTGAAATAATCAAATAGTAAGTTTGAGACAAAATTCAACCTTAAAGTAGAAATCTTGTGAACTAGTTGTGACAAAAATAGTTCAAGGCGAGAGTAAATAAGTTAAAAAAATATCACACTTATTCACACACATCCTCTGAGACACCATATAGATTGTATACACATTAGGTATTTTAATTAATTCAATGTAGGTCGTAAACATCATTTCCTAAAAAAGTTAAAATTTATAGAGATACTTGCAGGAAACAATTGTTGCAAAACACCAAAATATCAATAATCGCAATCATTCATATTCGTTGGTATTTTAAATAAATAACACTAGAGAAATCTAATAAACCAAACACTAGTAGTCTAGTGGAAGATAACTGCATATTAATGTAGAGACCCAAGTTCGATTCCTAACTAGTGTACAATTACAAAGCAATGATGAATTCGCTTGTGATGGTGGTTTATCACTACACGAACTATGGGATGAAAATAACCGTATTTGAACTCCTTTTAGACTTTCAATTTTACAAACCACTTAAAAAATTAATATCAGTTAAATATATAAAATTGGAGGAAGAATGTTGCATATTTTGGGGGAATAACACTAACAATCAGAATACAACAAAACACCAATCTAGATTGATTTATTGTATTTTCAAAATAAATCTTCATTTAAAGTAGAACAAGTAAGAAGTACATCCAAATTGTGAAGCAAAAATTATCTTCAAGTGAAAGGAAAATTTTTAAAGAGTGGTATTAATTGTTTAATAAAGGAAATTAAGAGGTCAACGCAAATAGATAATCCAATATAGCATACGAACTTTCCAACCGACTAGACATTAACCAGTTACAAGGGGATATGTATATTACCTACTTTAACACCATAAATTTGATAATAAACTATTTTATTAATTAAATAGGATTTTAAATAATTAATTTGACGTTAAAATTATTTTAGAATATATGTTGATAAATTTTGGGAGTAATTTTTGTTATAAGGATGCTTTCTATGATAAGCTGGTTTGATAGATATTATATTTAATGAGCAATATAAATAATAAATATTTTATTTTATTATTTTTTATATTTTTATAAAAATAATAGTATTTTAGTGTAATATTTTAAAGAACAAGATTTTATATGATTTTAAGTGTATATGTGAGTTGGTAATTAATATGATATTTTCTTATTTGTTTGACTAATGTTAAGTGTGTACATATTTATATTTTAATCATTTTTAAGTATCTCTTATTTTAATTAATTCTAAATATATCTTATTTTAATTATTTATTCTATAAATAATTATCTTGAGATCGTA
>JBBPBR010000006.1:17260180-17275555 GCA_037974775.1 Cicer pinnatifidum
TATATATATATATATATATATATATATATATATATATATATATATATATATATATATATTTATCATGATTTAGTAATTAACATAAAATATTATTGTTATATTAATTTATTTATTTTATAATTTTGACTATTTTTTAATATGATGGTATTATTATAATGTGAATATTTTGAGAAATAAGTATAATTGTAGGGATTATTTTGAATATGAAAGTTTCAATCATTAGTAATATGTTTTTTTATATATTGATTATTTTAATTACTCTAATTTATAAAATATTTGTAATGTTTGGAAAACTAAATGGTGTTTGGAGGAATATTAAAAAGGAGATTAAACAATTATTACTTTTATTTTAACAAAATAAAAGTAATAATAGTAAAACATAAATAAAGAGACCAATGGGTTTGACTCTATGAACCCTAATTGTTAATAAAATAAAACAAAGAAGAGAGAAGGGAGTTGGACGGACAGCCGTAGAACCAAAGAGTAAACACAACAACAACCTATCGTTTGACACTGGTAATCGATAACTGTTGTGTAAAAGTTTCTCCGTTTTCATCCAAATTTGAAATTCGTTATTTTGCACCGTTCTCCTTCACCGTAAATCCGAATTGAGTGAAACCAACGCCAAAACGACCGTGTGAAAAGTGGCTATATTATCCACTGATTGGGTTTCTGATTTATGGTAATTTTCCTTGACCGAATTTCGAATTTATTTTTAGAGTATCTTCTCATAATTTATTTTTAACGTTTACCCATAAACTGTCGAGTTAGATCGATTGAAGGACAAAGAGTCAATGAACAAATGTTGTTTTTTCGTGGAATCATATTCGTTTGTGAAAGCATCAATGTAAGGTAAGGAGTGCGAGAGCGTTTGAATTCATGAGTATAATATAATTTGTGATGAACGGGAAAACCGTATTTCCCAACAATTCATTCGGGGGTCGCTACGTACGGCAGTAGCCCTTTGAGTGATAAATTGATTAATGTAAAAATATAGGGGATTGTGAGATTAAAATATGGAATAAAAATATTTATAAGGTGTTGATTGATTTAACTTCGTTAAATGTGTGGTATTTAATATTATTGTGATATTTGATTTATTTTTATTAAATGTGAGATATTTGATATTATTGTGATATTGGATGTCGAATGAATTTTATGTATATGTTTGATTAGACATGTTTATGTGATGTGATAATATAAAGTGAATTCATTTTGATAAGTTTATGTGATTGTGATGATGTATAATTAATAATAATGATGTTATAAATTTGTGATAAGCCTATGTGGTGATGTATGGTTGATGATAGTGATGTTATAAATTTGTGACGAGTTTATGTGATGAGATATGATTAATGACAGTGATGTTGTGAATTTGTGATGTAAATATTGAAGTAACACCATAGTTGGTGAAATAATTGTGATTCAAATTTGTGTTTGAGATTACGGTCTAAATGGATTATTATAGGCCAACGAGGGGAGAAAATAAATATTGAGAATTTGCGAAGTGAAGATTATTTTGTCATCATATAGGTAGGGCCTGACAAGCCTAGTGATTCTGGGGAAGTACAACTGAATGAGTCTGATCGTGGCGGTCTGCTGTCGAGTCTTAAGGCAAGATTGTTAGACCTTGGAGGTATTCGGGTGGGGAATTCCTTGGTGACTTGGAGGTAGCACTCCAAATGTCGGAAGCTACCACGCAACACATGTTTACCTCGACTGTCACGTATATGTGTCTCAGGTGGTCAGTCAAATATTATTGAGGACAAATTGTTCAAGATAACACATGTTTTAATCCTAACTAGAAAAATCATTAGCCAAACATTACATAATTTATGGTTGAACTATGATATATCAAGGTTCGTTTCCCTTCTCCATCAAAGAGTTAAAAAAAAAAAAGACACTTTATCTTAATTTCTATTTTTAAATTTTCGTGATAACATCTTCCACTTATGTGTTTTCAAAAATGAGTTTTTTTTGAAATAATAAAATAGTAAGTTTAAGACAAAATTCCTTCTTAAAGTAGAATTCTTGTGAACTAGTTGCAACAAAAATAGTTCAAGGCGATAGTAAATAAGTTAAAAAAGTATCACACTTATTCACACACATCCTCCAAGACACCATATAGATTGTATACACATTATGTATTTTAATTAATTCAATGGAGGTCATAAACATCATTTCCTAAAAAGTAAAAATTTATAGAGATACTTATAGAAAACAAATGTTGCAAAACACGTAAATATCAACAAACGTAATCGTTTAGTATTTGTTCAAATTTTAAATAAATAAAACTAGAGAAATATAAAAATAAAAAAACAAAGCTAAATTACAATCGTGGTCCCTTAAATTAATTTCAGGTAACGTTTTAGTCATTTATCTTTTTTTTTCCGAGTTGGTCCTTTATTTTAATTTTTAGTGACAATTTGATATTTTATGTTTTAAAATTTTGACAATGTTGTCCTTTTTTTTACGAAAATTCAAAAAAATCATCAAATTTTTCAAACAAAACCCGTAAAATTCATTATCATCTTCAATAAAATACAAATTTAATCAAATTCATATCTTAAATCTTGAAATAAACTCATATTTTCATTCTTTATATGATGTTGATGGAGATGAAAATATGAGTGTATTTGAATATTTTAATTATGAATTTGATAAAATTTGTATTATATTGCAGATGACTATTAATTTTATGGGTTTTGCTTGAAACTTTTGATGATTTTTTTGAATATTTGTATAAAAAAGGATAACATTGTTGAAATTTTAAAACATAAAATATCAAATTGTCACTTAAAATTAAAATAAAGGACCAACTCGGAAAAAAAAAAGATAAAAGACTAAAACGTTACCTGAAATTAAGTTAAGGGACCACAGATGTGATTTAACCAAAAAAACAATTACTAGTGTTCTAGTGAGAGATAACTACATATTAATGTAGATATCCGAGTTTGATTCATACTTAGAGTACAATTACAAAGCAATGAGGAAAATAACTCAAACAATAGGAATACAACTAGACACCAATCTATATTGATTTTTTCTATTTTCATAATAAATCTTTATTTAAAATAGAACAAGTAAGAAGTACATCCAAATTGTGAAGCAAAAATTATCTTCAAGTTAAATAAAAATTTTAAAGAGTGGTATTAGTTACTTAAAAAAAGAAATTAAGAGGTCAACGAAAATAGGAAATTCAATATAGTTTATGAACTTTCCTATCAAATAGACATTAATCAGTTACAAAGTGATATGTCTATTACCGACAACACCCTTTTCAATGAAAAGCAAATGAAAAATCGTAGGAGTAAAGAAATTTAAATATTAACGATTTTTTTTTTTTGTATTATTTGTAATTCTTTTAATGCTTTTTTAGTTGTTGTAAATATACACGTCACAATATATGGGAGGTCAGTCAAATAATGTTGAGGACATTTTGTTCAAGATAACTCAACTTTTAATCCTAATTAGAAAATTTATTGGTCATACATTACATAATTTATGGTCGAACTTCGATATATCAAGGTTCGTTTCCCTCGTGCATCAAAGAGTTTAAAAAAAAGAAACTTTATCTTAATTTCTTCTCTTAAATTTTCGTGATAAGATCTTCCACTTATGTGTTGTAAAAAATGAGTTTTTTGTAATAATCAAATAGTAAGTTTAAGACAAATTTCCTCATTAAAGTAGAGTTCTTGTGAGCTAGTTGTGACAAAAATAGTTCAAGGCGAGAGTAAGTAAGTTAAAAAAGTATCACACTTATTGACACACATCCTCCAAGACACCATTAAAGTTTATATACATATTATGTATTTTAATTCACTCAATGTTGGTGGTAAACATCGTTTCCTAAAAAATGAAAGATTTATAGAGATACTAGCAAACAAATGTAGCAAAATACCAAAATATCAACAAACATAATCGTTCAGTATTCGTTGGTATTTTAAATAAATAAAACTAGAGAAATCAAATAAAACAAATACTAGTGGTCTAGTGGTAGATAACTGCATATTAATATAAAGACTCGAGTTAGATTTCTAATTATTTAATAAAGGAAATTAAGAGGTCAACACAAATAAGAAATTCAATAAAGATTGTGAACTTTTCAATCGACTAGAAATTATTTGGGTTGTGGTTTTATTATGGGCCAAAGAACAATAAAGCTAGGAGGTAGTATAAGGTGTTACCCAATACTCGTTGTTTCATCCAACTTAATAAAAAAAAAAGCTTTTTGAAAAACTTTTTTTTTTCTTTTTATTGTCTCATAAAAATTCTCCTCGCAATTAATATCACTTAATTTTATTAAATTATTCCTTTGACCAAAACTTTATTTTCTTTTAATAGTAACTCAAATCGTAGAAAAAATGTTATTAGATTATAATATTAATTAATTAAAAACAAAAATCTTGACTTTAAAGTTATTTCTTTTCTATTCTTTTCTCACTTTAATTGTATTCTGTAACACCCCAATTTCTCAATATCTTATTTTAAATAGTATAATGATACAATACTATTTTTTTATATGAGTGTTAATATGTGTTCTAATTTCTTTAGGTGTGTTTGTGTGTTTGCTTTAATAATTGATTTAAATTATTAATATTAACCATATTTAACTTACAAAAAAAAAAATAAAATAAAATAAATAGATATATTTATAGATATAAATAAAATAATACCAAGAGTTAGCTCTAATAGAATGGAATAATAATAATAATTGTTATCATAATGATAACAACCTAGGCTATTATGTAGTGTATATATATATATATATATATATAGCCATCCAACCCAGCCGAATTCCAATCACCGAATCTCGCATACGGGAGCCGCATTCCAGCTTTCAGCAAATTAGGATTTGCAATTCCAAATTCAATCACAGCTTTCACCAAATTAGGATTTGCAATTCCAATTTCAATCACAAATCCAAATCCAATTTCCAATTCCAATTACAATTTCATATTCCAATTTCAAGCTCTAATAATGATACATATTTTGTTAGTACAACAGGATAAGTAATATATATATATATATATATATATATATATATATATATATATATATATATATATAGATGAAAGTTAAGAAATTAAAAACTATAAACCCAAAATAAATTTGTATAGCCATGATTTGAGTCTTTACTTTGGAATTTTAGAAGCCTTGCCTTTGTTTCTGTCAACAAACGCATTATGCTATATAAGAATTGTTGTTATACAAACTTTCAGAAAATAAGTTAGTAGCTAAGCCATTAGGTGCAATTGATTTCTAAAGAGAATTGTTGGAGGATAAGTCACCAAAGTAAGTAATTAGTGTTGATTAGGCAGCATACGATTCATACAAATTGTCGTGAAATCAAAATAAGGCAGAGAGGCAAATTGATTCTTTCACCTAAATGGGTTAATCTATTTGATTATGTTATAAAATTAAGTATAGTCAATAATAAGTAATAATTAATTATTATTATTTACGTCCATGTGATATATATTTAAATATATTTATAAATCAAAACTATATATATATATATATATATATATATATTATATAGACATAATATTAAGTTTTTTCTATCATACTTTGTTAAATAAAATTTGATTACGGTAATATGTGTGTTTAACGGTATTAAATATATTTTTGAATTATATTACAATGCATTAATGTATTATTAGATAAACTATCAATGTACTATTAATAAATTAATTAATTACCTATTGGAGTAAGTAACTAATTTGTAATTGGTTGTTGCGTTGATTTAATCTCGCTTGTGGACTGTTAGAGACGGTGGTTGGCAAAGACGTGACACATTAAATCAGCGGATCGACTTCGTCGGGAAAATCTTCAGCTAAGGTAAGGGGTGAGATGAGGTTTGATTTTATGATTATAAAATAACGTGAGATGAACGGAAATATTGAAATTCCCAGATGTTCATTCGGGGCTTACTAGGTACGGTTGAATAATAATAATTAATTAATAAAATGTGAATGGTAATAGTAAGGATTAAAATATAATTTAGCAACCAATAGAATTTCCGTGAAATTATTTATATCAAGATTGTATGCTGTCTGATTTTATGAATATTATGTTGATTGTTACTATGTGAATGATAGGTACTGGAGTATTCTTGCTACTTGAATGAAATTGTGATATCACTTGAATATGCCACTGTTTGACCTTTTATTTGTGATTGATATTGTGAGTAGTGCAAACCAGAATATTGGATTTAATTGTGATTGACTGATATATATACATAATGATGAATGTTGTGAAGTCAAACTGAAATTTGTTGAGTTGTGATTTTGGAGTTAGAACTATTTTGTCATCATATAGAGAGGATTTGACAAACCTAGTGATTCAGGGAAGTACAACTGAATGAGCCTGATCGTGGAGGGATACAGTCGAACTGTAAGGTAAGACTGATAGACCTTGGGGGTACCTCTAGTGGGGAATTCATAAGTGGATTAGTGGGTTATTCCCTAAGGTCGGGAGCTACCGTGGAACACAAGAGTACCCGGACTGTCGCGTATATGTGTCTCGGGTTTAGTTAAGGGGATCTATGAGGACTTGGCCATTCATAAATTGTTCGTCCACTCTTGTAGTGGCATAGTATCAGGCCTTCTAACCAAGTACTTTAGAGTAGAATGGTACCAAATGATGAAGTGTAGAGTATAGGACATGCATAACATTTCATCCTTGTGATTATCTTATTATGAATGAATTTGATAAATCGTTGATATTATACACTTGACTGTTTGTGAGGTTATGATAATTTGATTACTTGTGTGTTCTCCTCGTGTATTTTATACTGTTATATAATTTCCATACTCACCCCCTCGTTGTTTATGTTTGGCGTTTGCGATGGACATAGACGAGTTGTCAGTTGTAGGGGATGACTAGTACCATCGGAGAGGCGGAAGCCATCATGTCTTGGAGACCTTTATTATTATGCTTTGTGTTGATGTTATTTTGAGCATTTTTATTTTGGGAATTCCCGCTCTGATAGTGACATCGGGTTGGGACCACATTTGCACTTAATTTAACACATAAGTATGTGTACATCTAAAAAGAGTTTGTTGTCGGATATTGTGATTTCAAGTTGTTAAGTTTGATGGAAACATTGAATTTATTCGACGTGTTCGTGATTATGTGATACTTTTTACCTAAAAAAAAATGTTTGAAAGTTTATATTTATTTATTTGTTTGAAATAATTTCATTGTTTAGAAAATAAGAAAAAAAAATTTGGGGTTTAGGGTGTCACATTAGTGGTATCAGAGCCAGGTCTGTCCTATCAGACCGTAAAGGTGTTATGTGTTTGCTATGTTTCTTTGTGTACTCTGTTATGTGTTTTGTGGTTATGGTCATTGTTGTGTTAGTGTTGTAGAACTAAGTTAGTTTTTCACTTTCCTGAGTGTCTCGCTATATTCGATTGGCTTATCTAATTGATGTAGGTAGTGATGGCTAGTGGAAGGAATGATGTTGTGATTGCTGAGGCTCTAGAGTCCATGGCAGGAGTTACAGTGCAGGCTCTCCAAGCTTTGGCTGAATCTCAAGCTACTGCATAAGCCTCTGCGCAAGCTGCTACTCAAGCTGCACAGATTGCTGCTCAAGCTGTTGCTCGAGCTACTAGCTACAATGGTGGCCAAGGAAATGTGCAAATAAATGAATTCATGGTGATGGATCGATTCCACAAGGCTAACCCTCCATCGTTCGAAGGTCACTATAATCCTGATGGGGCTCAAAAGTGGTTGCAAGAAGTTGAGAAAATTTTTAGAGGAGTGGCATGTCCCGAAGGTCAGAAAGTGCATCTTGGTACCTTTATGTTGACGGAGGAAGTTGAACATTGGTGGGATAATGCACGCCAACATTTAGATAATGCAGGGATTGCAATTACTTGGGATATATTCAAGACCATGTTTCTAATTAAGTATTTCCCTCAAGATATCCGTAATAGAAAGGAGATGGAATTTGTTAAATTGGAACAGGGGAATATGTCGGTAGCGGAGTATGCTGCTAAGTTCGAGGAATTATCCAGGTACTATCCACTCTATGTTGGAGAGGCAGGAGAAAAGTCTAAGTGCATCAAGTTTGAAATGGGAGTCAGACCAGAGATCAAGAAATAGGTTGGAATGCAAGAGATCTGTCACTTTCCTACCCTAGTGAATAAGAGTAGGATTTATGATGAGGATAGTCGTGCTGAAAAGGCACATTACCGAAATACTAGTACCATGAAGGACAAGAGACCTATGCAGCATAATAGAGGAAAACCTTACCCTTTTCCTCCTAGTCAATCTGGAAGTCGTCAGAATTATCAACAATACAGTTTTTCAGCTGGAAAATGAGCCAGTAGTGGTAACGGAAAAGGAAATGGAAACAGTCATAGTGATGGTAGTGGTAGAGGAAACCCAATGGACGATGAGTTAGTAACGGAAATAGTAACAACAGGAGTCAAGTCTCGAGCAACAACAATGGTAATAATGGTGATCCAACTACTCCTATCCGATGTCACTGGTGTGGTAAACAGGGTCACAGGGCATATGAATGTAGAGATGCTGGAATTACTTGTTTTAATTGTCAACAACAAGGCCACATTAGCACCACATGCCCCTACCCAAGGAAGACTCCACAACCTAGAAACCATAGTTCCCAAGCAAGCCGACCTAAATCCAATGGAAAAGTCTTTGCCCTCAGTGGTGTATGGGTGTCTGAGAAAGACAACTTGATCCAAGGTAGATGTCTCATAAGTGATACTCCTTTATTTGTGCTATTTGATTGTGGTGCCACTCATTCCTTTGTGTCTCTTGACTGTGTTAGACGTTTAGGACTACCTATATCTCGTTTACATTATGATTTGATTGTGAATACCCCAACTAGTGATTCTATTGATACCTCCAGTGTTTGTCTTGACATTTCCATCCATGTGTGTGGAAGGGACTTTCGAGTTGACTTAGTGTGTCTACCTTTGTGTCTAGTTGATGTGATTCTTGGTATGGATTGGCTATCTGCCAACCATGTCCACGTAGATTTTTGTTTGTAAAACCATTGAATTCATGGAGTCAGAAGAGAGGGATAAGCCTAGCAATATATCCACCAACCAAGTGAAGGCACTCTTGAAGGAAGATGCCCAATTATACATGATCCTTGCCTCATTGGAATTTGAAGAAAAAGTGGTAATACGATATATTCCTATTGTGTGTGAATTCCCTGAAGTATTCCCTGAAGATGTCACTAGTTTACCACCAGAGCGTGAGATTAAATTTAGCATTGACCTTGTACCAGGTGCTAGACCCATATCCATGGCACCGTATAGGATGTCTCCCTTAGAATTGTCTGAGCTTAAGAAGCAATTGGAAGAGCTTTTAGATAAACAATTTATAAGACCTAGTATTTCACCAAGGGGTGCACCTGTATTGTTGGTTAAGAAGAAGGATGGCTCTATGAGGTTGTGTGTGGATTATCGCCAACTTAATAAAGTGACAATCAATAATAAGTATTCGCTACCCATGATAGATGACCTTATGGACCAATTGAGAGGATCTTGTATGTTTAGTAAGATCGACTTGAGATCAGGTTATCATCAGATCCGAGTGAAGTCTTCTGATATCCCTAAAACCGCCTTTAGAACCCGTTATGGCCATTATGAGTATTTGGTTATGCCTTTTGGTGTGACTAATGAACCAACAGTGTTTATGGATTACATGAATCGGATCTTTAATCCTTACCTAGACTCATTTGTGGTTGTGTTTATAGATGACATCTTAGTGTACTCTAAGACTAAGGAAGAGCATGGTGAACATTTAAGGATAGTTTTGCAAACCCTTAAGGAGAAACAATTATTTGCCAAGTTGTCTAAGTGTGAATTTTGGTTAGAAGAAGTAAGTTTCCCAGGACATGTAATCTCAAGAGGTGGAATAGCTGTTGATCCTGCCGAGGCGGAGAGTGTATTAGAATTGAAAACACCTAAGTCAGTAACTGAGATTAGAAGTTTCCTAGGATTGGCAGGTTATTACCGTTGGTTTATAGAAGGATTCTCCAAGTTGGCCTTACCTTTAACTAAGTTGACCCGAAAAGGGGAATTGTTTGTGTGGGATACTCATTGTGAGAATAGTTTCCAAGAGCTTAAGAAATGATTGACCTCTGCACCGATCTTAGTACTACCTAACCTAAATGAACCCTTTGTAGTATATTGTGATGCGTGTGGTTCCGGATTAGGTGGAGTACTTATGCAGGATGGGAAGGTGGTAGCATATGCTTCTAGGCAACTGAAGATTCATGAGAGGAACTACCCTACCCATGACCTAGAACTAGCAGCGGTTGTCTTTGTACTTAAGATGTGGAGACATTATTTATATGGATCTAGATTTGAGGTTTTTAGTGACCATAAGAGCCTTAAGTATCTTTTTGATCAGAAGGAGTTGAACATGAGACAACGTAGGTGGATGGAATTTCTTAAAGATTTTGATTTTGAGCTTAACTATCACCCTGGAAAGGCCAATGTAGTGGTTGATGCCTTGAGTAGGAAGACTTTGAGTGTGTCCGCCTTAATGTTAAGCATAGTGAATTGTTGGAACAATTTAGAGACCTTAGTTTAGTTTGTGAAGTAACACTAGAAAGTATTAAATTGGGAATGTTGAAGGTAACTAGTGGACTATTGGAAGAGATTGAAAAGAATCAGAAGTTAGATTTATACCTTTTAGATAAGTTACAGTCGATTGACCAAGGGAGAGAACCCGACTTTAAAATAGGTGTGGATGGAATTCTGAGATTTAAGGAGAGAATTTGTGTTCCCGATGTAGAGGAGTTAAGAAAGATGATCTTAGAGGAAGGACATAAGAGTTCTCTAAGTATTCACCCTAGAGCTACAAAGATGTATAAGGACCTCAAGGAGATATTTTGGTGGCCTAAAATGAAAAAAGATGTTGCTGAGTTTGTGTATGCTTGTTTGATCTGTCAAAAATTTATGGTAGAACACCAAAAACCTTCAGGTTTGATGCAACCTTTGAGTATTCCTGAATGGAAGTGGGATAGCATCTCTATGGACTTTGTTGTAGGCTTACCTTGAACTCCAAAAAGGTACGATAGTATTTGGGTTATTGTGGATAGACTAACTAAATCTGCTCACTTTATTCCGATAAATGTAACTTATTCTATGGAAAGGTTAACTGAAATATACATACAGGAAATTGTGAAGTTGCATGGAATCCCATCAAGTATAGTCTCAGACAGAGACCCTAGGTTTACCTCTAAGTTTTAGCAAGGTTTACAAAGCGCTTTAGGTATGAACCTTAGGATGAGTTCAGCCTACCACCCACAAACAGATGGTCAGACTGAGCGAACCAATCAATCCCTAGAAGACTTGTTGAGAGCTTGTGTGTTGGAACAAAATGGAAGTTGGGATAACTTTTTTCCACTTATAGAGTTTACCTATAACAATAGTTTCCACTCCAGCATTGGAATGGCCCCTTTTGAGGCGTTGTATGGGAGAAGATGTAGGACCCCTCTATGTTGGTTTGAGACGAGTGATAACCTTGTGTTAGGACCTGAGATTGTTCAACAAACTACTGATAAAGTAAAAATGATTCAGGAAAAGATGAGAGCATCTCAAAGTAGGCAAAAGAGTTACCATGATAAAAAAAAAAAAAGAAAAACCTCGAATTTCAAGAAGGTAATCATGTATTTCTGAGAGTTACTCCAACAACTGGGGTTGGTCGGGCATTAAAAATGCGAAAGCTTACACCTCGGTTTATAGGACCTTACCAAATTCTCAAACGTGTCGGTAACGTAGCATATCAAACCGCGTTGCCCCCGTCTCTTTCTAATCTTCATAATGTCTTTCATGTGTCTCAACTTCGCAAGTACATTTTCGATCCCTCACACATGATTGAGTCAGACAAGGTCCAAATAAAAGAGAGTCTAACTTTTGAAACCTTACCGGTACGGATTGAGGACCAAAAAAGCAAAGAATTAAAGGGTAAGACAATTTCATTGGTTAAGGTTGTCTGGGGAGGAGCTACTGATGAAAGTGCTACGTGGGAGGTCGAAAGCCAGATGCGCGATTCTTATCCAGAACTGTTTCCGTCAGGTAAATTTCGAGGACGAAATTTTCTTCAACAGGGGGAGAAATGTAACATCCCAATTTCTCATTATCTTATTTTAAATAGTATAATGACACGATACTATTTTTTTATATGAGTGTTAATATGTGTTCTGATTTCTTTAGGTGTGCCTGTGTGTTTGCTTTAGTAATTGATTTAAATTATTAATATTAACCATATTTAACTTACAAAAAAATAAATAAAATAAATAGATATGTATATAGATATAAATAAAATAATACTAGGAGTTAGCTCTAATAAAATAGAATAATAATAATAAAAATAATAATAATAATTGTTATTATAATGATAACCTAGGCTATTATGTAGTGTATATATATATATATATATATATATATATATATAGCCATCCAACCCAGCCGAATTCCAATCACCGAATCTCGCATACGGGAGCCGTATTCCAGTTTTCATCAAATTAGGATTTGCAATTCCAAATTTAATCACAGCTTTCACCAAATTAGGATTTGCAATTCCAATTCCAATCACAATTCCAATTCCAATTTTAAGCTCCAATTACAATTTCCAATTCCAATTTCAACACCAAATCATATAAGGTATGTTTCACTAATTCCTTGAATTAGCTTTAATAATGATACATATTTTGTTAGTACAATAGGATAAGTAATATATATATATATATATAGATGAAAGTTAAGAAATTAAAAACCACAAACCCAAAATAAATTTGTATAGCCATGATTTGAGTCTTTACTTTGGAATTTTAGAAGCCTTGCCTTTGTTTCTGTCAACAAACGCATTATGCTATATAAGAATTGTTGTTATACAAACTTTCAGAAAATAAGTTAGTAGCTAAGCCATTAGGTGCAATTGATTTCTAAAGAGAATTGTTGGAGGATAACTCACTAAAGTAAGTAATTAGTTCCGATTAGGCACTAAAGTAAAGTAAGTAATATATTTATAAATTAAAACTATATATATAGACATAATATTAAGTTCTTTCTATCATACTTTATTAAATAAAATTTGATTATAGTAATATGTGTGTTTTACAGTATTAAATATATTTTTGAATTATATTACAATGCATTAATATATTATTAGATAAAGTATCAATGTATTATTAATAAATTAATTAATTACCTATTGGAGTAAGTAACTAATTTGTAATTGGTTGTTGCGTTGATTTATTCTCGTTCATGGACTGTTAGAGACGGTGGTTGGTAGAGACGTGACACATTAAATCAGCGGATTGACTTCGTTGGGAAAAATCTTTAGCTAAGGTAAGGGGTGATATGAGGTTCAATTTTATGAGTATAAAATAACGTGAGATGAATAGGAATATTGAAATTCCCAGATGTTCATTCGGGGATTACTACCTACGGTTGAGCCCTATTGAGTAATAATAATTAATTAATAAAATGTGAATGGTAATAGTAAAGATTAAAATATAATTTAGCAACCAATAGAATTGCCATGAAATTATTTATATCAAGATTGTATGCCGTCTGATTTTATTAATATTATGTTGATTGTTACTATATGAATGACATGTACTGGAGTATTCTTGCTACTTGAATGAAATTGTGATATCACTTGAATATGCCACTGTTTGACCTTTTATTTGTGATTGATATTGTGAGTAGTCCAAACCAGAATATTGGATTTAATTGTGATTGACTGATATATATACATAATGATGAATGTTGTGAAGTCAAACTGAAATTTGTTGAGTTGTGATTTTGGAGTTAGAACTATTTTGTCATCATATAGGGAGGGTTTGACAAACCTAGTGATTCAGGGAAGTACAACTGAATGAGCCTGATTGTGGAGGGATACAGTCGAACTGTAAGGTAAGACTGATAGACCTTGGGGGTACCTCTAGTGGGGAATTCATAAGTGGATTAGTGGGTTATTCCCTAAGGCCGGGAGCTACCCTGCAAAACAAGAGTACCCCGACCGTCGCGTATATGTGTCTCGGGTTGAGTTGAGGGAATCTATGAGGACTTGGCCATTCATGAATTGTATGTCCACTCTTGTAGTGGTATAGTATCAGGCCTCCTAACCAAGTACTTCAGAGTAGAATGGTACCAAATGATGAAAAATAGAGTATAGGACATGCAGAGCATTTCATCCTTGTGATTATCTTATTGTGAATGAATTTGATAAACCGTCTATATTATACACTTGACTGTTTGTGAGGTTGTAATAATTTGTT
This sequence comes from Cicer pinnatifidum, assembly GCA_037974775.1. NCBI lineage: Eukaryota > Viridiplantae > Streptophyta > Magnoliopsida > Fabales > Fabaceae > Cicer > Cicer pinnatifidum. The sequence goes on from JBBPBR010000006.1 coordinate 17,274,462, forward strand.
TGCTTGCGTGTTCTCCTCGTGTATTTTATACTGTTACATAATTTCGATACTCACCCCCTCGTTGTTTGTGTTTGGCGTTTGCGATGGACATAGACGAGTTGTCAGTTGTAGGGGATGACTAGTACCATCGGAGAGGCGGAAGCCATCATGTCTTGGAGACCTTTATTATTATGCATTGTGTTGATGTTATTTTGATCATTTTTATTTTGGGAATTTCCGCTCTGATAGTGTCATCGGGTTGGTACCACATTTGCACTTAATTTAACACATAAGTATGTCTACTTCTAAAAAGATTTGGTTGTCGGATATTGTGATTTGAAGTTGTTAAGTTTGATGGAAACATTGAATTTATTCGACGTGTTCGTGAGTATGTGATACTTTTTACCTAAAAAAAATGTTTGAAAGTTTATATTTATTTATTTGTTCAAAATAATTTCATTGTTTAGAAAATAAGAAAAAAAATTTTGGGGTTTAGGGTGTCACATATTCAATTTTGTTTGCATGTTTCTATGACTAAAAAAATAAGAGTAAAAGAAACGAGTAAAAACCATCTAGCTTTCTTCTAACCAATAATCTTAAAATCATGACTACGCCTTTATTCACAATTGGATTAGGATGATTTTTTTATAGTCGGTTCGAAACATAATAGTCTTGGATTTTGAAGGTCGGATCCTCAAAATAACATTTAGAGTGTGAGAAACCACATTCACTTTGTGGCTGCAAATTTGATGTAATATAAACTTCTACTTCTAATAGTAAACTTTAGTGCTATGTTGTTATTTTTAGAGTTTTCTTGATTTATTTGATGGAATTGACCTAGAAAAATAATTTTAATTTGTCAAACGTGTTTATTTGTGACAAGAATCAATTTTTGGGCAATGAAAAAAATGTTTCTTTAATGTCTAGATCATATTTTAATTGAAAAGGTATATTATTATGATTCAATTGATTAGACATGGTTTTATGATGATTTTAATGATTGAAGTTAGTTTTATAAAAAGTTTATCGGTTACAATTAAATTTTGATATGTCTTATGGTTGGGAAATCATTTTTATATTTTAATAAATGAAAAAAATATTTGTATGGATGTTTG
>JBBPBR010000006.1:17282425-17303507 GCA_037974775.1 Cicer pinnatifidum
TATTTTTCCTTTTCTATAGAGATATCTAAGCCATAACATGAAGAATATATTTATTCTAAAAAGAAAATTGTAACACATCAAATCTATTGAAAATTTAAATTAAATTAATTCCATACTATTTTCATTATATAATTCATTCTGTTCATCTATATATTTTAAAAATTAGTAAAGAATGAGATGTCCGACCTTTTATTACAAAAATATTTTTTTTGTTGGAATAGTATAAGAAAACTAAATAGGTCATCTTAATGTAACACTAAAAAAAATTTATATATGTTATAAGTATTTATTAGTAATTATCTTGATTAATCATTTAAAAACAAATTCATTTTATTTAAATAATTAAAATTATTATTTTATATAACTATTTTGGCTAGAAATTATATCATGACTAGATCTTGGATGATTATATTGTATTATGGCTTGTATTCAATTTTACTTAATTAGTTAATTTGGAAAATTATAAAATTTATTGGTTTGATTTTGTTTGTGTTAATTATCAGTTTGATGTTATCTACTGTACAAATAATTTGTCTTGCTTTATTTAATTAAATGACAAAATTATCGGTTAATTAGTTTCCAAATTAAAATTTATAGAAAAATATTTGGGTTGTTGTTTTATCTTGGGCCAAAGAGCAATAAAGCTAGGAGGTAGTATAATTGGTGTTACCCAATCCTCGTTGTTTCATCCATGTTAGTCAAAAAAAAAAAAAAAAGTTTCTTGAAAACCTTTTTTTGTCTTTTTATTGTCTCTTAAAAATTCTCCTCACAATTTGTATCACTTAATTTTATTAAATTATTCCTTTGACCAAAAATTTATTTTCTTTTAATAGTAACTAAAATCGTAGACAAAAATATTATTAGATTATAATATTAATTAACTAAAAACAAAAATTTTGACTTTCAAGTTATTTCATATCTATTCTCTTCTCACTTTAATTTTATTCAATTTTATTTGCAAGTTTCTCCTAACCATCTTGCTTTCTCCTAACCATTATTCTTAGAATCATGACTACACCGTTATTCACAATTGGATCAAGATGATTTTTTTCTAGTCGGTTCGAAACATGAGTCTTGGATTTTGAAGGTTGGTCCTCAGAACAACATTTAGAGTGTGAGAAACCACATTCGCTTTGTGGCTGCAAATTTGATGTAATATAAACTTCTACTTCTAATTGTAAACTTTATTAATATGTTGTTATTTTTAGAGTTTTCTTGATTTACTTGATGGAAGTTGTGACACCCTAAATCCCAAAATAATATATATATAATAATTTATATTATATTTCTATAAAATTTGCAGCGGATAAATTAAAATATATTTCCAGGAAAATAAAAACATTATATTTAATTTAGGATATCATGTTTCTCAAAAATAAAAATAAAAACACTTGCAGAAAGGATTAATATATAAATATGTACACACTTAACATTAGTCAAACATATAAGAAAATATCATATTAATTACCAACTCACGTATACACTTAAAATCATATAAAATCTTGTTCTTTAAAATACTATTGTTTTTAGAAAAATGTATAAAATAATAAAATAAAATATTTATTATTTATATTGCTCATTAAATATAATATCTATCAAACCAACACATCATAGAAAGCATCCTTATAACAAAAATTACTCACAAAATTTATCAACATATTATCAAATTTAGGGTGTTACAATTCTCCCCTTGTTAAAGAATTTCGTCCTCGAAATTTGCGGTGAGTGAACTAATATCTAACTTACAACCCTCAAGATTCAAACTTAGTATATAAATATATTTAAGACATTCAATCTCCAATTAACCACAACATGTAGAAAATCAACTAAAATAGCATGATAAACTAACATGACAAAATAAATCAATTAAACACAACATATATCATTCAATTATGAAATAAAATATCTATCACATTTATCATTCAATTATGAAATAAAATACCATAGAGTTACTCACTGTAATTTACCTATAAAACATAACATATAGATTTTTGTCAATATTAACGTAATTCATTTAGTTTGGTTAAATGAAACACATAATAGTACGTTGTCAATTTCAACTAATTCTTTCAAACCAAATATTACTAGTTTTACTCCTTAAAATAAAATCTAAATTCTATCACTAAACATTCAACAAATTTAATTTAGGTCTAACAAAGAGAGCAATTTTTAAATGTTCTCGACTACTCTAACTCTATACATCAATTGCCAACAATTAGAACATTTGAAACACGAACAATTTAATATTTACCTAATCATATACACATTCAAATAATTAATCTAAAAATTAGCACCAAGATTTTACGTTCATCTCATAACTCAAAGGATGATTCTAAAAATGAAACATATTTCTCAAGGAGGTCTAACTGCTCCAAATTGATCACGATTAAATTTTCTTTTGAATTAACCATCACCCATCACTTAAAAGTTACAACAAATGGAAGCAAATATAGATTTTCCAAGTAGAAGATAAGATAAATAATTATTTACTAGAAGATACAACACATTACCAAAAACCACTTTCAAGGTTACACATCATTCTAAAAATTGATTTATTGACTTAAATTATTATTAAAAAAACATCACTAACCATTTAGCACCAAAAAAAAAAAATCATTGAGAATACCAAATTTTCCTTTAAATTATTTTTCAATAATTCAAGTCTAAATAAAACAACTAAGATAAATCACGTTTCTAAATACAATACAAATAAAATAAATCACAAATATTTTTAAAATCTATAAGATTTCTAAAAATTCATTCGTACTTTAATCATCAAAAACACATTTCTAAATAGTTAATCACTGTAAAATTATTATTTTCAACTTATATTTTGAAATAAAATTTAAACTATATATATAGATAGATAGGAAATTTTACAATTAATTAACACTTCTAAAATAGTTCCAAATTATTTTCTTATTTTATCAAACTTAAAAAAAATGTATAGTTATATACATTAAAGTAGTGCACATGACACAAAAGGAAAAAATTCTATAGTTATGTGTGTTGAAGTTGAAATTTATTTTATTTTTTAGTAAAACGGTGGATTTTTTGCAAACTCTGTACCATGTGGTTACAATGACATTTCAATGATTGTACTTCTGAAAACTTAAATGATTGCCTCTTAAATTATAAATATATGAATTACTATCATTTTCTAGATACATGGTTATGGTTATTACAGTCTATGTGCTTGTTAATTGTTTTTTTTAGTCATTGTCTTTCTCTCACATTTTAAAAGAATGTAAAAATCTTTTACTCTAATTGAAATATTTATCTAAAATTACACTATAATAAATCTATCAAGTTTTGTCAAACTTAAAATCTTAAGACATATGACAATGATAATGATTTATACTAATTCATAAATCTACAAAATAGTAGCCTCCTCGCACACTAACTACTCAACATGCTCATAGATACATCCATCAGTTTCTATCAAGCCACAAAATTGGTCCAAAACATAACACATCATCAATTTTAAATATTTTGGAGTTTTGTTCTAATCTTAAAAATTGAGTTTCAAATAAAAATCGTAATTTTATAATTAATAAAAAAATTGATAAAATAAATTTTAGTTTCTATACGCATACCAATTTACATGATGCACTCTTCACATATCAATCTACATGATGTACTCAACACATACCAATCTAATACATACCATTTTGTTTTGTTAATTCATATAACAAAAAAAAATCTACTAGTAAAATACATCAATTATAGAATCCAAAATTTAGATAATTTTTCAATAAGAATTTCACTATTGAGAAGATTTTTAAAAACATTGTTTTTTCCCTTCTTTTTCCTTCTCTTTCTAAATTAGTAGACATTTTATCATTAGTAATATTGTAAATCACTAAAGAGTTCTTAAACTCTAAAACTCTAACATCGAGTCAAACTCTAATGAGTTCATAATATCATAATCAGAAAATCAATCAGAGACGACGACCGACAAAGAAACGACCCATTAGCAAATCAGATTCATTGGACGGAGTCTTCATTCGAGGTAACGGGTGAGATGACGTTTGATTTTATGAGTATAATATAACGTGAAATGAATACGAATATTAAAATTCTCAGATGTTCATTCGGGGCTTACTACGTACGGTTGATCCCTATTGAGTAATAATAATTAATTAAGAAAAGGTGAATGGTAATAGTGAGGATTAAATGATAATTTAGCAACCTATAGAATTGCCGTGAATTTATTTATATGAAGATTGCATGCTGTTTGATTTTATGAAGATTATGTTGATTGTTACTATGTGACTGATATGTACTGGGGTGTTCTTGCTACTTGAATGAAATTGTGATATCACTTGAATGATGCATATTTGTGATCCTTATTTGTGATTGATAAGACTGAATGATGCATTATGAGTAGTGTAAACCAAAATATTGGATTTTATTGTGATTGACTAATATACATATATAATGATGAATGTTGTGAAGTAAAACTGAAATTTGTTGAGTTGTGATTTTGGAGTTAGAACTATTTTGTCATCATATAGGGAGGGTTTTACAAACCTAGTGATTCAGAGAAGTACAACTGAATGAGCCTGACAGTGGAGGGCTACAGTCGAACTGTAAAGTAAGACTAATAGACCTTGGGGGTACCTCTAGTGGGAAATTCCTAAGTGGATTAGTGGGTTATTCCCTAAGGTCGGGAGCTGCAGTGCAACACAAGAGTACCGCGACCGTCGCGTATATGTGTCTCGGGTTGAGTTGAGGGGATCTATGAGGACTTGGCCATTCATAAATTGTCCGTCCATTCTTGTAGTGGAATAGTATCAGGCCTCCTAACCAAGTACTTCAGAGTAGAATGGTACCAATTGATGAAGTATAGAGTATGGAACATGCATAGTATTTCATCATTGTGATTGTGTTATTGTGAATGAATTTGATGAACCGTTGATATTATACACTTGACTGCTTTTGAGATTGTGATAATTTGATTGCTTGTGTGTTCTCCTCGTGTATTTTATACTGTTATATAATTTCGATACTCACCCCCTCGTTGTTTGTGTTTGGCGTTTGTGATGGAAGCAGACGAGTTGTAACTTGCAGGTGATGACTTGTACCATCGAAGAGGCGGAAGCCATTATGTCTTGGAGACCCTTATTATTATGCATGGTGTTGATGTTATTTTGAGCATTTTTTATTTTGGGAATTCCCGCTCTGATAGTGACATCGGGTTGGGACTACATTTGCACTTAATTTAACACATAAGTATGTGTACTTCAAAAAATATTTTGTTGACTGATATTGTGATTTCAAGTTGTTAAGTTTGCTGGAACCTTTGAATTTATATGACGTGTTTGTGATTATGTGATACTTTTTACCTTAAGAAAAAAATGTTTGAAAGTTTATATTTATTTATTTGTTTCGAAATAATTTCATTGTTTAGAAAATAAGGAAATAAAAATAATTTTTTTTGGGGTTTAGGGTGTCACATTAGTGGTATCAGAGTCGGTCTATCCAATCAGACCGTAAATGTGTTATGTGTTTGCTAGGTTTCCTTGTGTACTCTGTTATGTGTTCTATGGTTATGGTCATTGTTGTGTTAGTGTTGTAGAACTAGGTTAGTTCTCACTTCCTTAAGTGTCTCACTATATTCGATTGGCTTATCTGATTGATGTAGGTAGTGATGGATAGTGGAAGGAATGATGTTGCGATTGTTGAGGCTCTAGAGTCCATGGCAGGAGTTACAGTGCAGGCTTTCCAAGCTTTGGCTAAATCTCAAGCTACTGCACAAGCCTCTACTCAAGCTGCTACTCAAGCTGTTGTACAAGCTACTAGTTATAGTGGTGGCCAAGGAAATGTGCAAATAAATGAATTCATGGTGATGGATCGATTCCACAAGGCTAACCCTCCATCATTTGAAGGTCACTATAATCCTGACGGAACTCAAAAGTGGTTGCAAGAAGTTGAGAAAATTTTCAGAGGAGTGACATGTCCCGAAGGTCAGAAAGCGCATCTTGGTACCTTTATGTTGACGGAGGAAGCGGAACATTGGTGGGATAATGCACGCCAACATTTAGACAATGCAGGGACTGCAATTACTTGGGCTATATTAAAGAACATGTTTCCAATTAAGTATTTCTTTGAAGATATCGTAATAGAATGAAGATGGAATTTGTTAAATTGGTACAAGGAAATAAGTCGGTAGCGGAGTATGCTGCTAAGTTCGAGGAATTATCCGGGTACTATCCATTCTATGTGGGAGAGGCAGGAGAAAAGTCTAAGTGCATCAAACTTCCTCAGATTAAAGTTTTCCTTACTCCAGGTTTCCTTTATCCATACTTCTCCAATCACACTTCCTCAGATAAAACTTTTCCTTATCATCAAACCTTGGCTCATTTTCACTTTCAAGTTTCACCTCAAGCTTAAAATCATTTAATATAATTTGAGGATGAATCTGGTCTCCAATGTATCTAACAACTTGTAGCAGATAGGATGGCTTAAGGCATGAATTCATACATAAAAGGAAAAAAATTCTATATTTATGTGTGTTGAAGTTGAAATTTAATTTATTTTTTAGTAAAACGGTGGATTTTTTGCAAACTCTGTACCATGTGGTTACAATGACATTTCAATGATTGTACTTCTGAAAACTTAAATGATTGCCTCTTAAATTATAAATATATGAATTACTATCATTTTCTAGATACATGGTTATGGTTATTACAGTCTATGTGCTTGATAACTCTTCATCATATGCATAATTTTCCATTGTTTTAGTCTTATTTATCTTCAATCAGCAGTTAAATTAAGGATTTATTTGATACATTCGGTTTATTTTTGTTCTTTGAATTTATTAATATGTTATGCTTGTATTTCAGTGATTTAGTAGGAGTTTTTCGTAATTTTACATTGCGTTTTGTATTTTTTAGTGCAGTGCTGAATTTTGGTGAAAAATCAACATGATACATCTGGCGTATTTCAGCCATATCTGGAGTTCTAGATGTCCAATTAGAGTCATTCCAAGTGCTAATGAAAGCTAAGATCCATATCTACAACTTACATGAAGACACCGGGACCAAATTCAGACGCGAAAGCCAAGAAATATACAACATACTTCAGACAGCAGATGCTGCGCGCCTGGGGCGCGCCCTGCGCGCCTGGAGCGCATTTCACAGGATTCAGCTCTGCCAACGCGCGCCTGAAGCGCGCCCTGCACGCCTGGAGCGCATTTCACAGGATCCAGCTCTGCCAACGCGCGCCTGAATCGCGCCCTGCGCGTCTGGAGCGCGTGACGCGCATCAACAATCATAAAAACGCTATTTTTTACTGTTTTATGGATCTTTTTGACTCTTGGGAACTTGAGAGACTTGTGCCCTGGCATAGAAACTCAAAGACAGCCGTTTCTAACGCCATTGAAGTAGTTTTATCAAGAATCATCCATGAATCATTCTTGTAATTCTTCTTTAATCCTTATCTTTTGTATCTCTGTCATGAGTAACTAAACCCTATTTGTTAGGGATGAGTGTAACCAGATGAAACCCTTATTTTTCTGATTTGATTTCTAGTTATATGAATGAGTTAATTGAATTATTTTTTTCATGTCTGTGCTTAATGCTTTTTATTGCTTGATCAACATTAAAATGTTCTACGATTTGTATTTTGAAACGGAAGTGGACTTTAAGAATGCTTGAGATGAGAAATTCATGAATTTGTAGTCTAGGGATAGATGCAGGTCATGAAACCAATTAAATTAGTTGCAAAGCAATAATTTACAAGATAATTTCTATACAGTAATGCTTAATTCTAATCTTAAATCTACTAAGGAATTAGGGGTTACTTTGGAATTAAAGGTTCTGTCACTAAGACATTAGGGCAAGAATAATAAAGAGAATTCGGTATTAATTCAATAAAGGAATTCAGTAACTAGGATCAAATTAGACACCGAGGTTGGATTCGAGGTGAAACTCATCCCTGACATTTTTCTCATTATAAACGATCAATTCTATTATTGTTTATTACAGTTTTTAATTTTCAATATTATTTCAATCAAACTGAAAACTTTTTGTTCAATTTTAGTAATTCAATATAATTCAATAGTAAAACCCAATCCTTGAGTTCGACACTCGGTACTACCGTTTTATTATTACTTGCAACGATTCAGTAGACTTGCTGAAACGCTATCAAGTTTTTGGCGCCGTTGCCGAGGATTGCCATATCACTATTGAATTTAATTTAATTACTGCAATTGAAATTTTTTGCTCTGCAATAAAATTTTTGTTTTTTCTCTTATTTTAAAACTCTTCAGTACTCACAATTTGTCTAACCTTGTATGCGAGGCCAGTCCTCAGCTGAGCTTATCTTTGATCCAGAAATTGAAAAAACAGCGAAAGCACATAGAAAGGCAGCTCGAGAAAGGAGACAAAGGGAAAGACATTTAGTAGTGGAAGAAGAGGTTTTAGGTGATTCTGTCATATTAACTGAAATGGCCGAACCGGTTACAGTTAATAAGTTTGAAATAAGTCCTGCTCTATACCGAGAGTTGAGGGAAATTCATTTTGCCGGTAGACATAACGAAGATGCCAACAGACACCTCACAAACTTCTTTGAATTATGTGAAACAGTGAAGGTGGATGGGTTGTCTGAAGAAGGCAAGAAATTGAAGCTATTCCCATTCTCTTTGATAGATGATGCTAAAGAGTGGTTTCTTTCATTCCCTGCCGACAGCATCACCACATGGGATGATCTTGAGGATAAATTCTTGGAACAATACTTCCCCCCAGCCATGTTCATTAGAAAAAGGCAAGAAATCACCGGTTACAAACAGAAACAAGGGGAATCTCTTCGTGATACTTACAGGAGATTCAGAAACTTACTAGCCGGATGTCCTAATCATTCCTATGACGACACTGCCCAAATGCAAATATTCTGTAATGGCTTGAGGTCGAGCACTAGAATTATGTTGGATGCCACAGCTGGTGGTTCTTTGAATTACAAAACCGCAACAGAAGCACGAAAGATTATTGAGATCATGGCATCAAATGAACAGATGATGTTGTATGACAGAAGTGGTGGGTCGACAAGTGGTGTAATGGAGTTGAATGTTATGGATGGATTAGCTCCAGGCAGGTTTATGTCGAAGATGGAAGAGGTTATCGCCACTAAGATCAAGAAAGGAATGGCAGCTCTAAATATACAACCCCAAGTGGCCCCTGTCAAATTACTAAAGCAGACTAGTTGTAACCTTTGTGGAGGGGCACATAAAACCGGAGTATGTGAAGCACAGGATGACAATGAGGTAGAAGAACTAGAACGGGTGAATTTTGTGAGTAATAACAACAGGCAGAATAACCCCTACTCTAATACGTACAACCCTGGTTGGAGAAATCATCCAAACTTTTCTTGGAGAGATCAACAAGGTGGATCTCAGGGTCAACAAGAAGCTTATACAAACCAATTCCCACCTAGAAAGGCTGCTTGGGAGAGCGCTATAGAAAAGAGTCAAATGGCTATAGAGAAACTAGTTACAAGCACAAGTTCTTTCATTGAAGAGTCAAGAGCCGTCTAGAAAAATCACTCTGCATCAATAAAAAATCTTGAGACTCAAGTGGGTCAACTTGCTCAACAAATGGCACAAAGAACGTCTGGAAATCTGCCTAGTGACACAGTTCCGAACCCAAGAAACAATGTTAATGCAGTGACCACGAGGAGTGGCAAAGTGAGGGAACAAGTACCACCTGAAGCCAAACATAGTAAAAGTACCTTGACCTCAACCCACTTGGAGGAAATGGTCACACCAATATCGGGGGAAGAGCACATCGCTATTGAAAAGGAGGAAGAACCTGTGGTACAAAAAAGGGAACCACTGCCCAAACCAGAAATTAGACTTCCATTTCCTCAAAGATTAAGGAGGGAAGAAACTGAAAAACAATTTGGGAAGTTTCTTGATGTTTTCAAAAAATTACAGATTAACATCCCTTTTGCAGAAGCACTAGAGCAGATGCCGACATATGCTAAGTTCATGAAAGAGATTCTGTCGAAAAAAAGAAAAATCGGAGGAGAAACCGTTATGCTTACGGAAGAGTGTAGTGCTATACTACAAAGGAAGTTGCCACCGAAGCTCAAGGACCCTGGAAGCTTCTCAATCCCGTGCGCTATTGGAAATAGAACTTTTGGGAAAGCTTTGTGTGATCTTGGAGCTAGTGTAAGTCTTATGCCCCTTTCAATATACAAAAAGCTGGGCATCGAAAAAGTCAAGGACACACAACTGATGTTACAGTTTGCGGACCGCTCAATGAAACATCCTTATGGAGTAGTGGAAGATGTGTTGGTCAAAGTGGATAAGTTTATTTTTCCAGTAGATTTCGTAGTACTAGATATGGAGGAAGACAACGACATTCCTTTGATTTTGGGGAGACCGTTCTTAGCAACAGGGAGAGCTATGATTGATGTAGCAGATGGCACCTTAACCCTGAAAGTAAATGAGGAAACCGTCACTTTTAACATTCTGAAAGCCATGGAACACTCAAGGGAAAGAGAAGGGTGCAATCGAATCGAGATTTTAGATGAGATAGTCAATGAAGAAATAACGCATCAAACACCCAGCCTGCCATTAGAAAGAGTTTTATGTCTACCCCAAGATGCCGTTCAAGAAAGTGAAGACCCAAAGATAAAAGAAGTGTTGGCCATGTTAGAAGCATCACCATCCTACTCCCCTCGTTTTCCTACTAGATGGGAGGAGTTGAAAGGAAATGAAGACAAGTCCGCAGAGAAAAAAACACCACTGATTGAACTCAAGCAGCTGCCTCTTCATTTGAAATATGTATTCCTGGGTGAAGAAGAAAAAAATCTAGCCATAATTAGTGCAAGCTTAAGCGAGTTGCAAGAAGAAAAGTTGTTGAGAATTCTGCGGAAGCACAAGGGTGCTATTGGTTGGTCCATTGATGACTTGAAGGGAATAAGTCTGACTTTTTGTATGCACAAAATCCTCATGGAGGACAATCACAAACCGGTAGTACAACCTCAAAGGAGATTGAATCCGGTAATGAAAGAAGTGATCAGGAAAGAGGTGGTAAAGCTACTAGAAGCCGGCCTCATATACCCAATTTCAGATAGCTCTTGGGTAAGTCCCGTCCAAGTTGTACCGAAAAAGGGGGGGCGACTGTCATCACAAATGAAAAGAACGAGTTAATTCCTACTCGAACGGTTACAGGCTGGAGAGTGTGCATTGATTACAGGAGATTGAACAGTGCTACGAGGAAGGATCATTTCCCGCTCCCTTTCATTGACCAGATGCTTGAGCGGTTAGTCGGACATGAGTATTACTGCTTCCTAGACGGCTATTCAGGGTACAATCAGATAGCTGTAGCACCCGAGGATCAAGAGAAAACTGCATTTACATGCCCGTATGGGGTATTTGCTTATCGAAGAATGCCATTCGGACTGTGTAATGCGCCGGCCACGTTTCAAAGGTGCATGATGTCCATATTTTCTAATATGATTGAGAAACATATTGAGGTATTCATGGACAACTTTTCTGTATTTGGGTCATCCTTTGATAATTGTTTGATTAATCTATCTCTTGTATTAGAAAGGTGTGAAAAATCTAACTTGGTCCTAAATTGGGAGAAATGTCATTTTATGGTAAGAGAGGGAATTGTTTTAGGCCACCGAATCTCCCACAAGGGGATCGAGGTAGACAAGGCCAAAGTTGAAGTTATCGAAAAACTTCCCCCTCCTACCAATGAGAAAGGCATTAGAAGCTTTTTAGGCCATGCTGGATTTTATAGAAGGTTTTTAAAAGATTTTTCAAAAATAGCAAAACCACTTACAAACCTACTTGCGAAAGACACACCTTTCAAATTCAATGAGGATTGTCTGCATGCCTTTAACAATTTGAAAAACCAGCTGATAACTGCCCCCATTATCACTGCACCTGACTGGTCACTACCTTTTGAAATCATGTGTGATGCAAGTGACAGTGCTATTGGGGCAGTTCTGGGACAAAGAAAAGACAAGATGTTGCATGTAATCTACTATGCTAGTCATGTTTTAAATCAAGCACAACACAATTATGCTACAACTGAAAAAGAATTATTAGCTGTAGTCTATGCTTTTGATAAATTTCGGTCTTATCTATTAGGATCGAAAGTTATTGTTTACACTGATCATGCTGCTTTGAGGTATTTGTTTACTAAGCAGGAATCAAAACCAAGGTTGCTTAGATGGATTCTATTACTACAAGAATTTGACATTGAGATCCGAGATAAAAAGGGATCAGAGAACACCGTGGCTGACCACCTATCTAGATTGGAGAAGGTCGAGGAGAATGAGGATATTAGACCGATTCGAGATCAATTTGCCGATGAGCACATCTTCGCCATTACCATGGCACCATGGTTCGCTGACTTTGCTAATTTCAAGGTCGGGGGTACAATCCCATCTGATTTCACTTACCAACAACGAAAGAAGTTTATCCACGGTGCCAATTTCTATGTATGGGATGAACCCTTTCTGTACAAAAGGGGTGGATGGGCTGTTGCGAAGGTGTGTGCCCGAGGAGGAACAAGAAAAGGTAATGTGGCACTGCCATGACTCCGAGTATGGGGGTCATTTTAGTGGTGACCGAACTGCAGCAAGAGTTCTACAATCGGGGTTGTTTTGGCCTTCAGTATTCAAAGATGCATTCAACTATGTGAAGAAATGCGATCGATGCCAGCGCATCGGTAACATTTCAAAACGGGATGAGATGCCGCAAAATCCTGTATTAGAAGTAGAAGTGTTCGATGTGTGGGGTATTGATTTCATGGGTCCATTCCCATCGTCATATAACAAGGTTTATATTTTGGTGGCGGTGGATTATGTCTCAAAATGGGTTGAAGCAATAGCTACTCCAACAAATGATTCGAAACAGGTTATCACCTTTCTCAAGAAGAACATATTCGCTCGTTTCGGCGTACCTCGAGCCTTGATTAGTGACAAAGGCACCCATTTTCTAAACCGGAATATGGAATACCTTCTGAAGAAATATAATGTGCGTCATAGAGTGGCAACCCCATACCATCCACAGACTAGTGGGCAGGTTGAAGTCTCCAACAGGCAGCTTAAACAGATCCTAGGAAAGACAGTAACTGCCTCACGAAAAGATTGGTCAACGAAACTTGATGATGCACTTTGGGCCTACCGAACAGCTTTTAAGACCCCCCTGGGTATGTCCCCGTATCAAATGGTGTATGGTAAAGCTTGTCATTTACCTCTCGAACTTGAGCATCGAGCGTTTTGGGCGACAAAGTACTTGAACTTTGACTTGGGCAAGGCAGGCGAGGCAAGAATTCTTCAACTTCACGAGTTAGAGGAATTCCGGAATTTCGCCAATGAGAATGCCAAGATATATAAAGAAAAACCAAGAAATGGCATGACAAAAAAATAAGACTCAAGGAATTCCAAGAAGGAGAATTAGTTCTCCTATTCAACTCAAGATTGAAGTTGTTTCCCGGAAAACTAAAGTCATGATGGTCGGGCCCCTTCAAGGTAATCAAGGTATTTCCACACAGTGCCGTAGAGTTGAAAGATACACACTCCGATCGGAACTTCAAGGTCAATGGACAAAGACTCAAATCGTATTTCGGGGAGGAGTCAAAACTTTCGATGGAGTCCATCCATCTGGACACAACTTGAAGAGTGGATTGTCAAGCTCAGGACACTAAACAAGCGCTTGATGGGAGGCAACCCAACTTCGTATCCTTTTCATTTTAGTTTGACGTCACTTCATTTAATTTCAATTTTAGCTTTTAATTACTAATTTTATTCATTCTTGATGTTTAGTATAAGCAAGAAATCATAAAAATGTATTAGGGAGTGTTTTTTTTGTTGAAAGGCAGCAAAAACGCGCCTGGGGCGCAAGCCTTGCGCTTGAAGCGCATTTCGCGCGTTTTGGTTCTGTATTAGGCGCGCCTGGGGCGCAAGCCTTGCGCTTGAAGCGCATTTCGCGCGTTTTGGTTCTGTATTAGGCGCGCCTGGAGCGCATGCTTTGCGCTTGAAGCGCATTCCGCGTATTCCATTTCTGTTAACACGCGCCTGAAGCGCGCCCTGATGCGCCTGGAGCGCATTTTCCACTTTTCACCACTGTCTTGCGCGCACCTGAAGCGCTCCCCATGCGCTTGAAGCGCATTTCTCAGATTCATCACTGCCTTGCGCGCGCCTGAAGCGCGTCCCATGCGCTTGGAGCGCATTGTAGGCTTTAAAACAAGTTCAAGTAAGTTCCCTTTCCCTCTTTCACCAAAACCCTCCCTCTTTCACAAACACCATTATCATTGAAGGCCAAGCTCCCTCACACAATCTCGAAATTGTCTCATCCTCAAGTAAGTGTCTCTCACCTATCCAACCCCATCCCATCCTCAAGTAAGTTTCCAAAAACTTCTAATAGCAACTCATTCTTGGTTACTAATGCATGTGGGTTTTTCTCTTGTAAACGTGAATCTATGCTGAATTGTATACATTATGCATGCATGTGTGTTGTTAATGAGTTCGAATAGGGTAAATGGTTGCGAGATTAGGTGTTTTTCATTCATTATTATGTATGCATTCAAACTGTTTGCTAAAATGCCATAACCAATATTGTGCATGCATGCCAACTGTTTGATAAAATGTCACAGCCACTATGATGCCTGCATGCCAACTGTTTGATAAAATGTCATAACCACTATTGTGCTTGCATGCCAATTGTTTGATAAAATGTCACAACCATCATCATACTTGCATTCCAACTGTTTGTTAAAATGACACAACCAATGCACATGCATTATTATCACTTAGAATGTTAGTGGACAAACTCATGGCCATGTATGATGTTATTTCTCCAAGGTCGACCGTGCTTAAATTAATTATCTCTAACTTGGAATATTCTGAACTTTGGGGGTGATTACTTGTTTTGCAGGACCTAATGGCAACCCCAAAAAAGGCAAAACGAACTAAGGTTGCAACTACATCTTCTGCCCCACAGCACGATGCATTACTATTCAAGAACATGGCAACACAAGAATACCACGCCAAACTCCCAACAGTCCACAAGTTCGTAAGTGAAAAGAATTTTCAGTTGAAAGATGACGAATTTGTTGACACCCAGGCTATGATTGCTGCCAGAGGATGGGAGAAGCAGACCACATTTGTCACCGCAGCTAGCAAATCATTAGCTGTGTAATTCTACTCTAATGCCTCTGATCTAAAGTCTGACCAACCATTCCCACTTGACAAATTTGTGAGTTATGTGAGGGGAAAAAGGGTGCCTTTCATGCCTCAAGTCATCAATGAAATCTTTGGCCTGCCGAACTATAATGACTGCCGCTTTCTAGCTATGGAAAAACAAACTATAAGAGCAAGCAGTCAGGAAATCCTACACATTTTATGCAGACCAGGCACAGATTGGGTACGAAATAGAGATGGCTCCGTTCGGAAATTACGCTCAGTGGACCTCACCCCGATTGCTAAAGCATGGAGTACTTTTGTCCATCATACACTATTGTCATGTTCGAATGTGTCCGATATAACATTTCAAAGAGCATGTCTACTACTTGCTATCTTAAAAGGCGACAGAATTAATGTGGGCATGTTAATAGCCAATGATATTCGGGGTACAACCATTCTTGATCCCCCAACAGGCTACTTCCATCACGCCTCCCTGATAGGCAAATTATGTGAGTTGGTGAGAGTGGTATCAAAACAAGGCGAAGAAATGTTGAAACCAGCTACTCCAATCACTGCAAGATGGATCACAAAACACTCTATAATTCCAGTAGATTACCTTGTTGTCCCACCAGCAGCGATGCCAGCAGAAGAACATACTTAACCACAGGAACCACAACACCACCCCCCACACCCATTCCAGCTCTTTAACGAAGACAGAATCGATAGATTGGAAACTATGATGGAACGAGTAATGATTGATCAGCGAGATAGACCCGCCAGATTAGAGTTGGGGATGACCAATCTCTATCGAGCATTCGCCTCTTCTCAACAGACACCGGGAGGCATGTTTTATGCTGATCTATTTACACCTCACCAGTACACAGGCGACCAGAGCGGAACAGGAGCAGATGATCTAAACGAGGATCCTTGAATTGCTAAACTAGAGAAGTTTTCTTTCTTTTGTTTCGAATTTTTTTATTTTTTTTATTTTCTTTGTTTCTTTTCATGTTCTTCTTTGTTTTAGTCTAGTCTATTTGCTTTTCTTTGTTTCTTCTTGTTTTCTTTGTTTGATGATGAAAAGTTGTAATAACTTGCACTTGATCTTTAAGTTTCTGTTTGGGATTTCGAAAGTTAAACTCTATTTCTTTGATTATGTTATTGCTCAAATCGATAAGTCTCCCTAATGCATACATGCTTGATTACTAAATGGTTGCAGAAGGCTAATAGGCCATCAAGTTTTTCAAAAATACAATTTTAACTTTTCGAATACATGTTTGGCATTATGTTGATTGTTCATACTCTCTCTTACTATCCTAGCTGTGAGCTTTTGAGCCTAAACACTTAAATTCTTTGCTGTGTGATTATCTAGACATGTATTATCCCTTCAGAACTTGCACTAATTATGACTTGCATCACTTGTAATTTATGCATACATTGAGGCAATTTTATTTGGTCGTTTGAGTCTTTCTAACTACCCTATAAAAACGTTATCCTTTGCTAGCCCCTTTGAGCCTTGCCCCTTTATTTCGGTTACTAGCCACATCACAAAACACAAACAAAAAAAAACAAAAAAAAAAAAAGACCCTGCTTCAATTACATCACCCTACTTGGAGTTAGGTAGAACAGTTTTGTTATGTATTGATCAAATTCTAAGTTTGGGGTTGCTCATGGGATAGCAACCTTTTAAGTTTGGGGTGGTGATTCTCACAAAATAAATAAAAAATAAAAAAATAAAAAAAATAAAAACGATAAATAATATATTCTTGGTTCTTTGTTCAATGTTTGAGAATCTCCATAATGAAAAGAAAAAAAAAATGGTAGAATAATTTGGAAGTATATACCTAACTCCAAGCAGTAAAGCCTACTATCCCAAAATGTCCTACCCTTACCTAAGCCCCATTACAACCCGAAAGTCCTCTAAAAATGTATGTATTTGCTGCATAGTGATGACTAACTAGAATTTTTTCAAGCCTATGGTAGCGTGATGCATGTTCTAGGATTTGAGTGATAAATTCATAACCCTTCTAAACACTGGAGATAATTTTGGTGAGATTGTGTGAAGAGAGAGTTGAATTTGATAAATGAATGCCAATGTGTACAAATCTTGTTGTAAATTTTTAGCAACCATAGAGCATGAGGGATGTTTGCAGTAGCTGAAACTGAAAATTGAGTTTGATGTGATTTGAGAAATTGAGTTTAAGGTTATTTTTAACTACACCAAAAATGAAATTAATTGTTGCTTGGGGACAAGCAATAGATTAAGTTTGGGGTTGTGATAACTCTTCATCATATGCATAATTTTCCATTGTTTTAGTCTTATTTATCTTCAATCATTAGTTAAATTAAGGATTTATTTGATACATTCGGTTTATTTTTGTTCTTTGAATTTATTAATATGTTATGCTTGTATTTCAGTGATTTAGTAGGAGTTTTTCGTAATTTTACATTGCGTTTTGTTTTTTTTAGTGCAGTGCTGAATTTTGGTGAAAAATCAACATGATACATCTGGCGTATTTCAGCCATATCTGGAGTTCTAGATGTCCAATTAGAGTAATTCCAAGTGATAATGAAAGCTAAGATCCATATCTACAACTTTCATGAAGACACCGGAACCAAATTCAGACGCGAAAGCCAAGAAAAATGCAACATACGTCAGACAGCAGATGTTGTGTGCCTGGAGCGCATTTCACAGGATTCAGCTCTGCCAACGCGCGCCTGAAGCGCGCCCTGCGCGCCTGGAGCGCATTTCACAGGATCCAGCTCTGCCAACGCGCGCCTGAAGCGCGCCCTGCGCGCCTGGAGCGTGTGACGCGAATCAGCAATCATAAAAATGCTATTTTTTTACTGTTTTATGGATCTTTTTGACTCTTGGGAACTTGGGAGACTTGTGCCCTAGCATAGAAACTCAAAGACAGCCGTTTCTAACACCATTGAAGTAGTTTTATCAAGAATCATCCATGAATCATTCTTGTAATTCTTCTTTAATCCTTATCTTTTGTATCTCTGTCATGAGTAACTAAACCCTATTTGTTAGGGATGAGTGTAACCAGATGAAACCCTTATTTTTCTGATTTGATTTCTAGTTATATGAATGAGTTAATTGAATTATTTTTTTCATCTCTGTGCTTAATGCTTTTTATTGCTTGATCAACATTAAAATGTTCTACGATTTGTATTTTGAAACGGAAGTGGACTTTACGAATGCTTGAGATGAGAAATTCATGAATTTGTAGTCTAGGGATAGATGCAGGTCATGAAACCAATTAAATTAGTTGCAAAGCAATAATTTACTAGATAATTTCTATACGGTAATGCTTAATTCTAATCTTAAATCTACTAAGGAATTAGGGGTTACTTTGGAATTAAAGGTTCTGTCACTAAGACATTAGGGCAAGAATAATAAAGAGAATTCGGTTTTAATTCAATAAAGGAATTCAGTAACTAGGATCAAATTCGACACCGAGGTTGGATTCGAAGTGAAACTCATCCCTGACATTTTTCTCATTATAAAAGGTCAATTATTTTATTGTTTTATTACAGTTTTTAATTTTCAATATTATTTCAATCAAATTGAAAACTTTTTGTTCAATTTTAGTAATTCAATATAATTCAATAGTAAAACGCAATCCTTGAATTCGACACTCGATACTACCGTTTTATTATTACTTGCAACGATTCAGTACACTTGCTGAAACGCTATCAGTGCTTGTTAATTGTTTTTTTTAGTCATTGTCTTTCTCTCACATTTTAAAAGAATGTAAAAATCTTTTACTCTAATTGAAATATTTATCTAAAATTACACTATAATAAATCTCTCAAGTTTTGTCCTTAAGACCTAGTCCAACTGGCAAATGCCGATGTTATTAGGTTAGACGTCTTATCCCGAGTTCAAACGTGAGACCTAACAATAGTGTAATTTAATAATGGTATAATTTATCATCTTTTCTAAAATAAAATAAAAAATCTCTCAAGTTTTGGTTTTAATTGCAACAAAGAATGCCAAAATACCTAATTCACTTTTTAAACATAAATTGTAAATGTGTGAAATTTATTAACTATGTTTTGATATGCTTTTACATTAAATATAGATCAACTGTCATATTTTTGTTCTAGGCTTGACAATCATAAGCGCAAATACAACTATATGGTGTAAAAGGGTTTACACTAACACACTGTCCCCAACCATTTTTATTCGGATATTTTAAATAGCACGTCTTTCTGCAAGTTTCGAGTAAACATGAATTTTTAGAGATGAGTTCAACACATCTTTTTTGTTGTCCATTCGAACCAATAGTCATAACTGTAACAGTTAAAATAAAACCATATTATTAAAAGAAACAAAATCTTGTCAATTTAACATAATGAAAACTGTCAACACATAAAGGTGCAAAGAATTTGAACCAAAAATTGTATACCTGAAAAAATAACGGCAAAGACGATGAATAGAAAGAACGAAAACTTAGCCATTTCAAATAACTTCAATATCAATAGCAATATGATTTATTGTTGTTGCTTTACTCAGTGATATATCATTCTAAAATTAAAACCAAGACTTTATAGACAAACAACCAACACTTTTAATCATCTAAAAAACGAAGTCAACTTTAAAGTTTTCTAAAAGTTTGAATACCCCCTTTAACAATATTTAAGATTAAAATAATATATCTAGTAAAAAAAATATTAAGATAATATATAGTTATGAAATAGATGATTTTGGTTGTGTAATAACGCACTTATTTAAAAACATAGAAAAATAAGAATTTTTAAATACTAACATGATTAATTTACGACAAAGAAATTTTAATAAAAATAAGAAGGGATAGAAGCAATTAATAAGTATTGCCCAATGGTCAAATTGGAGAATTTCTTCCAATTTTCCTCTAATCAAATCCACACTTCCTCTAATCAGACTTCCTCTTATTAGATTTCATCTATTAAGATAATATATAGTTATTAAACTTTTTGTATATAGTCATAATATATAATTACCCTCATGTTGAATTTCTCTAATCAGATTATATATGACCCAAACTCCCTCCAACTATACTTCATCTAGTTACACTTCCTCTAATATGAACTTCCTTAATCTAGGTTTCCTTTATCCATACTTCTCCAATCAGACTTCCTCAGATAAAAGTTTTCCTTATGATCAAACTTTTTGCTCATTTTCACTTTCAAGTTTCACCTCAAGCTTAAAATCATTTAATATAATTTGTCAATGAATCTGGTCCTCAATGTATCTAACAACTTGTAGCAGATAGGATGGCTTGAGGCAAGAATTCAGACATCAAATGATAAGATACTATAGTTATGTGGGTTGAAGTTGAAGATTATTTTATTTTTTAGTAAAACAACGGATTTTTGGTATCAAATGATAAGATACTATAGTTATGTGGTTTCAATAACATTTCAATGATTGTACTTCTGAAATTTGAAATGATTACCTCTTAAATTTATAAATATATGAATTACTATCATTTTCTAGATACATAGTTATGGTTATTATAGTCTATGTGCTTGTTAATTGTTTTTTTTTAGTCATTTGTCTTTCTCTCACATTTTAAAAGAATGTAAAAATCTTTTACTATAATTGAAATATTTATCTAAAATTACACTATAATAAATCTCTTGAGTTTTGTCCTTAAGCCCTAGTCCAACTGGAAATTATCGATATTATTAAGTTAGATGTCTTATCTCGAATTTAAACCTGAGACCTAACAATAGTGTAAGTTTATTATGGTATAATTTATCATGTTTTCTAAAATAAAATTAAAAATTTCTCAAGTTTTGGTTTTAATTGAAATAAAGGATACCAAAATGCTTAATTCACTTTTTAAACATAAATTTTAAATGTGTGAAATTTATTAACTATATTTTAATATACTTTTACATTAAATATAGAGCAAAGAAGTCAACTTTAAAGTTTTCTAAA